>SJYW01039992.1:79726-119565 GCA_006410735.1 Raphicerus campestris | reverse complement strand
AAGAGACACAGAGGTATAGAATGGACTTTTGGCCTCTGAGGGAGAGGGAGAGGGTGGGATGATTTGGGAGAATGGCACTGAAACATGTATACTATCATATAAGAAACAAAGCACCAGTCTATGTTCAATACAGGATACAGGATGCTTGGGTCTGGTGTACGGGATGATCCAGGGAGATGGGGTGGGGTGGGAGGTGGGAGGGGGCTTCGGCATTGGGAGATCGTGTACACCTGTGGCTGATTCATGTCAATGTATGGCAAAACCAATACAGTATTATAAAGTAGAATAAAGTATTTTAAAAAAAACTCATAGGGGCATAACTTCTGCAATGGAGGCAGTCACTGCCAGGGTCCTCACAAGCCAAGCAGCTGCGCCACCTTCACACTCAACTCTCACTGGGGCAGAGCTTGTTCGTGACCTTGTAGACTGTGGCCTGCCAGGCATCTGTGTCAAGGAGGGGGGTTCTCCAGGCAAGAATACTGGAGCGTATTGGCCAATATTGGTTCCCATACCCTTCTAGAGCACTATATTTCCTGCTGCCCTAGCTGCCAACTCCCCTGAGTACCTGGTGCTGCAAGAACCCTGCAATCCAAGCAGCTGCACCACCTCCACACCTGTCCCTCACAGGGGCAAACCCAAGTCCTTCAGGTCAGCCTCAGGAGCAAACCCCAGTGGACGACCCAAATACAGAGGTGGAAATAAAACCACAATTGAAACTCAGGGGCAATGTGAAAGAAAGAAGAAGACCCAAAACCTTCCCACCAGCTGTATAAGCTGCAGATTAAATCCACATGATCAACTAGGCAGACTCTGTGTCTATGGAATATATAAAAGGTCATTGAGAGGTCCCACAAAAGAAAACGCATTATTTCTGATAGCTGTAGATATTGGATGCAAAAATACACAGGAGTAGGACCAGGTTAGAATCTGAGCTGCCCCCACAGGAGGTCCAGAGATCAGCACAGTGTTGGAGGGCATCCTACGGAGGTGAGATGGACTGAGTCCCAGTGAGGGAAAGGACTCTGACAGCAGTGACTGAAGAAAAACATTTTTTTATTCTTATGTTTTGACTTGTTCTGTAGATTCTTTTGGATTTTTTTTCTTTTCCTCTCCCTCCCCTCCCCCATTGTAGTTGTTGATTTTATTGGCACTATGAAATATAATTAAGCTTTTGATCTTTTTTTTTCTCAGTCACATTTTTGTATTGTTGTTATAAACCTCTGCCTTATGTTGGGCTTTTGCAGTTCTGATGAATTNCAGAAGGTAACCTTCCCTCAGCATCTCCACATCCTTACCTTCTGCTCACGCTGCAGCCCCTGCAGTCTGACTTTTGTAGCCCCCCACCATACCCCCTCTGTTGCCAGATACTGTGGAGAGTTTGCAGTCTTTACCTTGTGGGCCTCTGTGATGCTTTTGAGACGACTTAATCCTTCCTCTTTAGGAGCCTTTAATCATTTAATGCACTTTTCTGTTTCTGCTTCTGCCTTTCTGATCATTATTCCTCCTCTGGCCCCTATATCTAGAAGCCGCCTGTTGCAGAGGCTGTTTTTCAATTAGTTTCACTCTCCAACACAACAGAACTGCCTGTGAGGGTTGCTGGCATTTGGCTGCTCCTCCCTCCCACCCATCATTCAATGCTGTCTGAGAAGAATGCCCTTCCTCATCCCAGCCCCTCTCCTGCACCCACCTAGACATAACTGCTCCTGCTCAGTCTTTGGAAATCATCTCTCACCCATCCTCTCCAGCCCCTCCTGTTTACATTGCAATCAATTGTCTATGTGTCTAAGTACATTTCCTAAAACTTTAATAGGAAAGGTGATGATAGATTTAAATGCAGATTGTTTAATTACTTTAAGCAATTAAAGTTCCCTGGTAGCCCAAAAGGTAAAGAAATCTCCTGCAATGCAAGAGACCTGGGTTTGATCCTTGGGTTGGGAAGATCTCCTGGAGGAGGGCATAGCAACCCACTCCAGTATTCTTGTCTGGAGAATCCCCATGGACAGAGGAGCCTGGCGGGCCACAGTCCCCGCGGTCGCAAAGAGTCGTGGAACACGACTGAGCGACTAAGCACAGCGCAATGTGCCTTTCAAAAGCTAGCAAGAGGATGAAGGACCGGGAAGATGACCACCCTACCAGCAGAGGGCGACACGGAGTCGAGGCAAGACCATTGCCGCTCAGCTCAGGCTGGAGGCATCCAAGGTGAGATGGGGCTTAAAATCCACTCCCATCATCCTGTATCGGCCTAACAGCAACAGTGGATAATGTCTGAAGTGGAGGATGTGCAGCAGCAGAGAACATAGGGGGAGAGTACAAAGCATGCCTTTGTCATTATGGAAAAAGAGATACGAAACACTCCCATCTTCATGCGAGTAGAAGAGGAATTCAGAATTTTTAGTCTAGTCAAGGCTCAAATAGGCCCTAGATTACAGAGACCCCAAGTGTAGCCCAGTTTTGGAGTTATGAGCTTGACAAGAATATGAACAAAATGGGAGGTGACAAGACCAAGCGCAAACACCAAGACAAGTCCTTCAGCTTCTAACCAACCCTCCCGGGTCTCCCCACTGCAGTCTCCCCTTCTCCCCTCGTCTCTTGTGCCTTAGCAGAGCTCCTTTCGTGCTCTTTGCTTTGCTCTCACCATTTTAAGAGTGAGGGAACCACTCTTTAAAATGAATGCATTTTCATCCGATTCGAAACGTGCCTGCTTTTCAGGCTTCCAAAGGCTTTTGCTCCCTTTCTCTTCTGAAAGAAGAGAGTGTGTGCCATCTTGTGGTGGAGGCCCGCCATAACAACAGTGATGCGCCTGCAGCACCCTGCCCGGTCCAGCACCAGGGTTACCGGCTCTGGCAAAGGTTCTGAGTCAGGGGTGAAGTAGTCAGAGATGGTGGGGGCTGAACTGAATAGCATTGGAGTAGGGTCCAAAGAGATTTGTCCTGATCTCCCAACCAATATGATTTTAGGCACCATTTTTCCCCTGATAAATAAATTCTGATCTGTGATGGGGTTTTTTTTTTTTAATGACCTTGCGCAGTGGCAAGACCATTAGACTAAGACCTCTGGTATCTAATTGCTGCCCACTCCCCCTTCCCCATCATACCCTAGCCAGGCAAGCTAGCAACAAAGAACAGCGAAAAAGGAATCGAACCGGGGTCAGGGGCTTTCTACTGCACTCTAGCGTGTTACCTTGGGGAAACCACGGTGCTGAGCGTCTTCCCCGTGCCAAGTGCTGACATGGTACTTTACCTGTTTCTCCCTCATGGTCACTATATGGGATAATGGATCTACACATGAGGAAACTGAGGCTCAGCAAGAGGAAGTGAGCTGTCCAAAGCCACAGACCCAGGGAGTGATGAGTCAGGTGTGATTCCAAAGCATATGTCTTTACTTAATTTTTTTAGTATATTTTCATGGTTTTTGTCATGTGCGTGTGGGGGATGGGAAGATCACACAAAGGCTAGATAGCTTGAATTCATTGTGTCCCTTGATGACAAGGGGAGGGCAATTTTCACCTGAGTGCTCTGCAGAGCTACAGGCGCTAGGATGTTGCTTTTTAACCCCTTGTGTGTTATTTCTCCCCAACTGACTTTGTTTATAAAGATGTTTTAAGAGGTTGAACCACCTTACTTTCAAAAATCACATCCTATGACTGCTGAAGATAAAAGATAGGACTTTAAGAGAGAACGCTGTCTGCAGGATCAATAGGAAATAAAACTTTATAGAGAGGACAAGATGTTCTCCATGCTTGATATACTTGCTGCTTCTCTAAGGGCTGTTACTACAGGATTTTGCCTTATACAACTCCCTGTGGGTGTGAGAGTCTTGTTGTTAGGGTTTCCATTTGATCCCCAAGGGAACTTGGGTTCAGAGAGATTAAGAAATGTGTTTGATACTATGTATACAATAGACATATTGTATAAGCTCAGGGAACAAATCAATATCTTGTCATCTATAATGGAAAAAAATCTGAAAAAGAATGAATGTATGTATAACTGAATCACTTTGCTATACATCTGAAATTAACATAACATGTAAATCAACTACGGTTCAATTTAAAATGTTTTTACTTAAAAAAAAAGTTTAAAAGCATCATGTTCAAGATGATTCAACTATGATTAGAAGTCAGACCTTTTACAAAAACTTTATTGAAGTATAATAGGCCTGCAATAGACTGCACATATTTAAAGTAAAACAGTATGTTTTCACGTGTATAAAATGGTGAAACCATCACCACAGTCAGGATAATAAACATGTCCATTGTCCCCATTAATTTCCTTGGGCCCCTTTGGAACCCCCCCNTGTACTTAAAAAAATAAAAAAGAAAGTCACTCGGTCGAGTCCGACTCTTTGCGACCCCAGGGACTATGCAGTCTGTGGGATTCTCCAGGCCAGAATCCTGGAATGTGTGGCCTTTCCCTTCTCCAGGCGATCTTCCCAACCCAAGGATCGAACCCAGGTCTCCCGCATTAACAAAACCCCAAAGCTTCCATTACTCTGGATCCAGTTCAGCTCTGCTGGGTCTCCACCCCATCTCTCTCTCTCTCTTCTCACCCAGGGCCATCCAGAAGGTAACCTTCCCTCAGCATCTCCACATCCTTACCTTCTGCTCACGCTGCAGCCCCTGCAGTCTGACTTTTGTAGCCCTCCACTATATCCACCCCTCATTGCCAGATACTGTGGAGAGTTTGCAGTCTTTACCTTGTGGGCCTCTGTGATGCTTTTGAGACGACTTAATCCTTCCTCTTTAGGGGCCTTTAATCATTTAATGCACTTTTCTGTTTCTGCTTCTGCCTTTCTGATCATTATTCCTCCTCTGGCCCCTATATCTAGAAGCCGCCTGTTGCAGAGGCTGTTTTTCAATTAGTTTCACTCTCCAACACAACAGAACTGCCTGTGAGGGTTGCTGGCATTTGGCTGCTCCTCCCTCCCACCCATCATTCAATGCTGTCTGAGAAGAATGCCCTTCCTCATCCCAGCCCCTCTCCTGCACCCACCTAGACATAACTGCTCCTGCTCAGTCTTTGGAAATCATCTCTCACCCATCCTCTCCAGCCCCTCCTGTTTACATTGCAATCAATTGTCTATGTGTCTAAAGTACATTTCCTAAAACTTTAATAGGAAAGGTGATGATAGATTTAAATGCAGATTGTTTAATTACTTTAAGCAATTAAATTTCCCTGGTAACCCAAAAGGTAAAGAAATCTCCTGCAATGCAAGAGACCTGGGTTTGATCCTTGGGTTGGGAAGATCTCCTGGAGGAGGGCATAGCAACCCACTCCAGTATTCTTGTCTGGAGAATCCCCATGGACAGAGGAGCCTAGCGGGCTACGGTCCCCGCGGTCGCAAAGAGTCGAACACGACTGAGCGACGAAACCGTTGCCGCTCAGCTCAGGCTGGAGGCATCCAAGGTGAGATGGGGCTTAAAATCCACTCCCATCATCCTGTATCGGCCTAACAGCAACAGTGGATAATGTCTGAAGTGGAGGATGTGCAGCAGCAGAGAACATAGGGGGAGAGTACAAAGCATGCCTTTGTCATTATGGAAAAAGAGATAAGAAACACTCCCATCTTCATGCGAGTAGAAGAGGAATTCAGAGTTTTTAGTCTAGTCAAGGCTCAAATAGGCCCTAGATTACAGAGACCCCAAGTGTAGCCCAGTTTTGGAGTTATGAGCTTGACAAGAATATGAACAAAATGGGAGGTGACAAGACCAAGCGCAAACACCAAGACAAGTCCTTCAGCTTCTAAGCAACCCTCCCGGGTCTCCCCACTGCAGTCTCCCCTTCTCCCCTCGTCTCTTGTGCCTTAGCAGAGCGCCTTTCGTGCTCTTTGCTTTGTTCTCACCATTTTAAGAGTGAGGGAACCACTCTTTAAAATGAATGCATTTTCATCCGATTTGAAACGTGCCTGCTTTTCAGGCTTCCAAAGGCTTTTGCTCCCTTTCTCTTCTGAAAGAAGAGAGTGTGTGCCATCTTGTGGTGGAGGCCCGCCATAACAACAGCGATGCGCCTGCAGCACCCTGCCCGGTCCAGCACCAGGGTTACCGGCTCTGGCAAAGGTTCTGAGTCAGGGGTGAAGTAGTCAGAGATGGTGGGGGCTGAACTGATCATGAATAGCATTGGAGTAGGGTCCAAAGAGATTTGTCCTGATCTCCCAACCAATATGATTTTAGGCACCATTTTTCCCCTGATAAATAAATTCTGATCTGTGATGGGGTTTTTTTTTTTAATGACCTTGCGCAGTGGCAAGACCATTAGACTGAGCTAAGACCTCTGGTATCTAATTGCTGCCCACTCCCCCTTCCCCATCATATCCTAGCCAGGCAAGCTAGCAACAAAGAACAGCGAAAAAGGAATCGAACCGGGGTCAGGGGTTTTCTACTGCACTCTAGCGTGTTACCTTGGGGAAACCACGGTGCTGAGCGTCTTCCCCGCGTCAAGTGCTGACAAGGCACTTTACCTGTTTCTCCCTCACAGTCACCCTATGGGATAATGGGTCTACACCTGAGGAAACTGAGGCTCAGCAAGAGGAAGTGAGCTGTCCAAAGCCACAGACCCAGGGAGTGATGAGTCAGGTGTGACTCCAAAGCATATGTCTTTATTTTTTTAGTATATTTTCATGGTTTTTGTCATGTGAGTGTGGGGGATGGGAAGGTCACACAAAGGCTAGATAGCTTGAATTCATTGTGTCCCTTGATGACAAGGGGAGGGCAATTTTCACCTGAGTGCTCTGCAGAGCTACAGGCGCTGGGCTGTTGCTTTTTAACCCCTTGTGTGTTATTTCTCCCCAACTGACTTTGTTTATAAAGATGTTTTAAGAGGTTGAACCACCTTACTTTCAAAAATCACATCCTATGACTGCTGAAGATAAAAGATACGACCTTAAGAGAGAATGCTGTCTGCAGGATCAATAGGAAATAAAACTTTATAGAGAGAACAAGATGTTCTCCATGCTTGATATACTTGCTGCTTCTCTAAGGGCTGTTACTACAGGATTTTGCCTGATACAACTCCCTGTGGGTTTGAGAGGCTTGTTGTTAGGGTTTCCATTTGATCCCCAAGGGAACTTGGGTTCAGAGAGATTAAGAAATGTGTTTGATACTATGTATACAATAGACATATTGTATAAGCTCAGGGAACAAATCAATATCTTGTCATCTATAATGGAAAAAAATCTGAAAAAGAATGAATGTATGTATAACTGAATCACTTTGCTATACATCTGAAATTAACATAACATGTAAATCAACTACGGTTCAATTTAAAATGTTTTTACTTAAAAAAAAAGTTTTAAAAGCATCATGTTCAAGATGATTCAACTATGATTAGAAGTCAGACCTTTTACAAAAACTTTATTGAAGTATAATAGGCCTGCAATAGACTGCACATATTTAAAGTAAAACAGTATGTTTTCACGTGTATAAAATGGTGAAACCATCACCACAGTCAGGATAATAAACATGTCCATTGTCCCCATTAATTTCCTTGGGCCCCTTTGGAACCCCCCCTTCCTTACCCCCTGCATTCCTGTCCACCCCACACTGCCTTTTCCAGCAAAGTGCCTTCTGTCACTATAATTTTCATCTTATACAATGTTATATAAATGGAAACATACAATATGCATCATCTTTTGTCTAGCTTTGTTCATGAAGCGTAATGTATCAGTAGTTCATTTTTTTTCATAGTTAACTTTGGTTTAATACGAGGATGTTAAAAGTGAACTTTTTTCTCTTTTAAAAATTTATTTATGATTGAAGGATAATTGCTTTACAGTATTGTGTTGGCTTCTACCAAACATCAACATGAGTCAGTCGTAGGTTTACCGGTGTCCCCTCTGACTCATTATTTTTTAACCTTGAGGAGTAATCCCTTATATAGATATGCCACAATCTATTTACCTATTTCCTTGGTCATGGGAATTTGGATTATTTCTATTTGGGAGCTATTATAATAGCTGTGAAGATTGATGTGCCAGTCCTTGTAGTGAACACAGGCTTTCATTTCTTTTAGGTAAATACTAAAACATGGAATATCTGGCTTCTGTAATACGTACATTTAACTTTTTTTTTTCATGGTTTTTTTTTCACGTTTAACTTTTAAGAAGCAGGGAAACTCATTCCCAGAGTGGTTGTGCATTTTACAGACCAGCAGTGTATGCAAGTTTCAGATTCTCCACATTCTTGCCAATACTTGATATAGTCAGTCTTTCAATTTTATACATTCTGTTAAGTANACGTTTAACTTTTAAGAAGCAGGGAAACTCATTCCCAGAGTGGTTGTGCATTTTACAGACCAGCAGTGTATGCAAGTTTCAGATTCTCCACATTCTTGCCAATACTTGATATAGTCAGTCTTTCAATTTTATACATTCTGTTAAGTATGTAGTAATATCTCATTGTGGCTTTAATTTATATTTCCGTGGTAACTAATGATAAGTATCTTTTATCTTTTCATTCATATATCTTCTTCAGTGAAGTGTCTGTTCAAATCTTTTGCCCATTTAAAAAATTGGGTTGTTTGTCTCTCAAGAGTCACAGCCCTTTTTTTCCTAATGATTGTATTTTGAAAACCACTGTTTTATTTATTTTTTATATCTTTAGGNGTTAAGTATGTAGTAATATCTCATTGTGGCTTTAATTTACATTTCCTTGATAACTAATGATAAGTATCTTTTCATCTTTTCATTCATATATCTTCTTCAGTGAAGTGTCTGTTCAAATCTTTTGCCCATTTTAAAAATTGGGTTGTTTGCCTCTCAAGAGTCACAGCCCTTTTTTTCCTAATGATTGTATTTTGAAAACCACTGTTTTATTTATTTTTTATATCTTTAGGCAGGAATGGTAACTCTAGTCTCCATTATTTCATCTTGACTGCAAGTGGCAGACTACCAAACCAAGGTCTTTAGCCCTGATTTTTTTTTTTTTTAAGAAGCCTGATATAAGAGAAAGTAGATACAACCTCACCTTTACAAAAAAAAATTTCATGAAAAATTGTTTCTCTCCTTATTACTACCTCCAATAAATGCTTAAACCCCATCCCTTACTCCCTGATGAGAGGTTACTAAATGTGAAATTTTAAATTCCCAAGTTTTGACTCTCATACATTAAATCTATTACTNCTTATTACTACCTCCAATAAATGCTTAAACCCCATCCCTTACTCCCTGATGAGAGGTTACTAAATGTGAAATTTTAAATTCCCAAGTTTTGACTCTCATACATTAAATCTATTACTTTGGTTCAGTTTTTCATTAAGGAAAGTCACAAAAAAATCTCATGTCGAGTTTATTCATTTGAAAGTGATGGAAAAGGAGCTGTTTCCTCTATAGTTCTGATATTTCATTGATTTCCTAGTATAGAGGATACAAGCCATTTAGTGCAAAAAGGACTAGTTTTTCTGATAAATTTTATCTTGTTCCCCAAGCAGAAAGCAGAATCCAGAACTGTGAGACACTGGTGATTCAAAACAGAAATTCTTATGATTTACTGTATATATTGGGCTTTCCCTAGCATCATAGGGAAAAACCCAAACGAATATTTTGGCCAACCAAATATTTAGCTTGACTTCATTAACCTTTTGGAAATAAACCTATTGGGAAAGCTAATCTAATGTCATCCATTAAATAAGAAAAATAGAAATTAGATCATTAAAGTGAATGTGGCTGGTGGCAAGGTGGACATAATGAAAAATGCATTATTACTCTTCCTGATTTCAAACCAGTCCTTTAATTAAGGTTTCTTCCACCAACAAAACTAATTTCCCAAGTTTTTACAGCCAGCATATTTCAATTTACACTTCTAAAAAGTAGTCTCTTTGCATTATAGGGAATTTATTTTTATTATCTAGGAAGGAAATGAGGCCTAAGGGCAACGGAGAAACCTTAGTATGGTGGGGTGGCAGCTGTCCTCAGCCTGGGCAGGCACAGAACATAACATTTTCAGTTCCTTGGACCCAATTTATTATTATCTATTTTTTACATTAACAACCGCTCTAAGAAATATTATTGACAGTATCAGGCTTGTGCTGGATTTTATCGCTCCTTGAATGTGTTGATGAAAGCAGAACCCAGAGTACCTGTCACATTTCCAGTTGCTGGCTTCTGTAAAGATGGAGTGGCTGAAATTCAGTAAGTGTTCAGAATATTAATTTAAGCTTCGACCTGACAGCTAGTGATCAATAGAACATAGAGTACTGACCCAGCTGCTCAGCTCTCCTAGAAATGACTTAATTACACAGTTGGAATGGTTACCTGGAGCCAGCCAAAGATGCTGGGAAAAGAAAAAAAAGGCAAAATAAGGCAGGATTAGTTTGTGGTCTAACTCATTAGGACCTCCTGCTGTCCTCCTCTGCCAAGCCTTCACTTTTTAGAAAACAATCACATTCTTCCAGGTACTCTTTCTAGTTTCCATGATTTTGCTGAAATTGTAACACCCACCCCCAGAAATCGTTAGAAGCTCTGAAGCATGTAATTTGTTCCGAGTAGGAAAACCCTCCCCAAGCAGCCCACTGATGATGGTCCACAGGTGGTATTGAACAGTTGACTACACACGCCCAGGGTACCGGTCACATTTCTCCCATCTTCCCCGCCCCCTTCTTCTTGTCTCATCTTGTTTCTTCCCTCTTCATTCCATTTTCCTTTTCACCCCCTGGCTGCTGGGGTGAGGCTGAAGATAGGGTGTCAGAGACATAGCCAGAGCTGAAGCTTCTGTCAACGGACTTACTGAGTGATCTACATACATCACTCATTTAATCTTGACAAGAGCCTTAGGAGGAAGCACCTCTCTCCATTATGCAGGTGGAAGAACTGGGGCTTAAAGAGGTTATGTCATTTCTGTAAGGCCATTTTACGGGGGATTACACCATTTCTTTCCATTTTAAACCTCTCTGCTCTGCTCTGTAATGTTGAGGCTGGGACTCTGAAAACCACGTCTCTGCTTTGTCCGTGGCTCTTTGTAATCATATGAGAAGGACAGGCTTAGGCTGGATGAGAAAGAAGGGGCTTTCTTCTTCTTGTTTGCTCCCTGGTACTGTCAGCATCACCCCAGTGATGTTTTTTCACTTTAGCAGCAGCAATTTTCCACAGTCCTAGAGCCAGCCCCTCGGAAGTACCAGCATCAGTTAACCAGCACCCTCTTCCCAGAGGTCTGGCTCCCAGTTATAAAGAGCCCTACTTCAAGCTTCCAAGTTCTAATAACCTTATTCTTTCTTGTTTGTGTCCTTAGCTTTGGGTGCAGGAGCTGCTTCCTAAAGCTTCTCTCTGGTGCCCCAGTGTCTCCTTTTCAGGTCTCTGATGATATCCTTTTAACCAATCCCCTCTACTAAATTCTTTTCTGTTAAAATTACTGGTTTGGTTTCTGACTAACACACATAGGAACAGTGAGATTCAAAACCATCTATGTCTGCCTCCAAATGCAGTCCCTTGGTTTTTGTTCTGTGCTCTTTCCCCTACTTCCACCTCCATTTGCAACCTGGTGACAAGGAGTCTTCTTTTGACCAAACGTAACTCAGGCTCCTGAACCTTCTCCTAGGCCACCCGTGCACTGCCTTAGTAGTTTTACCAAGAACCTGCTAAGTCAGTTTAACCAGATTCCTGCCCTGCTTGATATCTGGTCAGTTCCCTCATCTTCCACCACCTCTCAAATGATGTCTGATCACCCTGGCCTGCTGTCGGCAAGAATCCTGTTAGGTAAGCTTAGCCACAACTCCCTTTATCCCTAAGGTTCCCTCTTAATAATTTTCCATCCATTGATAACCCCTCCCACACCCTGTCCTTGGCTACATATCTCACTCGCCTTGAGCCCGGTCCTTCTCCCCCACTGTAAAATCCCTTTGCCGTGGTCCCTCTACCCTCTTGACGGTTCTGCATATAAAGGTCTTTAACTGTCTTACTGTCTTTAACAAGTGCCATTAAATATTTGTTCATCAACAGTGACAGCCAAAGATCACTTTGAATCAAGTGTAAGTAAGAGCTCAAGTCACAGTCTTTCAGTACATTTTGGGAGGAAAGCCCTAAACGATGCATTGATGATTGAACATGCCACGCAGGGTTAAATGGTTTGGAAAGCACCTGGTTCACCATAAGTGAATATAATAGCCTCAGCTAAATAAGATGGAGCGCTGATTAATATGTTCCCAAAAAGATCACAGAATTGACACATTTGCAAGTCATAGCAATAATAGGAACTTACCAGCCCTCTGAGTTTCAAACTGGAAATCTCATTTATAACACCAGAACACATGACCTTGTCTTGCTGATAATTTCATTTTACTAAGGAAGAGGAAGAAATAAAAGGAACTTTCCTTGTAGATTTAATTCTGACCTCCCAAGAAGAACTGCTTATTGATGCAGGAATACAGGAGCCCAGGAGACTAGGAATCAGAGAGTATCTTTCACATGGGGGATTAAAAAGCCCAAGAAAAGCAGTTTGGAGAGGCTCTGACATGAGTCCTAAATGTCAGTATACAGCTCTAAAAGCTGAGAGGAAAGTGTAGTCTAATCCCACAACTAGACTATCAAAAAGGGAAAGTGAGAAATGGCAAGATCTCAAAGATAATATTTTGAGAATGTAAGAGTGTGGCTCTTGATAAAAAGCGAAGGGGATTGACCAGTGTGACTGCACAGAGAGCCATCTGATGGGCTTATCGTATTAAAGGGCAAAAGATGGAAGAAGTATACAGCTGATGATCTGTGAAAGCCTCTTTGTTTCAGGTACTGTCTAGAGATGAGCAACCCAGGTCCAGGAAGGAGACAGACGATAAGCCAACAATAACAACCTCCCTGTAAATATATAAGGATGACAAGTAAGTACAATAATGTTACATGTGTGCACCGAAACACCTGAAATTGACAATGTTCTACCATTTTGACCTATGAGAACAGCACTTTTGTATAGCAGCACCTGCAGTACCGTGAGGATGATGAGATTCTACATAAAGCTGTGAGAAAAGGCCTCTCAGAGAAGCTGAGTATGAGCAGAAACCTGGACACAGTGAGCAAATGAGCTGTGTAAGAACTGTGGGAAGAGCATTCCAGACTTAGGGGCAGGCAGTTACAAGATTTTGAGGTGGGGATGTTGGGGCTTTGGCAGGAACATCCAGAGGCCCAGTGTAGAGAAAACAGGGGTGTGGGAGCAAAGAACAGCAAGAGATAAGATGTCAGTGGCAGGCAGACATGGAGAGAGTTCACATAGGGTCTTACACGACCCATAGGCCGTGACAAAGACTTTAACTCTCATTCTGGGAATAAAATGAGAAGCTCTTAGAAGTATGAAAACAGAGGGGATGTGATCTGATTAATATTTTTTTAAAGCTCAGTCTTGGGAACCCTATGAAGATTTTCCTATAGAGGGACAAAAATGGAAGCAGGGTGCCTACTTAGAAGGTCATTGCAGGAAGCCAGGAAGGAGCTGATGGTCATAGAGGAAGGTTGTTAGGAGTGAAGGAGGTGAGATGTGGTCAGCCTTAGGATGTATTTTGAAAGTAGAGGTGGCAGGATTTGCAGATGGAATTAGACCTAACAATTGAGGGTAAAGAGTCAAAGACTACAGTAAGAACTTTGACCTGAGCTACTGGATAAATGATAGAGTCATTTACTGAACTAGGAAAGAAAGAAGGTGAGCATTTACTTGGGTAGAAAAAGATAAAGCATTTGATTTTAGGAATGGTCAATGCAGCATTCTTCTCAGACAAGCAATTTGAAGCACTCCATTGGCAGTTAAAGAAACTAATTTACAGTTTTAAGAAAAGGACAAGATGAGATATATATTTGGGAGTTATTAGCCTACAGGTTCAGAGAAGGCAATGGCACCCCATTCCAGTACTCTTGCCTGGAAAATCCCATGGATGGAGGAGCCTGGAAGGCTGCAGTCCATGGGGTCGCTGAGGGTTGGACATGACTGAGCTACTTCACTTTCACTTTTCACTTTCATGCATTGGAGAAGGAAATGGAAACCCACTCCAGTATTCTTGCCTGGAGAATCCCAGGGACGGGGAGCCTGGTGGGCTGCTGTCTATGGGGTCGCACAGAGTCGGACACGACTGAAGTGACTTAGCAGCAGCAGCAGCCTGCAGGTTTATTTACTGCACAGGCCTGGTAGAAATCACCTAGGGAATGAAGATAAATAGACCAGAGAAGAGGTCTAAGGGTGCCAGGGACCCCAACATGTAGCAGCTGTGAGGAAGCAGTTCAGCACAAAAGCCCTGTTTGGAGAAAGGTCTCTCCAGAAGACACAGGGAAGCTAGAGGAAAGGGGAATCCTCAGGCTCCAACAGTTCAAATAAATACCAGCGCTCAACTCCACGGAGATACTCCCTCCTGTGAGATAAACCTCTGTGCTACCACCACTTCTCCCAACCCCAAGTGACAAAAGTCACATCTACACATCAAATAAGCCAGTCTGTCAGCCCAGATATTTCAGACATTAAAAAAAAACCCCTCTGGACCTTCCCACGGTCACAACAATTATAACTAACAAATATGCAGCAAAATGCAGGTCACCTGAAAGTTTTTCAGAAAGCAGCTCCCTGCCTAGGGTGTGAAAGGCCCGAGTACAAGGAAACCCAGCAGACATATCCTCAGACACATATTGGCAAAAATAAGAGACAAATGATTAAATTAATTAGAAGACCAGACGAGGGAGGAAATAGGAGAATTCAGCTAGACTGTCAAAGATAAAGTAAATTGCAAATATATAAAGAGCCAGCCTGGGCAGCCAGTGCTGTTTGGAGACCACCTCTAGAATAAACCTACAGAAAAGCCCTCCAGAAGAGATCAGATCTCTGTCACTTAGGACAATTAAGTGTGTCACCAGGACTTGCCCCTCTGGCTACAGAGCTGAGCAGGGGAAGCTACCTGCCCATCCCAACCTGCCTGAGACACCCTGAAGAATCAGAGACCTGCAGCAAGAGAGGAGCCAGGTAGGTACAGATAGCAAGGGAAGGGCCAGCCAAGGTGCCATTCAAAACTACCTCTTGACTCAGGGTGCTTCCATCAGTTGCAAATTATGTTTCCTTCTAAATACCTATGTAGACAGACAGACAGACCGACAAATGCTAGTCTCGGGGTCATGTTGTTGTTTAGTGGCTAATTCATGTGGACTCTTTGCGACCCCATGAACTGCAACACACCAGGCTTCCCTGTCCTTCACGATCTCCTGAAATTTATTTAAGCTCATGTCCATTTAGTCGGTGATGCCAACCAACCACATGGGATGTGTACAAAAGATATTCAGAGTTGATAGATTTAAAATACAAATAAAATACAGTATTTACCTTGTGTATTGCCGATGGGAATGTAAAACAGTACAGCCCTGTAGAAAACACCATGGCAGTTTCTCAAAAACAATCAGCTACAGTATTATCACAGGACTCGGAAATTCCACTTCTAGGATTCTTTTCACTTCTGTATGTGTATACCCATGTCCATAGCTTCACTATTCGCAATACCCAAAAGGAAAAAGCAAAATTAATGTCCGTCATCAAGTGAATGGATTTTAAAATGTGGTATACACATTCGACTCTTTGTAACCCCATGGACTGTAAAGTCCATGGAATTCTCCAGGCCAGAATACTGGAGGGGGTAGCCTTTCCCTTCTCCAGGGGATCTTCCCAACCCAGGGTCTCCCACATTGCAGGCTGATTCTTTACCAACTGAGCTATCAGGGAAGTGTATACANAGATAATGGATAAATAATAACGTCCTATGTATAGCACAGAGAATTGTATTCAGTATTCTATGGAAACCCATGATGGAAAAAGAATATAAACTGAATCACTTTCGTGTACAGCAGTAATTAATCCAACACTGTAAATAAACTATGCCTCAATAAAAATATTTCTAATTTCAAACCGTGCCTAAGTTCAGATTATCATCACAATAGTGATGCTGATAAGGGATAATATGAGGGAAAGTTGAGAGATAAATTTCCTCCAAATATAAAACATTTACATAGTAAGATAAACAACAGTATCAATAATTGGTTGGAGGCAGATTATTCTCAGAAATTTCCCTTTTCATGATTTTGTTTTCATAAAATTTGAGAACTCTGATGGAATTTTCCCCTTCAGAAACAGGCGGTGAGTAAAGTCAAGATTTTGAAAAATCATTGAATTAATGAAGACAAAGATAAATATTAAAATAGAAAATATTCCCAGTATCTTAATGTAAATCTTATATAATACATTATTTTACAATTAAATCTGGCTGTTAAAAATAGATAGATGAATTTGGTTAATAAGACTAACTTTTTAAATGAGGGAGAAAATAATAACTAGGAAGAAAATCAACAAATCTAGGAAGAAATGAAAAATTAAACCAACAAATATAAATATTTGATTAAAATTTTGTGGCTGCATTAATTTTAAATAACATACAAGTAATGAGAGAAAAGTATCTAAATGTTATAGTCTTTTTTTTTAAAGTTTATTGTGTAAGAGAGGAAAATGATGACAGAAACTCAACAGTAAGTCTTATTGAACTATGGTATATGAATGTGGGCTGTAAAATTTCTGGGTTTTGAAATTTCTTAAGTTAAAGTTTTATTTGGAACCAAGTAGAAAATATTTTTTTGAAAGTAAATTGAACAGGAATGCTTTTTCTTTGTTTCTAGGTGTGCATATGATTAGTCTTTTGATCCTTAATAGCCATAGTTAATATTATATATTTGTATTAAATATTTAAAATAAGAATGTATACTCACACCAAAAATCAGACTTGGTCCCCTCTACACATTCATGGCAAGAACAGATTTTTGTGGTGTTTTTATCATGACCCTATGCCCCATCACACACTCTCACAGAATCACCTCACCCCTAAATCCTTTGTCTTTTTTGAGTTGTCCATTACAGGACAGCTCTTCAAATTCAAAGAACTTGTCTTCATACGGAGGCTATAATTCCAAGTCACATTATCAACATTAATATAAATCATTTTTTTGTCTAGTACATTTTTTTACAACACATTTTTTTTACCCATCTTGAGCTCTTTTGTTTAGTTTTTCCAATTTTCTTGAGATTAAAATATTCCTTCTGAGATTTTTCTGATAAGGTTTTATTTTCTTTATATGTACTCTGGTCGATTTGTCTGGAAGTTTGTAAGACTTACTTCTAATTTAACCTATTTTTAATGCTTTATCAAAAAGATTTTTCCATTAATCTCTCTAAAATTTCAATGGTATCATTGAGTCTGAATATTCACATCTTTAAAAGAACATCTGTTCTTTGATTCTTAATCCCCTCTGTTTAGTATTTCTTTTTGAAACTGCCTATAATTTGCACAGTATTTGCACAGTATTTATATATTCACCAACATTTCTTGTTTCTTTTTCTCATTATTTCATGTTTTACATATTTTTCTCTATTTTAGAGCCAGGCATCCTGGAATGTGAAGTCAGGTGGCCCGTAGGAAGCATCACCATGAACGACGCTAATGGAGGTGATGGAATTCCAGCTATTTCAAATCCTGAAAGATGATGCTGTGAAAATGCTGCACTCGATATGCCAGCAAATTTGGAAAACTCAGCAGTGGCCACAGGACTGGAAAAGGTCAGTTTTCATTCCAATGCCAAAGAAAGGCAATGCCAAAGAATGCGCAAACTATTGCACAATTGCACTCATCTCACATGCTAGTAAAGTAATGCTCAAAATTCTCCAAGCCAGGCTTCAGCAATACGTGAACTGTGACCTTCCAGATGTTCAAGCTGGTTTTAGAAAAGGCAGAGGAACCAGAGATTAATTTGCCAACATTTGCTGGATCATGGAAAAAGCAAGAGAGTTCCAGAAAAACATCTATTTCCACTTTATTGACTACGCCAAAGCCTTTGACTGTGTGGATCACAATAAACTGGAAAATTCTGAAAGAGATGGGAATACCAGACAACCTGATTTGCCTCTTGAGAAATCTGTATGCAGGTCAGGAAGCAACAGTTAGAACTGGGCATGGAACAACAGACTGGTTCCAAATAGGAAAAGGAGTACGTCAAGGCTGCCGTCTATGGGGTCGCACAGAGTGGGACATGACTGAAGTGACTTAGCAACAGCAGCAGCAAGGCTGTATATTGTCACCTGCTTATTTAACTTATATGCAGAGTACATCATGAGATGTACTGGAGGAACCACAAGCTGGAGTCAAGATTGCCAGAAAAAATATCAATAAATGCAGATATGTAGATGACAGAAAGTAAAGAANACTGAGCTATCAGGGAAGTGTATACACATGCAATGGAGTATTATCTGGGAAAGTAAAAGGAATGATAAAAAACAAAAAGAGGAAAGAAATTCTCACACACGCTACAACAGGGATGAAACTTGAAGAGACCATGCTAAGTGAATTCAGCCAGCTACAAAACACTGTATGATTCCGTTTATATGAGGTACCTGGAGAACTCAGATTCAGAGCCAAAAAGTAGAACAGTGATTGCCAGAAAGTAGAGTGATTGGATAAGGAAGTTTTAGAGAGCTGCTGTTTCACAGGAATAGAGGTTTAGTTCAGGAGGATGAAAGAATTCTGGAGCTGGATGGTGGTGATGGTCACACACCAGGATGAATGTTCTTAATGCTACTGAGTCATACACTTAAAAATGATTAAAATGGTAAAAACAAAATTATAGTATTCTGAGAGTATTACCTTAAAAATGATNGTAAGTATTTAATGATTTTATGTAATCAATATATATTGTTTGAATTGCGTATTTATTATTTACAAATGTTTATGACATTTATATTTTATAATTTCACAAAATGGATAGTTTTTACAATTAAACTAGTGGATTATTCTCAATAAGTTACTTTAATAAAACTTTGTTCATTGTTAAAAAAATAAAAATAAAAAAATAAATTTCATCAAGTTACACTTATGTGCACTCTCCTGTATATATGTTATAGTTCCAAAAAGTGTTTGAAAAATAAGGACAGAATGAAAAAATGACACTACTAACAGGAAAACATAGAAATGTTTTCCATAACAGGGGCTCTTCTTGCCCAGGCTGCCTGCCCTTAAGATTCCCATGGTGCCCTGGGGGAGGTTGGGTTTTGTTTTCCTTTTCTGAAAGCTGGTGCTGTTCTTGGATAGCACCAACCAGTAGATCACAGACTCTGCACTGTTTGGATTTAATTTCTAGACATCTGAACTAGAAGTCAAGAAGGAAAGGAGAAAGAAGGGCAAAGAAAAGCATGACCACCACACTTTCCAAGAAATTTCCATTATGGATTCTGTTCCTAAATCGCATTAGTCAGCCTACCGCCTACAATGCAGCTATAAATGCTGGTTTATGCAATGCGGAGATTCTCCCTCCTGTTCTGGGTAGCACTGTAATTCAAATGCAGGATTTGGTGCGATACTGTGTAGTACAGTGTCAGATTTCATAGGAGTATATACAATCATGTATATATATGTGTAAATATATACAGACGGGTTGGAAAGTTACCTATGTGTGTAACAAGATATTATAAAACCAAAGGGAGGGAACTAGAGTAGGTATTGATACACTGAAAGTATCCACATGCGCTAATACTCTAGGCAGTTTCTCATCCTGAACACTACTGACATTTGGAGCCAGATAATTCTCTGTGCTGGTGACTGTCCTCTGTACTGGGGAATATTTGGCAGCATCCCTGGCCTCTATGCATTAGATGCCAGTAGTAAACCACCCCCATCCCCCAACCTCCCCTCCAGAAGCCTCAGTCAAGTCATGTAGGGTCAAAATGTTCCTGGGTAAATGCCTCCTGGGGGACAGATTCACTCCCGTTGGGAACCATGCTCTGTGGTGCGTTGCTGCTGTGCTGCTCTCAGTCCTGCAGACAAAAGTCAGGGTCACTCCTGAGTACAGCACTGACACCACATTCTGACTCGCCTCATTATTTTCCACCGAAAGGAGCCAGAGTTCCTTGGAGGATGCTGGAACCTGTATTCGAGGGAATGGAAGATAGGCTGAAAACATTTTGAAACTGTCAGAAACAAAGAATACTTTTGGAAAGTTCTAGACCAGCATTGGAAAAAAAAAAAAAAAAGGATTATCACTGTTAAGGCAGGAAAATCTAAACAAATTTACAATAATAATTACTAGTGATAATAGTGGTAAAGTCAGCGAGAATAAGTTATGTCTGTCAAAGGCATTATGATTCAAAAATGAGCAGGTAATATAAATGTATATAAGGGAGTTTGTGGTATACATGAGTTTCCAATATTGTTACCACTTCACCCAAACTATTAATCCATTTAAACTAGTAAAACTTCTGCTCTAATTTTAGACAGTATCCATTATAACAGCCACAAAGGTAAATAGAAATGGGATGGAAAACATTTTTAGGGTTGCTTCAGATAGTGAAGAATCCACCTGCAAAGCCAGGATTAATCCCTGGGTTAGGAAGATCCCCTGGAGGAGGGCATGGCAACCCACTCCAGTATTCTTGCCTGGAGAATCCCCATGGACAGAGGAGCCTGGAGGGCTACAGTCCATGGGGTCACAAAGAGTCAGACAGGACTGAGTGACTAAGCACAAGCACAATACAAATCTTAAAATTTTGAGTTGCTGATGAGTCTTAAGTGGGGGATTACTAGGACATACATTGACTATTCAGAATAGAAGTGAAGTTTGGAGGACAAAAACTGTCATAGCCATTTTGCTGCCATGAAGGTAATAGGCATGATGATAAAAAAAAAAAAACAAAAGATTTGAAAAACAAAGACTGAGAGTTTAAATCTCTAGATCTTACTCTACCTGAAAGCCAGAGGTAAATTTGGACTATTTCGTTATATGTGTTAATTTTCTCCAAATTTTCTTTTTAAAATTTAAGCCAGTATGCAAAGAGTTTTTGATCACTTGTAACATAAAGATCCTAGCAAATACAATACCTTCAGGAAAATTTTAGAAGGATATACATAAAACATGAAGCTCAACAATACAGTTGCCTCTATGGAGAGTCACTGGGAGTCTAACTTAGGAGGAAGACTTACTTTCCATGTGTACGTAAGTAAACTAGTTTTATTTTTTGTTTCCTTTTTACTATGTGTGTAAATTTTTTCATATTAGAAAAAAAGTAGGTTAAATTTATAATATACAAGTCTTGAACCTGTGGTTGCCTGACTTAACGCTAGTTGTATCCAGATCATCTCCATGCGTACACAGTCACTCAGTCGTGTCCATACAGTTCCCATGGACTATAGCCCTCCAGGCTCCTCTGTCCATGGGTTTTCTCGGCAAGGATACTGGAGTGGGTTGTCATTTCCTTCTGCATCCAAATCATTTCCAGGAACTAGCTTAAACTGCAGGTTCTCCTTTGGACAATCTGATTCAGTAGGTCTGGGGTAGGAACCAAGACCTACAACTTTCTCCATCTGATTCTGAAAGCCTTAGAACATCATTCTAGTGTGTGGTTCTCAGTCCTGGCTGCACGTTAGAATAGCCTGAGAGAACTTCCAAAAGTACCAATGCATGAATCCTGCCTCAGGAGAATCACACAAGACTCTCTGGGGACGGTACCTTATAAAGCNTCTGATTCAGTAGGTCTGGGGTAGGAACCAAGACCTACAACTTTCTCCATCTGATTCTGAAAGCCTTAGAACATCATTCTAATGTGTGGTTCTCAGTCCTGGCTGCACGTTAGAATAGCCTGAGAGAACTTCCAAAAGTACCAATGCGTGAATCCTGCCTCAGGAGAATCACACAAGACTCTCTGGGGACGGTACCTTATAAAGCTCTCTGTGATTAGTCACTCAGTCATGTCTGACTCTTTGGGACCCCATGGACTGTAGCTCTCCAGGCTCCTCTGTCCATGGGATTCTCCAGGCAAGAATACTGGATTGGGTTGCCACATCCTCCTTCAGAGGATCTTCCCAACCCAGAGAATGAACTCAGGTCTCCCACATTGCAGGTGGATTCTTTACCATCTGAGCCACTAGGGAAGCCCATACTGCTCCCTAAGCATAATTTTTAAAATTGGAGAAGACATAGAGCAACTTGAACTCTCATACACTGCTAGTAGGAATATAAATTAATATGGCCATTTTGGAAAATGTTGGACAGTATTTACTAAATATAAATATATGCTTTCCTTATGACCCAGCAATTCCACTCCTATGTATATGCCCAAGAGAATTTGACAGCAAAAGATATGTACATATTTATTCACAGAAGTTTTTTTCATAAAAGCCCCTAACTGGAAACAATGCAAATGTTCATCAATAGTAGAATGAATTTCCAGAATCAAGACACAAAGACTTAATTTTTTTAATGGTATTTTTTTGAAGTATACTTGATTTACAATGTTGTGTTAGTTTCTGGTATACAGCAAAGTGATCAGACATAGATGTAGATTCAATATAAATATTCCTTGTTATATTACTCTGTCATGTTATTTTCCGTTATGGTTTATTATAAGCTATTTAATATAATTCCATATGCTATACGGGCTTCCCTCGTGGCTGAGCTGGTAACAAAATCCGCCTGCAGTGTGGGAGACCAGGGTTTGATCCCTGGGTTGGGAAGATCCCCTGGAGAAGGGAAAGGCTACCCACTCCAGTATCCTGGCCAGGAGAATTCCATGGACTGTATAGTATAGTCCACGGGATCACAAACAGTCGGACACGACTGAGCAACTTTCACTTTCACTTCCTATGCTATACAACAGGACCTTGTTGTTTATCCATTCTATGTATAATAATTTGCATCTGATAATCCCAAACTCCCATTACAACCTTCCCCCTTAATTGTACTCCCACTCCTTGCTATGAGAAATGACAAGTCTGTTCTCTCTGTCTGTATGTTTCTGTTCCATAAATAACTTCATTTGTGTCATAGTTTAGGTTCCACGTGTAAGTGCTATCACGTGGTATTTGTTGCTCTCTTTCTGACTTACTTCGCTTAGTATTATCAGCTCTGGGTCCATCCATGTCGCTGCAAATGGCATCATTTCATTCTTTCTATGGCTCAGTAAACTATTCCATTGTATATGTACCACATCTTCTTTATCCAGTCATCTGTCTGTGGACATTTAGGTTTTTTCTGTATCTTGGCTATTGGAAATAGTGCTGCTATGAACATAGGGGTACATTATTTTTCTAAATTATAGTTTTGTCTGTATATATGCCCAGGAATGGAATTGTTGGATCATATGGCAACTCTATTTTTAGTTTTTTGAGGACCCTCCATTCTGTTGGGCTTCCCTGGTGGCTCAGATGGTAAAGCGTCTGCCTACAATGCGGGAGACCCGGGTTCGATTCCTGGGTTGGGAAGATCCCCTGGAGAAGGAAATGGTAATCCACTCCAGCACTCTTGCCTGGAAAATCCCATGGACGGAGGAGCTTGATAGGCTACAGTCCATGGGGTCCCAAAAAGTCGGACACGACAGAGCGACTTCACTTTCACTTTCCATTCTGTTTACCACAATGGCTGCACCAATTTACATTCGCAGCAACAGTACAGGAGGGTTTTCTTTTCTCCACACCCTCTCCAGCATATGTTATTTGTAGACTTTTAATAATGGCCATTCTGACCTGTGTGAGGCAGTACCTCACTGTAATTTTGATTTGCATTTCTCTAATAATTAGTGATGTTGAGCATCTTTTCATATATCTATTGTCCATCTGTATGTCTTCTTTGGAAACATGTCCTTTTTTTTTTCTGGAGAAGGTGATGGCACCCCACTCCAGTACTCTTGCCTGGCAAATCCCATGGAAGGAGGAGCCTGGTAGGCTGCAGTCCATGGGGTCTCAAAGAGTCAGACACGACTGAGCAACTTCACTTTCACTTTTCACTTTCATGCATTGGAGAAGGAAATGGCAACCCACTCCAGTGTTCTTGCCTGGAGAATACCAGGAATGGGGGAACCTGGCGGGCTGCCGTTTATGGGGTCACACAGAGTCGGACACAACTGAAGTGACTTAGCAGCAGCAGTCCTATTTTTTATTGGGTTATTTGTTTTTTATGAGCTATTTATATATTTTGCAAATTAAGTTGTCAGTTGAATTATTTCCAATTATTTTCTCCCAGGCTGTAGGTTGTCTGTTTTGTTTATGGTTTCCTTTGCTATGCAAAAGCTTTATAAGTTTGATTAGGTCTCGTGTGTTTATTTTGCTTTTATTTCTATTGCCTTGGTAGTCTGACCTAGGAAAACATAGATATGATTTTTATCAGAGAATGTTTTGCCTGTGTTCTCTTCTAGAAGTTTTATGGCAGCATTTTATATTTAACTAAGAAAGACTTAATTTTAAATAAATGTTTAACTATTTGTATTATATATAGCAAACACATTGTACAAAATCAAGAGCTACAAAGAGTTGTATATAGATAGTTTGAATTTCTGTCTCATTCCTGCCTAATAGTCACTCAGTTTCCCTCCCCAGAGCAATTGTTAAATTTCTTTCAGCAATATTCCATGCATATATAAACAGGTCCATTTTTCTTTACCCTGAAAATAAGTTAAGTGGTAGAATAAACAAATTGTGATATAGTCATATGATAGAATGTTAGAATATTACACAGCATATATCGTATATATTATATACACTATAAAAGTACAAACTATATATACAACATTGATGAATCACATAATTATCTTTAGTTTAAAAAAGGTGCATAAGAGTGTATATTGTATGATCCTATTTATATGAAGTTTATGAGTGGGCAAAATTATCCATGGTGATAGAAGTCAGGAGGGCAGTTATCCCTGGGGAGGCTTCCAGGGTGCTAGAAATATTCTATATCTTATCTGACAGTGTACACAGGTAGGTGCCATTATAAAAATTCATTAAACTTTCCACTTAAGATTAGTGTACTTCATGGAGAATATGTCATATTTCAATAAAAAGTAAAAATAAAAACAGGAGGAAAAACTCTAATGGCAACCCACTCCAGTATTCTTGCCTGGAAAACCCTATGGACTGAGGAGCCTGGTGGGCTGAATCCATGGGGTCAGAAAGAAGAAGACACGACTGGGCAACTGAACAACCATGTGCAGCCAGAATTGAAAACCACTGTTTTGTAGCCTCCAGCCTCAAAACGGCATTTAACAAATAGGTCATGCTCTGCTTTGCTAATGGAATTTACTTTGTACTTCTTATTTCTCTGACAGCCTTCCTTCATTCAATCCCACTGAAATTTGCCTTCTTGTGTATTAATCCCCCCTGGCCTAGGGGTTAGTAGGGAGGAGTGAATTAAATGCTGAAATGTCAAACTACTTCTCTTAACTTATATTTTGAATTATAAGAATTTCTCATACAGTGATACCACTGACAGAAAACTGAAACCCAAAATTTATCTGGATGTTTTCCTCTTCTGTGGTTATTTTCTAAACTGCAATGTGAATGATGTTTTCTTTTAAATGTTGTACAGTGAAGAGATTTATTAGCATCATTGGCTGATCAAATGCAATTGATCTTAAAATATCTATACCTGATTTCAAATTATGCTCACAGATATCTGACTAGGATGCCAATTTCATTAACAGCATTACAACCCCAGCTCCAGCACATTCTTGATAAAGTTCTATATTTCAGGAGGAAGCCAGTGTGGGGCTGCCATTCCTTGCTGTTCTTAATTCTGCCCAGTGTCAATGCTGCTGCTGCTGCTGCTGCTCCTGCTGCTAAGTGGCTTCAGTCGTGTCCAACTCTGTGCAACCCCGTAGACGGCAGCCCATCAGGCTCCCCCATTCCTGGTATTCTCCAGGCAAGAACACTGGAGTGGATTGCCATTTCCTTCTCCAATGCATGAAAGTAAAAAGTGAAAGTGAAGTCGCTCAGTCATGTCCGACTCTTCGCGACCTCATGGACTGCAGCCTACCAGGCTCCTCTGTCCATGGGACTTTCCAGGTAAGAGTACTGGAGTGGGTTGCTATTCCCTTCTCCACCCAGTGTCAATATCTGACAAGAAAACAACATTTTACCTTCCAATTAAAGATGCCTGTCCAGTTCCTGGAATGAACTGAAACCCTGTTCAAGATGAGGATTATGAAATTCTTAAGACCTCCACTATTTAAGGTTGGAATCTCTTTTTTCAAGTAGTGGGTTCATCACTCACCTTACTTTTCCCTTATTTCAACAATAACTATAGCAACTACTCTGTGTAAAGCACTGTGGTCAGAGTACAAAGCAAGAAAGGCCCAGCCTTAACCCTCATGTGGTTCATCAGGGTCGTGTGACATGTGCAAAAGTAATCTTACTATGACACAGACTAGTTAAAACAAACAATAACAAAAGAGTAGTTCAAATAAAGTGCCCTGCGGGTTCAGATGTGGCTGAGATCACTTCAGTTTAGGAGGAAATGGCCAGAAACCCCTCTTGCCAGGCTCTGCCTCATGCTCCATCTAAACAAAGAGTAGTTAGAGGGAAAAAATAGCTGAAGAGCCATCCAAACCCTATGGAACCTCTTAAAAAATGTCAAAGAGAATACAAAAGATTGACTAGGGTAATTCCAGTGCCCCTCTCCATTTATATTTCTGACACTTTCTGACTCCAAGAGCCAAGCAAGCAAGAGGATGGAGAATGAGACAGGCTGAGCCAACACTGTGCTAACTACTCTTCTCCTGTAACAGATGGCTTATGTCATCTTCTACCATAAACCTTTGATATTATTCCTCTTCCTTCCTCTCTACCCATCAAAACAATAAAATCACTAACGACTAGCACTTGGGGGATACTAATGATACGGTTAGTCCCAGTATTTTATTTTATTTTCATTTAATTTTTATAACCACCCTGTGAGGTAAATATAACTCATATCCACTTTATAGATGAAGAAACCAAAGCATAGAGGAGTCCAGTAGCTTGGCCAGAGTCACACAGACGATACATGGGATAGCCAGACCCTGAATCTGGAGTCTGAGCATGTGCTCTTCAACTTCTAAATTATATCCATAATGCAGGGTGCTGCTTCTTGAGAAAGGCTCCTTTGACCACAAGAGCTCACACTTATGATATATGATATATATTTAGTTAATCTCAAAGTATTTCTTTACATTAATCTCTTGCCTTAAACCAAAGCAATCCTAAGCAAGAAGAACAAAGCAGGAGGCGCATATGCCTTGGTTTCAAAATATGCTACAAAACTATATTAATCAAAACAGTATGGTACAGGCCTAAAAGCAAATATTTAGAACCCCAAAACAGAATAGGGAACACAGAAATAAATCCATGCATATACTGTCAACTGATTTTTGACAAAGGTGCCAAGAATACACAATTGAGAAAGGATGATCTCTTCAACAAACTATGTTGAGAAAACCAGATATCCACAAGCAGAAGAATGAAATTGTACCCATATCTCACACGATATATAAAAGNACTGGAGTGGGTAGCCTT
This sequence comes from Raphicerus campestris, assembly GCA_006410735.1. Taxonomy (NCBI): domain Eukaryota; kingdom Metazoa; phylum Chordata; class Mammalia; order Artiodactyla; family Bovidae; genus Raphicerus; species Raphicerus campestris. The sequence continues at coordinate 92,284 of SJYW01039992.1, read as the reverse complement.
TCCCTTATTCAGGGGAGAAAGGCTGTCTCTTATACACATCTATATATAAAAGTCAACTCAAAATGGATTAAAGACCTAAACTTAAGACTTCAAACTACTAGGAGAAAACATAAGGGAAAAGCTCTTGACCCTGGTCTGGCCAATGAATTGTTTTGGATATTACCCCAACAGCAAAAATAAACAAATGGGAATGCCTCAAACCAAATAGCTTCTACACAGCAAATGAAGTAATCAGTACAGTTAAAAAAACAACTTACAAAATGAGAAAAAATATTTGCAGACTGTATCTGATAAGAAGTTAATATCCAAAGTATATAAGGAACTCAGCTCAAAGCAAGAAAACAAGGTTATTAACCTGATTTTTAAATGGCCAACAGAGGATTTGAATAGACATTTCTCAAAAGAAGACATCCAAATGGACAACAGGTACGTGAAATGTACTCAATATATAGCTAATCAATAGGTATATGCAAATTAAACTTACAAAATATAACCTCACACCTGTTAGGATAGCTGTTATCCATAAGACAAAAGGTAAGTATTGAGGATGTTGAGAAAAGGGAACCTTTGTGCACTGTTGTTAAAAATGTAAATTAGTACAGCCATTATGGAAAACAGTATGGAGGTTCCTGAAAAAGTTAAAAATAGAGCTACCATAGATCTGGAAATTTTGCTTCTGGGTCTATGTCCAATGGAAATGAAAATCAGGGTTTTGAAGAGATATGTGCACTTCCATTTTCATTGCAGCATTATTTACTGTGCCAAGATAGGGGAACAACCTAAGTAACCATCAACAGATGAATGAATTAAGAAAATGTGTGTATGTATGTGTGTGCATGCATACATACATTATATATAGACACATGCTCTATATATTGCTCTCTCTATATATATGTGTGTGTGTGTGTGTGTGTGTGTGTGTGTATATATATATATATATATATGCTCTAATACTATTCAAACTTTAAAAAGAAGGAACTCTTGTAATTTGTGCTAACACAGATGAACCTGGTGGACATTATGCTAAAAGTAAAATGGACCAGACACAGACAAATACTGTATGATGTCACTTATATACAGAACCTAAAGAAGTCAAACCCTTACAGACAGAGTAGAATGGTGATTTCCAGGGACTGAGGGGTGAAGAAAATGGGGAAAATGTTGTTCAAAGAATAGAAAGTTCATATATGCAGGATGAACAAATTATAGAAAGCTAATATACACTATGGTGACTATAGTCAACAATACTGTATTGTAAACAAAATTTGCTGAGAGTAGATTTTAATCATTCTTATCAAAAAAAGAAAGAGTAACTGTGAAGTGATGGATATGTCAATTAGCTTGTGGTAAACATTTCAAAATATACACATATATCAAAACATCATGTTTTATACTTTAAATATGTTTCTATAAAGCTGGAAAGAAATACCAGTAACATGAGTAGGCTACTATTCATGTGTGTACATGCCATCTCCACTCTACATTAAAGCTGATGAGGACAGCCTATTACTTCCAGGGCCCATTAGAAATTCAGTATTGTCAGGGTGCCTGACCAGAGTATGGCCTCAACATCTGATCTCTTTTCCTGGTTCCCACCCCACCCAGTGCCTAGCACAGTGCTATATCCATATTTGATGCTTCAGAAATATACCTTAAAGGCAATAAAGTGAAAGTCACTCAGTCGTGTCTGACTCCTTGCGACTCCATGGACTATACCGTCTGTGGAATTCTCTAGGTCAGAATACTGGAGTGGGTAGCCTTTCCCTTATTCAGGGGAGAAAGGAAAGGCTACCCACTCCAGGATACTATAAAGACACAAAAAATTTTATTTCAGAGTTTTAGGTCTAAGCTCTTCATACTGCTTTCATCTCTCAGACTACACTTTGCCTATTTTGTGCTGTAAGACAAATAATAATTGCAGGAAGGCTTATTACAGAACTTTCAGATAAATTAAGGCAGACTAATAGCAATCTTATCCTGAAATAACATCTGAACTAATGCATTGATATGGCATCCCATTCCAGTACTCTTGCCTGGAAAATCCCCTGGATGGAGGAGCCTGGTGGGCTGCAGCCCATGGGGTCGCTGAGGGTCGGACGNACACATGCTCTATATATTGCTCTCTCTATATATATGTGTGTGTGTGTGTGTGTGTGTGTGTGTGTATATATATATATATATATATGCTCTAATACTATTCAAACTTTAAAAAGAAGGAACTCTTGTAATTTGTGCTAACACAGATGAACCTGGTGGACATTATGCTAAAAGTAAAATGGACCAGACACAGACAAATACTGTATGATGTCACTTATATACAGAACCTAAAGAAGTCAAACCCTTACAGACAGAGTAGAATGGTGATTTCCAGGGACTGAGGGGTGAAGAAAATGGGGAAAATGTTGTTCAAAGAATAGAAAGTTCATATATGCAGGATGAACAAATTATAGAAAGCTAATATACACTATGGTGACTATAGTCAACAATACTGTATTGTAAACAAAATTTGCTGAGAGTAGATTTTAATCATTCTTATCAAAAAAAGAAAGAGTAACTGTGAAGTGATGGATATGTCAATTAGCTTGTGGTAAACATTTCAAAATATACACATATATCAAAACATCATGTTTTATACTTTAAATATGTTTCTATAAAGCTGGAAAGAAATACCAGTAACATGAGTAGGCTACTATTCATGTGTGTACATGCCATCTCCACTCTACATTAAAGCTGATGAGGACAGCCTATTACTTCCAGGGCCCATTAGAAATTCAGTATTGTCAGGGTGCCTGACCAGAGTATGGCCTCAACATCTGATCTCTTTTCCTGGTTCCCACCCCACCCAGTGCCTAGCACAGTGCTATATCCATATTTGATGCTTCAGAAATATACCTTAAAGGCAATAAAGTGAAAGTCACTCAGTCGTGTCTGACTCCTTGCGACTCCATGGACTATACCGTCTGTGGAATTCTCTAGGTCAGAATACTGGAGTGGGTAGCCTTTCCCTTATTCAGGGGAGAAAGGAAAGGCTACCCACTCCAGGATACTATAAAGACACAAAAAATTTTATTTCAGAGTTTTAGGTCTAAGCTCTTCATACTGCTTTCATCTCTCAGACTACACTTTGCCTATTTTGTGCTGTAAGACAAATAATAATTGCAGGAAGGCTTATTACAGAACTTTCAGATAAATTAAGGCAGACTAATAGCAATCTTATCCTGAAATAACATCTGAACTAATGCATTGATATGGCATCCCATTCCAGTACTCTTGCCTGGAAAATCCCCTGGATGGAGGAGCCTGGTGGGCTGCAGCCCATGGGGTCGCTGAGGGTCGGACGCGACTGAGCAACTTTACTTTCACTTTTCACTTTCATGCATTGGAGAAGGAAATGGCAACCCACTCCAGTGTTCTTGCCTGGAGAATCCCAGTGACGGAGGAGTCTGGTGGGCTGCCATCTATGGGGTTGCAGAGTCGGACACGACTGAAGCGACTTAGCAGCAGCAGCAGCAGCATGATTACCCTCAGCCTCCAAGTGAATGTAAATAATTTTTCCCTCCTCTCTCTCTCTTAGAGCAAAGATTAACCTGTTTGCAAAAGAATGGGACTGGAAAGATAAGACTCACAGGCACAGAAAATGACTAATGGTCAGAGAGATGGGCTAGCAACGTCTACAGAGGTCTCCCCTTGGCCCCCAAGTCATTCTTCCCAGCTCTGCCTACTCCCCTCACCACACAGTCTGCGTGTTTGGGGTTCTGTGTTCTGTCATGGATTTCCTGTCCAGACTCTGCTGCTATAAATCATGGCTGCTCGGGGCTGTATGCTGTGTGCCAAGATCAGAATTGTCAGTATCTAGAATCCTTCAGAAATGGCAACCCACTCCAGTGTTCTTGCCTGGAGACTCCCAGGGACGGGGGAGCCTGGAGGGCTGCCGTCTATGGGGTCGCACAGGGTCAGACACGGCAGCAGCAGCAGCAGAATCCTTCAGACAACTTCTGCTGTAGCCTTCTCCTTTGGATTTTGAAAAGGGCTCTTGTCAAAAAAAAGAAAAGAAAAGAAAAGAAAAAAAAAGAAAGAAAGAAAAAAAAAGAGTGTTCAAGTATTGAGGGGTCCAAAACTTGCTAAGGATGAAGTTGAAGCACTATTAAACCAGGAAAACTGAAATTTAGATGATTTTGAGGTTACCTTTTAGGGCGTAGGTTGTGGGATTCAGCATTGCAGACAGTGGTTCTGTCTCAGGGGAACACTTTCAGAAGCTGAGAAAGAAACACATAGATGCCTCCCCTGCCTAAAATAATCCTCACATAATCAACTAAGTCAAGGCATATTGGTGCAAAGATGGCACCTTAGAGATTGTATGTATCTCTTCCTCTAATGCCCTCTACCGTGAAGCCTAAGCACCAGGAGCAGCCTGACCCCTCTGTGTTCTGCGCCAACTAAGAAAAATTAGATCAACCAACGGTCAACAATAAGTGAAATTCACTCAGTTGTATCCGATTCTTTGTGACCCCATGGACTATACAGTCCATGGAATTCTCCAAGCCAGAATACTGGAGTGGGTGGCCTTTCTCTTCTCTAGGGGATCTTCCCAACTCAGGGACTGAACCCAGGTCTCCTGCATTGCAGGATGATTCTTTACCAACTGGAGCCACAAGGGAACAGATAACACTTATAAAGCACTTACTAAAGTCAAACAATGTTCCAGCACTTTGTATTCACTCATTTAAATCTCACAACAATCCTATGACGTAGGATTTATATCCTCCCTGCCCTCTATCCCCCAACTTATGGTTGAACAAATTGAGGTACAGAGAGGTATAGTAACTTGCTCAAGCTCATAGGTAGCTGATAGATTGGGATTCAAATATAGGCTAGTCCAGCCCTGGGACCCACCTAAAACACTATAATGTGACTGTGCTGAGAAAGAATATTGAGTAGAGGTGGGGAAAATAAAGGGAGGACATATGTAGAAGGGATGAGACCACATGGGTAATTAAAGATGGTCGCAGATTCTTTGCCACTCCTCCCTTCAAGAGATAAAGTCCATCTGGACTGGCCCTGTGGTTTGCTTTGGCCAGGAGAATGTAGCAGAAGTAACATTATGTTGGCTACAGGCCTAAGTTTGAAAAGGTCCAATAGCTTCTGCTTTTCTCCTCTTGGAAGCCAGCTGTAATGAATTCTAGTTTATCCTGTTGTGGAGAGAGAGGCCACATGGAGGAGCCTGGAGGATGAGAGAGACATTTCATGGATGGAGCCCATACGGAGGAGCCTGGAGGCACGCTAGCTGACAGCATACAGCTGCCAGTCATATAAGAAGGGCCTTAATGAACTTCCAGTCCAGCCCAGCTGCCAGCCAATAGGATCGTATGCATGGTCCCAAGAAAGATCAACAGAAGAACCACACAATCAACTCACAGAATGATAAGAAGTATGTTTTAAAACTCTAAGTTTTAAGATGGTTTGTTACATAGCAATAGTTAGCTGATACAGATGGTTGTTGAATTACTTGACCTTACAGTTCCTTCTTACTGTGAAAGTTTATGAATCAGTTAAAGGAGATAAGCAAATTTGGCTGGAGCAGAGTGCCTGTGGAGGAAACGAAAGGTTAGGAGTAGGTGAGAAGTTTGAACTTTGGCTGGTAGGTTTTAAAGATGGAAGTGAAGGAGAAGTTCTTTATTTTAGGCAGACTAACATAGTGGCAGCGTATAGAACAGACATGTGAACATATAAGACACATGTGAAAAAGCAGTCAGGGGAACCTGGCTGCTGAAGCAAAAACATGCAGTTAAAAATTACCGAGAAACAAGGCATCAAATGCAGAATTGATCATTAAGTCTTTAAAGCACAGATGCTTTCTGTTTTAACTACAGAGTCTATCAACTCTTCCTTTTTTCCAATTGTAAGTGTTCTTGCTGGGAAAATACATGGTATGTGATTAAGAACCTGGGTTTTGTTTAAGAAAAACTTGGTTTGAAGCCTGTTCTCTGCTACCTTCTACCTAAGTGACAGGGTCTTAGCTTCCTCATAGTTAATTGGGCCTAGTGATACTTGCCTCACTTGGGTATTACAAAGATAAGAAAAGGTGATATCTGATTTTGGTAAATAGCTGAAAGTGCCCATATAATGCAAATACTCTGATGACTGTCTGTTCACAGAACACTTCATGTTGGGAGTGTCAGGTGGGCAGCTGGTTCGTCCTATCTCCATGTAGGAACTCTTGGTAAGAGCCTTCTTCTACACATGCCTTCCAAGGTCATTCAGGTCATGACCTTTCCAACTGGAAGGGAGGGGGATGAATATGGAGGAGCCTGAGAAGTTGTATGGGGCCGGCTCAGAAGTGATACATACTTACACTCACATTCCATTGGCAAGAACATAAGACATAGCTACCCAGGCTGCAGAGAGGGCTAGCAAGTCCCAGCTACAGTCCCATTCTGGGGTGGACAGAGGCAAGAGAGAAGTGGATAGTAGTTAACATGACTGAGCTGCCACCCCCGCTTGGGTTTTATTACTTGCAGCTGAAAGCATTTCTAACTTACCGTTTCTCTGGGGCTGTGCTTGTCTACCTTGTATGCACAGTATACTTACCTAAGTATGTGTGCTCAGTCAAGTCCAAGTCTTTGTGACCTCACGGACTGTAGCCCACCAGGCTCCTCTGTCCATGGGATTTTTCAGGCTAGAATTCTGGAGTGGGCTGCCATTTCCTTTTCCAGGGGCTCTTCCCTACCCAGGGGTGGAACCCATGTTTCTTGCATCTCCTTCATTGGCAGGTGGCTTCTTTACCACTAGCGCTACCTGGGAAGCCCTATACTCACCTGGGAATCTTTGAAAAATTTCAGTGCCCAGATAGCACTCCAACCCCATCACATCAGAATTTCTGGGAGTGGGACTCAGGCACCAGTGGCATTTAAAGCTCTCCAGGTGATTCCTGTGTCCAGGCAGGTTTGAGAAGCGCCACACTCTGAAAAGGAAAATTATTAGAAACTTACCTTTGCACACTTATCTATCTCATGGTTTAAGACTGCACTTCTCAAGATTTAATGAGCATAGGAGTCACTTGGAGTCCTTGGCTACAGAAAGATCTGCTAAATGTCTCCCTTGCTAAAGGAACATCCTCTTTCTTGGCAAATAAATACTCTGTTGCCTGGTGGGCTGCCGTATATGGGCTCGCACAGAGTCAGACCCTACTGAAGCGACTTAGCAGCAGCAGTACAATGATATTATCTAGTCTCTCAACTACCTTTCACCTGATAGCCTTAGCATCCATTGATCTTTCTTGCCATAATCAAATATTACTTAGAAGTTACAAAAGTTAGTTTTCTAACTATCAAGATGTCAATATTTCTTACCCAGCATATCTTCTTTCCTTTTCCCCTTTCTCTCTTTTTCTTCTGTCATAGTCACTTGGCATTAATTATAGTCATTATTATTTTTTATGCTCTCATTGTTCTAAATTTAGCCAATGGGAGCCCTTTGAGCCAGTTCCTGGAACCTTTTGACACAATCCCATTTGTCTTTGAGTGTCCCCATACTTTCTGAAACAGCAGTATGTCAAAGCTCACCTTGTTCTTTTCCTGCCTTAGACATAGACTCAGCCATTTCCCCCAAAGAGCCTTAGTTCTTTTTATTGGAGAGTGAATTTTTTTTCTGATATTAAAAGCAATACATGCTCATTTCAGAAAAATTAGAAAATAAAGTATAAAAAAGAAAATGAAAACCACATATTACTCTACCATTTAGAGCTAACCACTCTTAACATTTATTGTGTACTTATTTCCATGGTTTAAAAAATATGTATCTATAAGTACATGTTTTAAATTTAAATTTTCACTTAATATTGTGTATTCTTTATTGTACTATGCTTTTTTTTATCAACTGTATCCATGCCATTAAATATTCTTTGAAATCAAGATTTCACTGGTTTTTATTATAGAAACTATGCCTTACAGTTTTTGAATCTTTCCCAGAGCATCACAACTATCTATTGTGGAAAAATTAAAACCATCCTGAAGCTATGAAGCTGCATTGTAAAGCTTCATTGAGGAATTAGGGCATTAGCCAAGTATTGAAAAAAATAATAATGCCATGCAATGAAGACATCCTTCTAGAAAAAAAATTCTAAAAGGCAATGCATTCATATGAGATTTACTCTATTAGTTACTATGAGTGGATACATTTCCTTGAATCTAGGTCCTTCAATGTCTTAAAGACAACCACCTAATAAATAAAACACAAGGGAATCAATTCAACACCAAACTGAAATCAGGTTTTTAAAAATATGGTTGACTGACAAAAAGAGATGACCCTTCTAGTTATTTCTTGCTATGATGCTGGGAATGTTATTTAATTGCTCTGAGACTTAGTTTTCTAAGTCTGTAGATTAACAGTAGTTTCTCCTACATTGCATTATTATGGCAACTAAATAATAATTAAAGGTGTTTGTCATGTTATCTGGCTCAGTAAATGTTAAAAGTGTTAGAATTATCACTGCAAACTAGAATGGAGGATAGGATTTGAGCTAGCATTAAAGGAAGAGCAGGATTTAGGCTGATAGTGGCTGGATTGAAGGGCATTCTGGAAGCNTTATCTGGCTCAGTAAATGTTAAAAGTGTTAGAATTATCACTGCAAACTAGAATGGAGGATAGGATTTGAGCTAGCATTAAAGGAAGAGCAGGATTTAGGCTGACAGTGGCTGGATTGCAGGGCATTCTGGAAGCCAGAGAAAACCCTTGTACAGAGTTCAGAACACCAAGTTCTATTGAGTGAAGCTGTTGAGCTGGATGGGGATTTCTGTGTGTAGATTAAGCAAGCTTGCTCTCGCTGATACCAACCAGGGTTCTTGGCCTTCCCTAACTAATAGAAGTTGACTAGAGGCCAGACAGGAGATTCACGCAAGGCTTTATTGAGGCCCCAAGTAGTGGATTCCTTGCTTGCTTGCTCCCTAAGTGTAGGGGGAGGAGGTGACAAGCTTGCTGCTTATATTGGGTGAGGGTAGGGGTGCTTCCAGGAGTCCAGAGCGGTGTCTTAGGGGTTTTTCCCTCCTCTTAGGTGATGTTGAGTTCAGGAGCATGTGCCATACCTTGCTTTTTTGCTCCAATATCTTCAAAAGTAGCAGCTGGGTTTTTTGGTCTCTTTCAATCTTTTGTTCAGAATTTGCCCTAACAGAACATGCATGCAGTTATTTTTAGTCCCATTTAGTTAGTCCCATTTTGTTGCTCAAGGAGAAGAGTGTCCAGGTGCAAGCACGGCAGCACTGCCGCAGTGCCCCAGGTCCCAGCTTGTCTCATTGCGATAACACTGCAGTACAGAGTAATCATTTACCTTCCATCCTTCTTCGTCATACATAAATCTGTCATTTCTGTTGACTTAGATCAAAGCACTGGAGGCATTTTTAATATGGAAAGAGTTGAAAACATCTCATTGGAAAGCAGACAAAATATTAGCCAAGCCCATGCCTGCCTGGATTTTAATAGTACCCAAAGCTTCTCCAGTGGCTCAGTGGTAAAGAAACTGCCTGCAATGCAGGAGACACAGGTTCAATCCCTGGGTCAGGACAATCCCCTGCAGGAGGGTATGGCAACCCACTTTAGTATTCTTGTTAGGAAAGTCCTACAGACAGAGGAGCCTGTCAGGCTACAGTCCATGGGGTCACAGAGTCAGACACGACTGAAGTGACCGAGCATGTCAAAGAGANAAACTCTATTAGCCTTTACCCTGCTTCATTCCATATTCCAAGGCCAAATTTGCCTGTTATTCCAGTGTTTCTTGACTTCCTACTTTAGCATTCCAGTCCCCTATAATGAAAAGGACATCTTTTGGGGGTGTTAGTTCTAAAAGGTCTTGTAGGTCTTCATAGAACCATTCAACTTCAGTCTTTAGTGTTACTGGTTAGGCTTGGCTGTCTCTTGAAGAACAGGTGTAGTGAGAGAACTTGAAGGTCTGGTATCCTTTGTTGCTAAAGATTTTCAGACCATAACTAGCTCAGCTTTGAGAGTTGAAAAGATCAAGGAACTAAACACTAGTGTATTGGATGGTCATCCACAGATAGGTTTAAACGTCTCAGAATTAGGTCAGGATTTGGCATGGTGAGAAGATGTGTACAACACACGTCTAGGTCTTCAGTGTTTGTAGGAGATAGAAAATGGTAACCTCAAGTGGCATAAGCTTTGACGCAGTTTGTGCAGCACCAGGGAGCTGGGTGGATCCTGACCCCAACCCCTGCCTCCTGTCTCGGGGTGTGTGGGAGAAATGGCAGCATCCACCAGAGATGGAAGTCAGAAAATGCACACCTTCAGGAGAAGGTAGGCTTCAGTTGATAAGAACACTACAGAGAAGAAAATATTGAAACACTCATTGTCTGAAATGGTGGCTCCAGAGGGCATGCTGGAAATAGGTGTAGGGTTTGGAGAGAGGGACTGACTGTGGAGGAGCATAAGGAAGCATAAACTGAGGAAGAGAGAGAATGACACAGGCTTGATGTTTGGGTATGGAAGAATGGGGAGGAGGCAGGTACTGGTTGCCTTTGGGCCAGTGGCTATGGGTCAGTGGTATAAAAGGCCTTGGGAGAAATGACTGGTCTCCTCCAACATGAGTTACTTGGTGCCTGTGTGGTTGACGGTCCCAGACAGTCTTTTCCCATCTTTCAGAGAGTTGAGTCACTGTGTGGTAAAAGCCACAGTCTCCAGCAAGGCTGCTTTGTGTGAGATGGAGAGGCTGCATGTCTTGGGAATCTGCCTCAAGATGGATGGGGAGTCAGGGGGCCTGGCCTTCCATGAGCTCTTTCATCTGCACAGCTACCCATCTCCCCCACCCTCACATCCTCTCCCCCCACCGCCCCCCCACGCTCTGGATCTTGGTTCCAGGGCCCAGTTGTTATCGTAAAGGAAAGCAGGACCAGGAGAACCTTGAAATCTCTTAGATAGTACTTATCCTGGCTCTGACTGATAAATGAGGCTGGAGGAGAAAAGGAGGAAGGAATCAATCAAGGAAACATTAACAAAAGCAGAGGAAAACAGGTCCTTTTTGCTGGGCTAAGTAGTCTGGCTGATGATTTCTGTCTGACTCACAGCCACACTGGGGCTTCTGGAATGAATTATAGCCAGGTATGAATCAGGCATCCTAAGAGCCACAAGATGCAGCTTCATTTACAGACTGGGTTCAAATTGCTTGGGCTGGTCCAAGGCAAAATTGTGAAGCAGCTTAATTTGTTCTGGATTGTACTCAGTTTGAGGGGCTTTTGTCTTCCTCGAGAAATCTTTTGCCTTGGTTTTTTCTCCCCCTGTAGCACTGCACCCACCCTTTAGGAGCATCCTCAGGGGCTCAGGCAAGGGACAGCTTGGAGGTTCAGCCTCCTCCTTCTACCCTCAGCAGGCAGTCATTACAGGTCCTCCCTTTCTGATGACTTGTAGCTCACCATTGTGCTCTCCAAACATCCCAGTCCAGCTCTTACAAATATCACATTCACAGTGGTGACGTTTTCAATTCTTGGACTCAGGACTCATCCTCAAAATATTTAACAACTCACAGGGCAAAGGCACTAACTGATGAGTCAAAATAGGCACCAGCTCTGAATACTTCAGTAAAGAAGCAAGGTACATACTGACTGTAGAGCTGTGTCCTGCCCACCCAGCTTCTCAGCCCTGCAGTGACTCTCCTGCCTCTGCTGTCCACTCCCAAGGGTATTTCCTGGGCTGGTCATTACTATCAACAACGACTCTTTCTCCTTTCTGACTTGATCATCCTCTACTGACATTTCAGTTTATCTCCCCCAATCCAAGAATGATTTAATTCCAGCAGCTCTCCAATATACCTACAAGCTGTTGATCCTACCAATTTTTCTCTAACCCTCCAACCTTCCCTCCTTCTTATCTAGCTCAGATTTCATAGCTCATCATTATTATCACTCCTTCATACTCTCATCCTCCTTACCTCTCTTACTTCAGTGTACTCAAATGGGTAACCGCCATCCTAGTTAAACCCAGTTTATCACATACTGCAGACTCATGTTTGCATGAATCCTATTTCCTACCATCTTAAAAACAACCCCCACCGTGATCCCACTTCATCTTCTAGCCATTGACTCATTCCTCTCCTCCCTTTTATAGTAAGATCCCTAGAAAGAGTTGTCTGTTTTCACATCTCTAGTTTCTCCTTGCATTCTGCCTTAAATCCACTCCTATCAGGATATTCCCCTCCAGTATTTCAACAACTCTGCTCTCATCAGAACCACTAGCCATCCACTACAAAATCCAGTGGTCACTTCCCAGTGTTCATCTTGTTGGATGGATAGGTAGTTTCATAGTGATCACTCCCTTCTTCTTGAAGCATTTTCTTCGTTTGATTTCTAGGATTTTACACTTTCCTGATTTCCCTCCTCTGTCATGAGCCAGTCCTCCTCAGTCTTTGCTCCCTCTTTTTCATCTTGCTGCTGCTGCTAAGTCGTTTCAGTCGTGTCTGACTCTGTGCAACCCCATAGACAGCAGCCCACCAGGCTTCCCCATCCCTGGGATTCTCCAGGCAAGAATATTGGAGTGGGTTGCCATTTCCTTCTCCAGTGC
>SJYW01039992.1:63194-78942 GCA_006410735.1 Raphicerus campestris | reverse complement strand
TTATATCTTTCCTTTTCTCCTTTGCCTTTCGCTTCTCTTCTTTTCACAGCTATTTGTAAGGCCTCCTCAGACAGCCATTTTGCTTTTTTGCATTTCTCTTCCTTGGGGATGGTCTTGATCCCTGTTTCCTATACAATGTGACGAACCTCTGTCCATAGTTCATCAGGCACTCTGTCTATCAGATCTAGTCCCTTAAATCTATTTCTCACTTCCACTGTATAATCACAAGGGATTTGATTTAGGTCATACCTGAATGGTCTAGTGGTTTTCCCTACTTTCTTCAGTTTAAGTCTGAATTTGGCAATAAGAAGTTCATGATCTGAACCACAGTCAGCTCCTGGTCTTGTTTTTGCTGACTGTATAGAGCTTCTCCATCTTTGGCTGCAAAGAATATAATCAATCTGATTTCAGTGTTGACCATCTGGTGATGTCCATGTGTAGAGACTTCTCATGTGTTATTGGAAGAGGGTGTTTGCTATGACCAGTGTGTTCTCTTGGCAAAACTCTATTAGCCTTTACCCTGCTTCATTCCATATTCCAAGGCCAAATTTGCCTGTTATTCCAGTGTTTCTTGACTTCCTACTTTAGCATTCCAGTCCCCTATAATGAAAAGGACATCTTTTGGGGGTGTTAGTTCTAAAAGGTCTTGTAGGTCTTCATAGAACCATTCAACTTCAGTCTTTAGTGTTACTGGTTAGGCTTGGCTGTCTCTTGAAGAACAGGTGTAGTGAGAGAACTTGAAGGTCTGGTATCCTTTGTTGCTAAAGATTTTCAGACCATAACTAGCTCAGCTTTGAGAGTTGAAAAGATCAAGGAACTAAACACTAGTGTATTGGATGGTCATCCACAGATAGGTTTAAACGTCTCAGAATTAGGTCAGGATTTGGCATGGTGAGAAGATGTGTACAACACACGTCTAGGTCTTCAGTGTTTGTAGGAGATAGAAAATGGTAACCTCAAGTGGCATAAGCTTTGACGCAGTTTGTGCAGCACCAGGGAGCTGGGTGGATCCTGACCCCAACCCCTGCCTCCTGTCTCGGGGTGTGTGGGAGAAATGGCAGCATCCACCAGAGATGGAAGTCAGAAAATGCACACCTTCAGGAGAAGGTAGGCTTCAGTTGATAAGAACACTACAGAGAAGAAAATATTGAAACACTCATTGTCTGAAATGGTGGCTCCAGAGGGCATGCTGGAAATAGGTGTAGGGTTTGGAGAGAGGGACTGACTGTGGAGGAGCATAAGGAAGCATAAACTGAGGAAGAGAGAGAATGACACAGGCTTGATGTTTGGGTATGGAAGAATGGGGAGGAGGCAGGTACTGGTTGCCTTTGGGCCAGTGGCTATGGGTCAGTGGTATAAAAGGCCTTGGGAGAAATGACTGGTCTCCTCCAACATGAGTTACTTGGTGCCTGTGTGGTTGACGGTCCCAGACAGTCTTTTCCCATCTTTCAGAGAGTTGAGTCACTGTGTGGTAAAAGCCACAGTCTCCAGCAAGGCTGCTTTGTGTGAGATGGAGAGGCTGCATGTCTTGGGAATCTGCCTCAAGATGGATGGGGAGTCAGGGGGCCTGGCCTTCCATGAGCTCTTTCATCTGCACAGCTACCCATCTCCCCCACCCTCACATCCTCTCCCCCCACCGCCCCCCCACGCTCTGGATCTTGGTTCCAGGGCCCAGTTGTTATCGTAAAGGAAAGCAGGACCAGGAGAACCTTGAAATCTCTTAGATAGTACTTATCCTGGCTCTGACTGATAAATGAGGCTGGAGGAGAAAAGGAGGAAGGAATCAATCAAGGAAACATTAACAAAAGCAGAGGAAAACAGGTCCTTTTTGCTGGGCTAAGTAGTCTGGCTGATGATTTCTGTCTGACTCACAGCCACACTGGGGCTTCTGGAATGAATTATAGCCAGGTATGAATCAGGCATCCTAAGAGCCACAAGATGCAGCTTCATTTACAGACTGGGTTCAAATTGCTTGGGCTGGTCCAAGGCAAAATTGTGAAGCAGCTTAATTTGTTCTGGATTGTACTCAGTTTGAGGGGCTTTTGTCTTCCTCGAGAAATCTTTTGCCTTGGTTTTTTCTCCCCCTGTAGCACTGCACCCACCCTTTAGGAGCATCCTCAGGGGCTCAGGCAAGGGACAGCTTGGAGGTTCAGCCTCCTCCTTCTACCCTCAGCAGGCAGTCATTACAGGTCCTCCCTTTCTGATGACTTGTAGCTCACCATTGTGCTCTCCAAACATCCCAGTCCAGCTCTTACAAATATCACATTCACAGTGGTGACGTTTTCAATTCTTGGACTCAGGACTCATCCTCAAAATATTTAACAACTCACAGGGCAAAGGCACTAACTGATGAGTCAAAATAGGCACCAGCTCTGAATACTTCAGTAAAGAAGCAAGGTACATACTGACTGTAGAGCTGTGTCCTGCCCACCCAGCTTCTCAGCCCTGCAGTGACTCTCCTGCCTCTGCTGTCCACTCCCAAGGGTATTTCCTGGGCTGGTCATTACTATCAACAACGACTCTTTCTCCTTTCTGACTTGATCATCCTCTACTGACATTTCAGTTTATCTCCCCCAATCCAAGAATGATTTAATTCCAGCAGCTCTCCAATATACCTACAAGCTGTTGATCCTACCAATTTTTCTCTAACCCTCCAACCTTCCCTCCTTCTTATCTAGCTCAGATTTCATAGCTCATCATTATTATCACTCCTTCATACTCTCATCCTCCTTACCTCTCTTACTTCAGTGTACTCAAATGGGTAACCGCCATCCTAGTTAAACCCAGTTTATCACATACTGCAGACTCATGTTTGCATGAATCCTATTTCCTACCATCTTAAAAACAACCCCCACCGTGATCCCACTTCATCTTCTAGCCATTGACTCATTCCTCTCCTCCCTTTTATAGTAAGATCCCTAGAAAGAGTTGTCTGTTTTCACATCTCTAGTTTCTCCTTGCATTCTGCCTTAAATCCACTCCTATCAGGATATTCCCCTCCAGTATTTCAACAACTCTGCTCTCATCAGAACCACTAGCCATCCACTACAAAATCCAGTGGTCACTTCCCAGTGTTCATCTTGTTGGATGGATAGGTAGTTTCATAGTGATCACTCCCTTCTTCTTGAAGCATTTTCTTCGTTTGATTTCTAGGATTTTACACTTTCCTGATTTCCCTCCTCTGTCATGAGCCAGTCCTCCTCAGTCTTTGCTCCCTCTTTTTCATCTTGCTGCTGCTGCTAAGTCGTTTCAGTCGTGTCTGACTCTGTGCAACCCCATAGACAGCAGCCCACCAGGCTTCCCCATCCCTGGGATTCTCCAGGCAAGAATATTGGAGTGGGTTGCCATTTCCTTCTCCAGTGCGTGAAAGTGAAGTCGTTCAGTCGTGGACTGCAGCCCACCAGGCTCCTCCATCCATGGGATTTTCCAGGCAAGAGTACTGGAGTGGGGTGCCATTGCCTTCTCCACTTTTTCATCTTACTGAGTGCTAGATAGTGAGATGCTCAGAGCTGGACCTCTTCTCTATCTGTACTTACTCGCTGACTGAGCTCATCTTTTCTTATGGCTTTAAATACAAATATGTTGCCTTGATGATTTCCTAGCAAGGACTGCTCACCTGTATTCCACTCTCATATGCTAACTGCCTGTTGGGAATCTCCACTTGATAGATGATAGGTGTCTCGTATTTAACATGTTCATAATGGAACTTTTGACCTTCCAGTGGTTCCTGCTGTAGTTCTCACAGCTCAGAAGGGTGGTAGCTCTATCCTTCCAGTTACTCAAGAAAGGAATCCCAGAGTCATCTGTATGTCTTTTCACTTCATCAGCAAACTTCAGTATATATCTAGAAGCTCACCCCTTCTCATCACTCCAGCTATTTCTGCTACTGTCCAAGGTGACAATGTTTTTTGAACCTAAATTATGGCAATAGCTTCTTAATTGGTCTCCCTGCTTTCATTTTTTGCCCCTCATCCAGTCTAATTTCAATACAGTGGTGATTCTTCTCAAACATCAGATGGCAAATATCCCTCTTAAAAACTCCCCAAAGTATCTATTTCATAGAAACCAAAAACTAAAAATTATAATGATTAACAAGGCTCCATAACACCACCTGTTTCTCATCCCCCATTCTCCTCTGACCCATGTCGTACTGCTTTCCCCTTTGTTCATTCACACGTGGCCTCCTTGCTAGTCCTCAAACGTGCCAGGCGTGTTCTAGCCTCAAAACCTTTGCACTTCCTGTCTCCTCTGCTTAGAATGCTATTCCTCTGCTTTGCTAGTTCCTCAACTCCAAAAATTGTTTTACTCCAACAGCTTTAATGTAACATTCCCACAGACCACTGTACTTAATATCTCAACCTACTTCCTCATCCTCTTTCCTGGCACTTCTTGGCTTTAAAAAATTTCCCTCCAGCACCTAATCATCATCCAACAGAGTGTATTTACTTATTTATTTCAGGTGTTTCCCAATATAATGTAATCTCCATGAGGACAGGGTAATAATTGATACCTGTTTAGAAGAATCACTAATATATATTATAAGCCAATGAGTATTTTCTGAGTGGATGAATGTTGATGAAAAGGACAGCAAGGACAGCCTTGATCTGTAAAACCTAGATTATCAGTATCAGAAACCACAATCCACAGGCAGACATATTATAGTAAAAAGGGTGACAAAAGAGTAATAGGTTGCATGAACAAATAATCCTGAGAAAAGGAAGGGAGAAACTCATTTCCTTCTAGCAATCAGATATCACCTGGTGCTTTTTCCTTCTCATCTCATGGTCTGTAGGGAGGTGGACTTCAAATATTAACCTGACTTCAGATTTAACAAAATCTGGAAGACTTTATTATATATAAGGAAGACTTTATATATAATCAAATTACCTCATGGTCAGTGCCAGCATAGTGTTACATACATAAGAAATCACAGTGTAACATCCAAAAAGTTTTTTCTTCCAGTTTTGTTGATATATAATTGACATACAGCATTATCTAAGTTGTACAGCATAGTGATTTGACATGCATATATATTGTAAAATGATCACCACAATAAGATTAGATAACATCATCTCATACAATTAAAAAAATTTTTTTCCTTGTGATGAGAACTTTTAGAATCAACTCTGCTAGTAGCTTTCAAATATACCATACAGTGATGTTAACTAGGGTTTCCCTTGTGGCTCAGATGGTAAAGAATCTGCTTGCTATGCAGGAGATCCTGATTCAATGTGAACTAAGCATGTTGCACATTATACCCCCAGTATTTATTTATTACTGGGAGTTTGTCCCTTTTGACCACCTTCATCCAATTTATGCCCCCCTCTCCACTTCTGGTAACCACAAATATGTTGTGTCTGAGGTTTCTTTCTTAAGAGTTCACATATAAATGAGATCATACAGTATTTGTCTTTCTCTTTCTGAAGTTTTGTGGCTCAGCTGGTAAAGAATCTGCCTGCAATGAAGGAGACCTGGGTTCCATCCCTGGGTTGGTAAGAGCCCCTGGAGAAGGGAAGGGCTACCCACTCTAGTATTCTAGCCTGGAGAATTCCATGGCCCATTAGTCCATGGGGTCTCAGAGAGTCTGACATGACTGAGTGACTTTCACTTTCTTTCATGTTTCTGAAAATTTACTTAGCATAATGCCCTCAAGATTTTTTCATGCTATAACAAATAGCAAGGTTTCCTTTCTGTTTCTTTCACTGTGTGTGTGTGTTTGTGTACATATCACATTTTCCTTATCCATTCATCCATTGACTGACACTTTGGTTGTTACCATGTCTTTTGACTATTGTAAATAATGCAGCAATAAGCATGGCGAAGTGCAGATATCTCTTCAACATAGTGATTTAGTTTCCTTCAGATATATACCCAGAAGTAGATTTGCTGCATCATATAGTAGTCCTATTTTTAATATTTTGAGGAACCTTCATACTATTTACCATAGTGGCTGCAACCAACTTACATTCCCACCAATGTATAAAGGTTCCCTTTCTCCCCATCAGAACAGTTGTGATGTAATAGCAGCTCGTTGTGGTTTTGATTTGCATTCCCCAATGACAGTGACATTTAGCACTGTTTTATGTACCTTTTAAAGTGTCTGCCTGCAAGGCGAGAGACCTGGGTTCAATCCCTGGGTCGGGAAGATCCCCTGGAGAAGGAAATGGCAACTCACTCCAGTATTCTTGCTGGGGAATCTCATGAACAGAGGAGCCTGGTGGGCTACAGTCCATGGGGTTGCAAAGAGTCGGACAGGACTGAGTGACTTCACTTTCACTTTTCACTTTATGTACCTTTCGGCCATCTGAATATCTTTTTTGGAAAAAACATAGTCAGATTCTTTGTCCATTTCAAAAACTGAATTGTATTTTTACCATAGAGTTGAATGAGTTTTTAAATATTTTAGATATTAACCCCTTATCACATATAAGATTTGCAAATATTTTCTCCTTTTTCATTTTGTTGATCATTTCTTTGGTTGTGCAAAAGCTTTGTAATTTGACATAGTGTAATTAGATGGCAAATTTAAAAAATTGTTGCCAAGACCAATATCAAGGAGCTTACTCTCCTGTTTTCTTCTAGGAGTCTTCAGGTTTTATATTTAAATCTTTAATATATTTTGAGTTAATCTTTAGTCAGTTTTGTGAAGGGTATAAGATAGGGGTCTAGTTTCATCCTTTTAAATGTGAATATCCAATGTTTAAGCACTATTTGTTGACGAGACTATCTTCTCTGAGTATCTCTTGGCTCTCATCAAATATTAGTCGACCATTTAAGCATGAGTTTATTTCTGGGCTCTTTTTTCCCTCCCACTGGTCTGTGTATCTGGTTTTATTCTGGTGACANATGTTTAAGCACTATTTGTTGACGAGACTATCTTCTCTGAGTATCTCTTGGCTCTCATCAAATATTAGTCGACCATTTAAGCATGAGTTTATTTCTGGGCTCTTTTTTCCCTCCCACTGGTCTATGTATCTGGTTTTATTCTGGTAACATATTGTTTTGGTTACTATAGCTTTGTAATATAGTTTGAAATCAGAAAGTGTGATGCTCTCAGCTTTGTTCTTCTTTCTCGGGACTGCTTTGGCTATCTGGGGGTCTTCTGTGGTTCTATATGAATTTTGGAATTATTTCTCCAAAAAGTAAATTTTTACTGAAGTCTCACAAAGAGATACTAAAGTGAAACGCATTACACAACAGGTGGCATGATTCCTAAAGATTCTCTTCACTGTCAAAAGTATCATTTTCAATTTAAAATAATAGTTCTTATAAAATACATAGTGATTGTGGGTCAAAGTTTTTTTTTTTAATCATCAAAATGATGATGAAGCCAGTTAAGGATGATAAGAGAATATACTGAATATTTAGTTAGTGAAACAAAAAATGAATGTTTAAGAATAAGACTACTAATACAAAACTAATATATTTACCACAGGACAATAAACCATTATCTTTGGGGTTCTCTTTTCTACTTTCAGAAATAATTTGTGCTTCTACAGCTCAAAAATTATTCTCCATAGGTGTCTTAGCTCAGGCTCCAATAATAAAATACCATAGACTAGGTAGCTTAGGCAACAGAAATTTATTCTCTCAAAGTTCTGGAGTCTAGAAGTCTAAGATCATCATGTCAGCTTGTCTAGTTTCTCGTGAGATTTCTCTTCTTGGCTTAAGGATGCCCATCTTCTCCCTATATCCTCAAAAGTGAACTCTAGGGTATCCCTTCTTAGAAAGCCACTAATCCCATCACAAGGAACCCATCCTCATAACCTCATCTAAATAAAGTAACCTCTCAAATGTTTCATCTCCAAATATGACTATATTGGGGATAGATCAACATACGAATTAGTGGTAGAAGGGAGACAGTTCTTTCCATGGCCGTAGGCAAAAACATTTGCATTAGCAGTTTTCTTTAAACTTTAAATTTTACACTTATAAAATGGTAAAACATTCTAATAAATAATTAGTAAGTTGGATTCCCCTGGTGGCTCAGTGGTAAAGAATCCACCTGCCAGTGTAGGAGATGTGGGTTTGATCCCTGGTCTGGGAAGATGACCTGGAGAAGGNTTACACTTATAAAATGGTAAAACATTCTAATAAATAATTAGTAAGTTGGATTCCCCTGGTGGCTCAGTGGTAAAGAATCCACCTGCCAGTGTAGGAGATGTGGGTTTGATCCCTGGTCTGGGAAGATGCCCTGGAGAAGGAAATAGCCACCCATTCCAGTATTCTTGCCTGGAGAACCCTAGGGACAGAGGAGCCTGGTGGGCTACAGTCCATAGGGTTGCACGGAGTTGAACACGACTTAGTGACTGATCAACACAACAACAATTAGTAGGTCAAACAAATGTACACCCTTCTGAGTTCAGATGACCCTTATGAAGACTTCAAAAAAGGACCCTGGCATGATAGGGAAGGCATTTGCCTTTTGGGACTTCGACAGTTTTTCTTCTTAACATCACTCATTTACTTCTGAAGACCTACTCAAAGTTCAGATTTATGAATTCTGAAACACAGTTTGGGAGGGAGGGATATTCTGTATATAGAAGAATATAAAGTGAGCATATAAATACAGTACATGGGTCCCAGAGACTTAGGAGGAATCTTTGCTAATTAGAACTTCATGGAAAATCCATGTCCAGTCCTCCTCTTCATAGCAATTTCCACAATTTTCCCCTAAATCTCTCTTTCCTTCTACATGATCCATGAAAATCTTCATCTTTCACTGATTCTTCTTTCCCCACTCAAGACTCTTTTCCAGCTCCTTTTGGCCCAATGAATTTCTTCTAACATCTTTCTAATGTAAATCATTTTAATGTTTCCAGGTATCTTTTAATTCTTGATATCCAATATCTCTATAGCAAGAGACAAAAAGAGTCCTTAGAACCACGAATAGGGGAAGACCATGAACACAGTCATATTTATTCCTTCAACATCTAGCTTTAGGTAAAGACCATTACTCCTTTTCACTAAGGTGGAGATGGCTGAGGAAGCCTAATGGCTACCTCCCTAAGGAATTTTTAATAATAGTCAGGAAGCCTTAAATCAAAAAAAGTGAAAACCATTATTTGTGCAATTTCAGACAGAGGGAATGAGGTCTGTGAGATTTGAGGGGCATAAATAATAGCAGTATTGATTTTTAGAAAAATTCCCAGGAGCATGCATTCTGCAGAGCATCACTCACCTGTCACTGTAGCCAGTTCATCATAGCATGCTTCCTGTGTGCCACCTGCTGGGACGATGAATGAAATGATCATCACATGAGCACTGCTACCACTCCCCCCATCATTGTTTCCCTCTTGTTATAATGATATTGGCAGCTGTGTGTGTAGCATGAGATATGTTTCCATGGCTTAAAGTAGCTGGCTTGAGACCCTCTCAACATGTGTCAGAATGCCTTTAAGACCCCCTCATCATGCAGTACCAATTGAGTTAGAAACATAGTCTTGCTCTCGGGAAAATTATTGGAAAAGACAAAAAAAATTGTCAGTTACAAAAATTTGTAGAATGNGAATATTTAGTTAGTGAAACAAAAAATGAATGTTTAAGAATAAGACTATTAATACAAAACTAATATATTTACCACAGGACAATAAACCATTATCTTTGGGGTTCTCTTTTCTACTTTCAGAAATAATTTGTGCTTCTACAGCTCAAAAATTATTCTCCATAAGTGTCTTAGCTCAGGCTCCAATAATAAAATACCATAGACTAGGTAGCTTAGGCAACAGAAATTTATTCTCTCAAAGTTCTGGAGTCTAGAAGTCTAAGATCATCATGTCAGCTTGTCTAGTTTCTCGTGAGATTTCTCTTCTTGGCTTAAGGATGCCCATCTTCTCCCTATATCCTCAAAAGTGAACTCTAGGGTATCCCTTCTTAGAAAGCCACTAATCCCATCACAAGGAACCCATCCTCATAACCTCATCTAAATAAAGTAACCTCTCAAATGTTTCATCTCCAAATATGACTATATTGGGGATAGATCAACATACGAATTAGTGGTAGAAGGGAGACAGTTCTTTCCATGGCCGTAGGCAAAAACATTTGCATTAGCAGTTTTCTTTAAACTTTAAATTTTACACTTATAAAATGGTAAAACATTCTAATAAATAATTAGTAAGTTGGATTCCCCTGGTGGCTCAGTGGTAAAGAATCCACCTGCCAGTGTAGGAGATGTGGGTTTGATCCCTGGTCTGGGAAGATGCCCTGGAGAAGGAAATAGCCACCCATTCCAGTATTCTTGCCTGGAGAACCCTAGGGACAGAGGAGCCTGGTGGGCTACAGTCCATAGGGTTACACGGAGTTGAACACGACTTAGTGACTGATCAACACAACAACAATTAGTAGGTCAAACAAATGTACACCCTTCTGAGTTCAGATGACCCTTATGAAGACTTCAAAAAAGGACCCTGGCATGATAGGGAAGGCATTTGCCTTTTGGGACTTGGACAGTTTTTCTTCTTAACATCACTCATTTACTTCTGAAGACCTACTCAAAGTTCAGATTTATGAATTCTGAAACACAGTTTGGGAGGGAGGGATATTCTGTATATAGAAGAATATAAAGTGAGCATATAAATACAGTACATGGGTCCCAGAGACTTAGGAGGAATCTTTGCTAATTAGAACTTCATGGAAAATCCATGTTCAGTCCTCCTCTTCATAGCAATTTCCACAATTTTCCCCTAAATCTCTCTTTCCTTCTACATGTTCCATGAAAATCTTCATCTTTCACTGATTCTTCTTTCCCCACTCAAGACTCTTGTCCAGCTCCTTTTGGTCCAATGAATTTCTTCTAACATCTTTCTAATGTAAATCATTTTAATGTTTCCAGGTATCTTTTAATTCTTGATACCCAATATCTCTATAGCAAGAGACAAAAAGAGTCCTTAGAACCACGAATAGGGGAAGACCATGAACACAGTCATATTTATTCCTTCAACATCTAGCTTTAGGTAAAGACCGTTACTCCTTTTCACTAAGGTGGAGATGGCTGAGGAAGCCTAATGGCTACCTCCCTAAGGAATTTTTAATAATAGTCAGGAAGCCTTAAATCAAAAAAAGTGAAAACCATTATTTGTGCAATTTCAGACAGAGGGAATGAGGTCTGTGAGATTTGAGGGGCATAAATAATAGCAGTATTGATTTTTAGAAAAATTCCCAGGAGCATGCATTCTGCAGAGCATCACTCACCTGTCACTGTAGCCAGTTCATCATAGCATGCTTCCTGTGTGCCACCTGCTGGGACGATGAATGAAATGATCATCACATGAGCACTGCTACCACTCCCCCCATCATTGTTTCCCTCTTGTTATAATGATATTGGCAGCTGTGTGTGTAGCATGAGATATGTTTCCATGGCTTAAAGTAGCTGGCTTGAGACCCTCTCAACATGTGTCAGAATGCCTTTAAGACCCCCTCATCATGCAGTACCAATTGAGTTAGAAACATAGTCTTGCTCTCGGGAAAATTATTGGAAAAGACAAAAAAAATTGTCAGTTACAAAAATTTGTAGAATGCTGACTTCATTTGGAAAGTGCATTAAATAAATAGCACACTGCACTGAGGCTTCTGGAGAAGGCAGAAGGAAGGTGTTTCAAGGGCTGACAGGAGAAGGGAAAGCAGGAATTACCTCAGAGGATTCTTGTCTTTCTGTTAGCTAGAAGGATGCAAATACCTATTTTTCTCTGTATAGAAAATCCTCCAGAGTGTGCCTGGCCTCAGCATGTAGACTTTGCGCAATGGTCTGGGACTGCCAGCCATGCTCTGGTCTCCATCCCAGGGCTTGACTGGCTTCTGTCTGCCCTGGGTTCCCTGCTGAGGTCACAGCCATGTGGAAGCCAGGCCTTCCCTGTGACTAACGACAGAGCTTGTCAAGCAGCTGGAAGACAGGACTCAAGTGCTGGGGAAAGATGGCAGATGAAAGGCTGGCTTGGTGCTAATGTGACTCCCTCCAGAGGGAAGCAAGTCAGAAGAAAGCCTTCCCTGCTTTGTGCAAAATGCCTTGTGCTTGTGCGCTGTGTGGATGCCTGTGTCCCTGAGTAGTGCTTAAGGAGAAACACATGCTGTTCAACACTGAGGTCACTAAAGCCACTTTAATTTTCTAGGAGCATCCTTTTCATGGAAGAGAAGGAAAGCATACAGGATGTTGCTCAAGTGGGGTCTGAGAACACAACTAGGGTTGTAACAAACGCAAAATTATTGAGTACATGGCCTGAAGTGCTCATTAATAGAACCCAAATGTTCTGGAAATAGATTTTCTTTCCCATTCGCTTTAGGGCACTCCATTTATTTCTGTATGTCCAAAGAGACCCATTTTCCTCTGTAACCCATGGGTTACAGAGCAGGTAACCCATGCTCTGAGTTACAACTCTTTCTTATATGCCTAGTTTAAAGATAGCCTAAATGTCCACCCCACTACTGTATATAAACAGATAATGATAAATTCCATGCTAAAAAGAGCTGGGAACACTGATGGTCAGTAGGGTCTTCACCTAAGTAGAGGAACGCAAATGAACAGAAGGGCAATCCTGTAGGGTTAGGCTTTCTCTCCTGGAATTACTAGCAAGACTCAGCTTCTTTAATGCTCTCTCTGAGGGAGGAGCCAAAGAGACAAGAGAAAGCTTCAGGCTAACCTGATGTTTATTAACGGCCGAGGAAAAGAGCTGAGGGTGAGATTCAGTAATTACCATGGGAAGCAGAAAGGGACACTGAACTAATATAGCAGGTAAGAGTTATAAAGCACCAGAAAATACAAAATGAAGACAAAGCATTCAGATTTTTTATTCTCTCCAAGCCTAACTTCTTACATGCTTTCTTTTATCTTCAGAAGGAGGAAAATTACTTTTATATTCAGACCTCCCTACCTCCTGGCTCTCTTTATGTATAATCTTTTAGGGGGTCCATGACTATCTAGGTAAATAAGAGGAGTTTTCAAGAGATCCATCCTGGTTCCCTGTTCCTTCCCCACAGCTCTGGAGCATCACCCACCTTTGGTTTGAGATAGGCTGACTCAGGCATATCAACCCCCTCGTCTTGCCCAGGCTCTGTTCTCCTCTACAAACACTTAAACTGAAGTACCTAAAGAAAAGCATCTTGGAGAATGGGATAGGGTGGCAGGGGGTATATTTTAAGGCAGATGACTAGGATCGTCCACTCCTGCTCCTTACCTGCAACTTTCCAATTAAGGAAAGACCCAAATTTATTAGGCTCCTAAAGTGTCTTCCTTTCAGAATGGGAAGTAAATGTAAACACAAACATAAAATGAGGAAGCAAAACATGAAGGCCCATGGAAGAAAAAGAGTAGGCAGAAGTGAGAGGCAAATGAGAAAGTCATTCTGTAGGAATTAGGAGATCATTGTGAAAAACAGATACGCCTTCCAGCATGAAGGTCTGGGGACAGATTTGGTGGAATGCCCTTCTTTCGGGCTGTACAGGGACAGTGGTGATCTCAGTGACAGCCCCCAGATAATGAAAATTCTGTCACTAAAAAAGAGTAGATCGTGTCTAGTACATGAAATAGAGACAAATACACTTAAGAATGATGTTGAATATGAATTAACTTCACATGCAGTGCCCAGAAAGTCCCATTGAGGGAATGGGAATACTGATTTCTGAACATTCTGCCGCAGGAAGTTTTTATTACACTGCATGTTATTTTCCCATTGTCTGCAAGACCTCCTTTTTTGTCTAACCTATGATGTCATGCTTATTTGCCCTCTCCTGACCTAAACGGTAATGAAGTCTTTAAAAAAAGAACTCTCCTTTTCGGAGCCAGGACACTAAAAGCTTGTTCAGATATGAGACAATTGTCTCGATAATATCTAGTCTAGACACAGGGACTCATGAAAAGAAGGTACGATTATAATCTTTTAGTCTGAAGTTGATGTCTTCAAATAAGTTTTCTAAAAATCTGATGTTAATATGTGTTATTTTTATCAAGATGATGAGAGAGCAAACATCTTTCCCAGGTCTTCACCAGAGCAGTTAAGTATCTCTTCTTTCTGCATCCTCTAGAATTGTCAAAGTCAGTAACTGACCCTGTGATGGGTAGGCAGGATGTCTCAGGCAGCAGCTCTGGGGCTCTGAGCCACCTAAACAAAGTGCCGAGGATCTGGCCCCTCACCATCCCAATACAGGAGAGGTGCTTCCTGAGTTCCCACCACCAGAAGAGTCGTGGACCTGTTCAAGGTCCAAATTAATTTAACAAGATGTCAGTTTGGCCTGTGTTGCCAGAGGGATGGCCCATGTGTGACCATTTTTCACAGAGCACAGGTATTTGCCAGAATTGAAGTCAGGAAAAATAAATCTCTCTTCCTCCTGAGATCTCTGCTGCTAATCTTGGTGCCACTGAAGTAGCAAACTGAGATGTTCCAGTAAAAGGCCCACCCATGTTCTTATAAAGCAGAAGAGATCAACAACCCAGTTAAGTTAGAATTAGCTAAACTATATCAAGTGCTGCTAATCAACACCATTCTTATAAATCATAGGGAAGGTCTTTAGGACAAAGAGAGAGACATTGCTTTTATAGTAATGCAAACAAATAATTGAGTGGATAGATGAAGGCGCACCCATCTACCCTGGGTGTTTACTCCTGAGAGTACGCTTGCCTCTCCTTTCTTCCCCGCTCTCCCTTTCACCTCCTCCCAGACGTCAGCAGACACTTGCCCACTGAGTGCTGTGGAAACTATTTGGACATTTTCTGTGTCTACTCTGCTCTTGCCGTCCATCCTACTCCCTTTCAAAGCCAACCCCACATTGTCACAGCATGGTTTTTCCCAAATGCTAACCTGATCATATCAGCCCCCTGACTAAGCTCTTCTCTGCTTCCTCCTTTTCCTGCAGTGGTTGGAATGTCCCAGACTGCCCCCAGCCCACTTCTTCAACCCATGGTGGGCTCCACCAACACAGCCCGGCCGTTTGTTCCCACTAGACCAACCCCGCATGGCTCTGTCCCACATCACTCTTCTGAACACGCAGATACCTCAGCCTGAAGAGTCCCCTTTCTCCTACTCAGCCCTCAGCCACTGTCTCAATTGCTATTTCTGTTCTAAAGACTCTCCTGGAAGCCCAGGCAAAATAAATTCTTCTCCTCCCTGTGCTTTCTCTTCTCAATTTCCCCTATCAGTGTTTAGTAGGGTTTACATGGGCTGTTCCAGCTACTCAGCCAGTCTAAAGACACTCAAGTTGGTGAAGTACAAACATGGATCTGTTTCATCCTTCAAGTGGCTTCTACCAGCTTTGCTGCAGTTGACTCTCCATTCCTCTGGGCAGCAAGCTCCCTTAATGGTACTTCATTCTGTCCCATAATCCTTCAGTCACTTCGCATCTCCCTAGGGCAAGCAAGACCAGGTCAGGGGGTGCATCTGCTCTCTGACATAGCCTCTTTATGCATAAAGTATTAGAGTAAGGGGCGGTAGAAAAGGTTTCCTTTTCTCATTGACTTCAGCAGTGGTGAGGTTGCTGACAACTCTATTTCTCACAGCTGGTAGGTGGGGGTCATTGTATAAGCAATCAGTGTGGTCTGGTGGAAGCCCTAAAATGTCCACTGAAGAGGACTTGTTTCCCAAAAGATACCCTAAGCATTGGGTAAGCATTGGTGTTTCCTTCCCAGGTGAATCAACAGCAACTTCCAGCTGACACCACTCCCCTCCATTCCTCTCTACTCCCCATCCCCAGAGGTATCACTCACATCCCTCTGATGTCTGCTCCTCTTTACCTCTTGACACAAATTTGGCTGAAACAATTGGGA
>SJYW01039992.1:33076-52459 GCA_006410735.1 Raphicerus campestris | reverse complement strand
AATGACTATGTGACACACAGACCAGATCCTGATTATGCCTTAAAAAAAAAAAAAAAGTCTTTAGAGAGACTGTTCTGTTCTTTCAGTTAATCCAAGTAATGCCTGGAATTCTGGATTTTCTATGATAAGATAACAGCTGAATGATTCATTTATTTATTCTTGATTATTATTCAGCACTACAATTAAGCCATTAAGTGTACCATTGGTGCATATAAGTGGACAGGATTTGTTAACAAACAAATTCACCTTCTTATTCCCATTTTGCTTTTCCCTCTCCAGGAGCTGTAATGTTGGTAGTTTCTGGGTCCTTCCTAAAACAATAGAATAAGGAAGGGGAGAGAGAGACCCAGTCTGAGACATGGACAGAAAAGCAGAGAGGGCTTAGCCAGAGAAAGCAAGTCAAGCAGAATAGTAAGAGATAGCTGGGCAAGGCGAAGGGAGAGGACAGAGGGAGGGACAGTGTTTAATGAGGTTAGAGGGAGAGTTTGGAGAGTGAGGGGCTCTGGGACAGCTGTGAGTTGGCAAAAGCCAGAAAACGCAGGAGGGAATGTGACAAGGGTTTCTGGCTTATAAATTAGTCTCTTTTAAGTTTATCCAGAAATGCAAGTAAAGAGTAGCTTTCTTTCCTTTTTTTTTTTTTCTGCTTCTTTTTAAAATTTATTTTCTAAATTACATTTTTCTTACCAGACTGTGCTTCTTTATAAACAATTCAGTGCAGAAATGAAACTAGGAGTTACCCCAGATTCTTTAGGGTTACATAGAGAACAAATATTCAGAATATATGTATGTACCCCGGCTTTCTGCAGACAATTTGGAAACAAACAAACAGTAGAGGGATTCTTGCTTCTTACCCCATGACCAACTTCTCAAATCAGAAACTTCCTTTTCCCCTCTCCCTCATGCGCCCAAAAGAAAACAAGAGCACTTTTGGAATCTCTACCAATGATGTTCTTTCATTACACAGGCATCTGTTAAGTACCTGCTATGTAACAAGTAAATGGCAATGGTAACCTACTCCTGTACTCTTGCAACACACTCCAGTACTCTTGCCTGGAAAATCCCATGGACAGAGGAACTTGGTAGGCTGCAGTCCATGGGGTCGCGAAGAGTCAGACAGGACCGAGCGTCTTCACTTTAACTTTTCACTTTCATGCATTGGAGAAGGAAATGGCAACCCACTCCAGTGTTCTTGCCTGGAGAATCCCAGGGACAGTGGAGTCTGGTGGGCTGCCGTCTATGGGGTTGCACAGAGTCGGACACAACTGAAGCGACTTAGCAGCAGTAGCAGCAGCATGTGACAAGTAAAAATGAACGGACCATGGCCCTAGCCTTTAGGGCTAATATTGATGAGTGAGGTGGACATTTTAATAACTCATTAAAGCACTGCAGTTAGTGCTGCTATGGAAACAGAGGCTAGGCCCTGTGCTCTCGTGAGGCAAGGAAGGCAGCCCTGCTTGCATGGTAACGGGAGGCTTCTGCGAGAAGCTGAGTTTACAGGGTAAGTGGGAGTCACCAGCAGACAAAATGGAGGAAAGAATAAGGGCTTCTGGTGAAAGGAAGAGCATGTGCTAAGATGTGGAGGAGAGACGAGCATGACCCTAGGAGATGCCATGAATGTGGATCAGATTGTAACTGGTTAGCTAATAAGGTTGGGATGGAGGTGGGTGCCATTATAAAAGGCCTACTGTGCCGTGCAAAAGAATTAAGACTTGTATCCTGCAAGCAATGAGAAAGAGAGATTCTGAAAAATTATAGCAGGGCTGTGACTTGCTCACCTCTTCATTTTAGAGACGTACTTCTAGTGAGCATGGCTTAGAAGAGAGACTGGAGGTATGGGGACAAAACAGAAAGCATTGCAGTCATCTAGGGAAAACCAAAGCATTGGCCCGGGTAATAGACAGGAGAAGTTTAGTTGAAGAGCTAGTTTCATGGTGGGTATAAGGGATGAGGAACTTTAAGCCAGACTTAGGGTTGAAAAGACAGATGGTTCTGGTATTGTTCTTATATTCCTGCTGAGGGCAACTGGTTTGTAGTCCTCACTGCATGAAATAGAGACTATAGAAAGAGGAACAAGCTTTGGATGAGGCAATGTATATAATTGGGAAATGCTGATATTAAAGAACTCCAAGGAGCATCCAGCTAGAATGCTCGATAACACAGTAGAGATATCAAGCCAAAATCATGGCCTCCTTACCACCTTATCTGCCAAGTAAATGTAAAAAGTACAAGGTATCCGTGCCTACAAACAGAGCCACTGATGACTGTTAAGCATTTTTAGAGGCTTCTGTCTTATGTATAAGCTCATGTTCATTTACTGATGGTGTGAACATGTCATGTGAGATGTAATTGTATCTCCTAAGAAATGGACACCATGCAGACTGACTGTGCATATTTCCCATGATTGTGTTAAGAGCTCTGAACGAAGTTAATCTCTCTTGACCCATCTATACCCCATTTTCCTTTCTCTCCAGAAAAAGAAGCTATTTGAATCAGTTGAAAGCAATGAGATTAATGACAGAAAGAAAAAGATCTTAAAATCTAGTTTTTAGCTTTGAAGAGAGATTGGTTATTAGTTTCTAGCAATGGGCAGGTTAACCCACTGTCTTGGGGCCAGAGATGGAAGAACTGATCGGAAGGCAGCAGGCCAAATTCCTAGAGGCTTTAGTGTCTGAAAGAGATTTCCCTCTATAGACATAAAGATGAGGACCAGCCACTCTCACGGTTAAGAGAGAGAAAGTGAGAAGAGTGGCAGAGATGATTTAAACAACACTAAGAAAAAGAGACCTGTTTGAATCCAGAGTTCATGCCAGCATCCACTGCTAGTTTAAAATTGACCAAAGATTTGTTTCAATAATCTCTCCAACCACTCTTACTTATGCTTCTCATTTTTCTTAGACTTGATATCATATATATTTAAATTTTCATTTAAAAGCTTCCAGTAACCTTTGGCACCAGGATTCCTGACGTGGAGGTAGTCCATGTCTGATTACTGGGCTAGGAGGCTGTGGGGATTTAATGCAATCATTTCCTGCTACAGTTCTGGTTACTGGTGGTTCAAAAGTAGTTCCCCATTTAAAATCTTGAAACAATCCATTCATAATTTTCTGATGTTAATGAGTTGATTTCAGGGTCCTTTTTGATAAAAGATTTCTAGGTAGAAGAAATAAGCAAACTCTTATTCATGGAACATCAAACCAAAACAAAGGGTATCCCGGGGACTGTCTCAGAACACTTCATAGAAATTGAATTCTGTATCTTCCAGGCTGATGTGCTGTGGTCCTTTAGGTGGGATAGGAAGGCTCACCTGGTGACTTCCCTGATGATAAAGTTATCCTGCATCAGCCCTAGTTTTCCAATGTTCCTTGTTAGTTTACTTGCTAGAGGGGTGAGGCAAGGCTGGGTTAAAATGTAGAGTTGAGAATTTATTCTGTTGCCCAGGAAGATTAGCTTTCCAAGCAATGATTCTTGAGGAGAGGTTTCTTAACAATGTTGCCTGGACAGCAGAAGGATTTCCCCCACCCCTACCTTCAGCCTGTATTTAATTTATGGCTTCCCCAAAGCACCTTGTGTTCCTAATGAGGAAGAATGACTCACAAGATGAATAAATTCAGAGCCCCAAGAGCAATGAGGTTTAGTGGTGAATATACTAACCATGGGGAATCAGGAAACCAAGTGGTGGTCCTGGTTTGGCTGCTGACTGCTAAAGTTACTCACCATCTCTGAGCTTGTGTCCGCTAAAAAGAGCTCTGATATGTCAAACATATCTTATGTTTTAGGAAAATAGTATTATCATGTTATGCATCATTTCATTTAATCCTCAAATATCTGCTATGGGGTATGACTCTGCGCTCTGTTTCGGTCATGCCCAACTCTTTGTGACCCTATGGACTGTAGCCTGATAGGCTCCTCTCTTCATGGGATTCTCCAGGCAAGAACGCTGGAGCAGGTTGCCATGCCCTCCTCCAGGGGATCTTCCTGACCCAGGGATTGATCTTGCATGTCTTGAGTCTCCTGCATCAGCAGGTGGATTCTTTACCACTAATGCCATGGGGTGTGACTTTAATCACTCTGTTTTTGCAGATGAGGAAACTGAGGCACATAGAGGTTAAATAATTTGCCCAAGTTCATAGCCAGTAATGACAGCTTGGACTCAAATACTGGTGGGCAGACTGCCTGCAGTCTCTCCCCTTATTGCTAACACTCCACCACCTCCTAAAGTGAAGGGAAAGGCCGAGAGAGTGGCGAGGGTCCTTTTAGTCCTGCTAGTGTAGGGCAGAGGGCTCTGTTTCTGGGGGGAGAAGATCCAGCATTCAGCCCCACCTCATTCCTTCCCACTACTGAGAATCTCTCAGGGAATACGTCTTCACTACTAGGTCACAGGTAGCATTTCTTATCTCCTATGCCCCACAAAAATACATATTAGGGCCATTCTTTTCTGAGCACGTGGGTTAAGCCAAAGCTCAGTGTAGTAGGGCCTTGGAGAAATGAAGCATCCGGAATGTTGGCCACAGAGGGAAGTGTTTCAGCAAGAAGCTGCAAGCTCCCAGCTCGCTGGCTTGGTAGGGACCCCATTAAATCAGGATAAGCCATGGAGGCTGGCACTGGATCTCAGGGGCAGAATGTGGTCAGGGGCTGCGGACCCCTCAAAACAGCAGCAGCAGCAGCGACAAACCAAGTTCAAGCTAAGAAAGCAGACTGTGTGCGCGGAAGGGGGCTGAAAGCAGGAGGGAATGAGGGGGAGGAAGGAGCAGACAGGACCAAAGGAGCCTGGAACAAAAGGGGGAAGAGGATTCTAGTCACATCGCCCGGAGACAGGCAAAGGGTTCCAGTGAGCCCTGAAATGGAAGGAGAGGGAAAGAAGTCAGCAGCTCACTGTAAGCTAGAGGAGGAAGTGGGAGATGCGCTGCTTCCTGTAGAAAGACCGATGATTGAAGACAAAGCTGGGTGGGGACTAGTCCCTGGGCTGCAGGCGCTGCTGCTACACATACACACAACGGCTGCCGCTCAGTGGGCAGCTCCTACTACTGCGGGGCTGGGCTGGGCGGGCTGCGCCGGAGCTCGCCTGCACTCAGCGGCGCGGAGGGCGGAGGAAAGCCACTCTCCTCGGACCAGCCTCGGGAGCCAAGGTAAAGGAAACNAGCTCCTACTACTGCGGGGCTGGGCTGGGCGGGCTGCGCCGGAGCTCGCCTGCACTCAGCGGCGCGGAGGGCGGAGGAAAGCCACTCTCCTCGGACCAGCCTCGGGAGTCAAGGTAAAGGAAACGCTTTTCGTGTTGCTCCTTGTTAAGTGGGAAAAATGACCACCGCCAGCGGTTTTAAGGGCAGATTTCGAAGGGAAGAAAGGCACATTGTTCGGGGATGGGAGGAAATGATCAGGATGGGTTCTGTTAGGAGGACTTTTGAGAAGGACCAAATTTGTGACACCTAGGTTTGAAAAAATAATCCTCATTAGTGCTTAGCTTCCGTGACTCATCAGGAAAACATGCTAAATATTAAGAAGCTGTTTGCAGAGTTCTCTTGTAAGAAAAGCAGAGCCCAGGCGAAATCAATGGGGGCTGTGAAGCTGTGGGCTGACCATCTGAGCGTCGCAGTCCTGTTTCAGGGGTGTAAGTGGTGTAAAATGTTAATTGCATTATCTTTCTTACACAGAGCACTGGAGTGGTCTGTCTTGCAGCATAAGGACTGTGATTTGGCTTTTTATGTTGTTTGTTTGTTTTGGGAGGGGTAAATCCTTTTACCCCTCAGAATTTGCCAACAAAGGCTGGGATTGCGTCTGTGAGGGACAGTATTTACCATTTAAAAAACGGTGTCTTCCTCCCTCTGCGCTCTGCAGCTGCTCTCAGGATAGCCTTAGAAACAGCTATCAGTTGCCAGTGGGTCTTATCCTAAAGTTGCATCCTTTCTCAAAGGAGTGGGGTGAGTTTAACTTATCTAGAATCAGATAGGAGTGTATATATGGATTTTATGTTTATATAGATTTTATTCAGCTCTGGGTCAAGGTACATATTAGCCTCGGTGAGGGACAACATGTTAAAGTGTTGCCGGAGTTGTTTCCTTACCTGCATGTGCTGTGAATGGACAAAATAGTGAAATCAGAACGTGATTTTTATTCTTTGATTTTCTTGAGCAATGGGTCTTCTTATTGAGAGTCTGTGGCCCTGGCTTGTTCATATTTGTGAACGATACATACAAGTGCAGTAAATAGGTCTAACGGATTAGAAATGAAATTGTGAGATTCTTTTCGCAGAGTATGTAGGAGGAAGAGTTTAATATCCCAACATAGCCTGATTTTTAAAATTAACCTTTGTCTCCAATAAGAAATATGGTTAAGCAGTAAATGACCATTGATAAAAATGTTTTGTTTTGCATTTTTAGAATGAAAGGAGATACATTTTCAAATGAAAGAAAGAATTGCTTATAGTGGAGTAAAAATAATAAAAAAGGTCATATTTAGACACTCATAAATTTTTTAAATGTGGGTTTTTAAATAGTAAATATGCCATGGAGAGTGTATATGCTTCCTTTTTTTATCATTATTGTCAATTGTGAAGTTTCTTTTAATGTCATCTTTATGAAATTGATTTGGCTTCTCAAAATATGTGGGGTAACAGCACATTTCAGAAATAAGAATTTGGGGGTCCTTAAGAAATAAAATGTCTGATTTTTCTGAGCTTATTTATGATGACTAACAGGCAAAGTATTACTGGTGTTGTAACCATGGAGCTCCCCTGACAGATCTGTTGAATTTAATCAAACCTGTGGGCAAAACAAGTCATGCCACGTATTCCATGGCTTCAGTTCATGTATGTCTCCTAGAGTAAAGTATGTAAAGATCATCTACCCAAAGAAGAGATCCTGGGTGGATCTTGGATCCAGAATGCCCCTAACTGTAGCTGTATGCTCAAGCTGCCTGTCATGAAATGGAAAGTTGGGAGTCTGGGCTATATGAGTGAAAATGGGACTCACCCTCTGGTACTTACTCGTCTACAGTCTGGATTCACTAGGTAATGCCAACACCCTGCTTTGTGTGGGGATGTGGAGACAATCTGCCTCACTTCTCTCTGTGTTTCATAAAAGAGTAAGAAAATGAAACCTTGGGTCATAGACACTGGGGAGTCCAGAAACCCCCTGCTCTCTTTTAAAAAGACGTTTGAACAAGAGATGCCTATTTTTGCATAGCCCAAAACATTTCCTTAATTGTTAAATTCCAGCTTGAAGCACAACATGAATGAGTAACAGCAGATCAGTAACTGTGATGGTAGGAGGTTTAGGAAAAAGATGAAGAAACTCCTAGCCTGTAAAATGGGACTATTTCCACTTCTTCTGGCCATACAGAATATAAAAAGACATACTGCTTTTGTCCAGAGTGTTTAGAGTCAGCCGACACTGAAATTTTAATTGTGTGTGTGTTTTTTTTCCCCTGCCATATGGCTAATGGCAGAGTGGAAACACGACTCCATTATTTCCTGGCCAGTCCTGGGCCTCATGGTGGGCTCCTAGTGAATGCATTTGGTTAACTGACTTTTTTAGCGTCCTTCGGAAGGCAGGCTCAACTTTTAAGTATAAAAGCTCTATAGTCAAAGCACAAAGCCTCTTCAAAGACAACTGTGGGAGCAGAAAACAGCATGGTAGAGTGAAAAGAACACGGGCTTTGAGAGGCAGGCAAATTTGCCTTTGAATACTACCACTAGTTCTTGCTCCTTGACCTTGTACGTTAATTTATGAACCTTGCTTTCTTCACTGTAAAGAAGGGTTAATAATCAAGGTATTTTTTCATCATTGCTTGTTGTGTTATGGTTTTATTTGGTTTTTGCTTTTGTGTATGATTTTTGAGTGCCTCTCAGGTACATAATAGGTACTCAGGTCCTTTTTTCTCCTGCATCAGGAAAAGTTAGTCTATTCTTAATCTTTGCCACCATCTCAGAGATTCCAGGAGACTTTTTTAAATTGCAGTTAAAGATATATATAAAACATAAAATTTCCCATTTTAACCATTTTTAAGTATGCCATTCTGTGGCATTAAGTATGTTGACATTGTTGTAACCATCACTACCATTCATCTCCAGAGCTTTTTCATCTTCTCAAACTGAAAATCTGTTGCATTAAACAGTAATTTCCCATTCCCTCCTCCCCCTAGCAACCACTATTCTACCTTCTGTTCATGAATCTGACTACTCTAGGTACCTCATATAAGTGGAATCCTGTGGTATTTGTCCTTTTGTGATGGCTTAATTCATTTACCAAAATGTCTTAAAGGTTTGTCCATATTGTGACATATGATGTAATTTTATGCCTTGTTTAGACTGAATAATATTCCGTTTTATGTATATATTATATTTTCTAATCCATTAATCNGTAAAAATAATAAAAAAGGTCATATTTAGACACTCATAAATTTTTTAAATGTGGGTTTTTAAATAGTAAATATGCCATGGAGAGTGTATATGCTTCCTTTTTTTATCATTATTGTCAATTGTGAAGTTTCTTTTAATGTCATCTTTATGAAATTGATTTGGCTTCTCAAAATATGTGGGGTAACAGCACATTTCAGAAATAAGAATTTGGGGGTCCTTAAGGAATAAAATGTCTGATTTTTCTGAGCTTATTTATGATGACTAACAGGCAAAGTATTACTGGTGTTGTAACCATGGAGCTCCCCTGACAGATCTGTTGAATTTAATCAAACCTGTGGGCAAAACAAGTCATGCCACGTATTCCATGGCTTCAGTTCATGTATGTCTCCTAGAGTAAAGTATGTAAAGATCATCTACCCAAAGAAGAGATCCTGGGTGGATCTTGGATCCAGAATGCCCCTAACTGTAGCTGTATGCTCAAGCTGCCTGTCATGAAATGGAAAGTTGGGAGTCTGGGCTATATGAGTGAAAATGGGACTCACCCTCTGGTACTTACTCGTCTACAGTCTGGATTCACTAGGTAATGCCAACACCCTGCTTTGTGTGGGGATGTGGAGACAATCTGCCTCACTTCTCTCTGTGTTTCATAAAAGAGTAAGAAAATGAAACCTTGGGTCATAGACACTGGGGAGTCCAGAAACCCCCTGCTCTCTTTTAAAAAGACGTTTGAACAAGAGATGCCTATTTTTGCATAGCCCAAAACATTTCCTTAATTGTTAAATTCCAGCTTGAAGCACAACATGAATGAGTAACAGCAGATCAGTAACTGTGATGGTAGGAGGTTTAGGAAAAAGATGAAGAAACTCCTAGCCTGTAAAATGGGACTATTTCCACTTCTTCTGGCCATACAGAATATAAAAAGACATACTGCTTTTGTCCAGAGTGTTTAGAGTCAGCCGACACTGAAATTTTAATTGTGTGTGTGTTTTTTTTCCCCTGCCATATGGCTAATGGCAGAGTGGAAACACGACTCCATTATTTCCTGGCCAGTCCTGGGCCTCATGGTGGGCTCCTAGTGAATGCATTTGGTTAACTGACTTTTTTAGCGTCCTTCGGAAGGCAGGCTCAACTTTTAAGTATAAAAGCTCTATAGTCAAAGCACAAAGCCTCTTCAAAGACAACTGTGGGAGCAGAAAACAGCATGGTAGAGTGAAAAGAACACGGGCTTTGAGAGGCAGGCAAATTTGCCTTTGAATACTACCACTAGTTCTTGCTCCTTGACCTTGTACGTTAATTTATGAACCTTGCTTTCTTCACTGTAAAGAAGGGTTAATAATCAAGGTATTTTTTCATCATTGCTTGTTGTGTTATGGTTTTATTTGGTTTTTGCTTTTGTGTATGATTTTTGAGTGCCTCTCAGGTACATAATAGGTACTCAGGTCCTTTTTTCTCCTGCATCAGGAAAAGTTAGTCTATTCTTAATCTTTGCCACCATCTCAGAGATTCCAGGAGACTTTTTTAAATTGCAGTTAAAGATATATATAAAACATAAAATTTCCCATTTTAACCATTTTTAAGTATGCCATTCTGTGGCATTAAG
Source organism: Raphicerus campestris (assembly GCA_006410735.1). NCBI lineage: Eukaryota > Metazoa > Chordata > Mammalia > Artiodactyla > Bovidae > Raphicerus > Raphicerus campestris. The sequence continues at coordinate 42,506 of SJYW01039992.1, read as the reverse complement.
TATGTTGACATTGTTGTAACCATCACTACCATTCATCTCCAGAGCTTTTTCATCTTCTCAAACTGAAAATCTGTTGCATTAAACAGTAATTTCCCATTCCCTCCTCCCCCTAGCAACCACTATTCTACCTTCTGTTCATGAATCTGACTACTCTAGGTACCTCATATAAGTGGAATCCTGTGGTATTTGTCCTTTTGTGATGGCTTAATTCATTTACCAAAATGTCTTAAAGGTTTGTCCATATTGTGACATATGATGTAATTTTATGCCTTGTTTAGACTGAATAATATTCCGTTTTATGTATATATTATATTTTCTAATCCATTAATCTACTGATGGACATTGTGGTTACTTCCTTGTTTTTGCTTTTGTGACTAATCCTGCTATGATCATGGGTGTACAGACATCTCTGTGAGTCCCTGCTTTCACTTCTTTTTGGGTACCCAGAAGGGTTAAATGCTGTATTATATGGTAACTGTGTTTAATTTTTGAAGAATGACTATACTGTTTTCCATAGCAACCATGGTGACACCAGTGGTAAAGAAATTGCCTACCAATGCAGGAGACACAGGAGAGGAGGGTTCAGTTCCTGGGTCAGGAATATCCCCGGGAGAAGGAAATTGCAACCCACTCCATTATTTTTGCCTGGAGAATTCCATAGACAGAGGAGCCTGGCAGGCTACAGTCCATGGGGTCGCAAAGAGATGGACACGACTAAGCAGGCGCCACAGTGTAACAGACAACATATTTCCATTGCAGCACATTAGGGTCCCAATTTGCATTTCCCTGAGGATTAGTGATGTTGAACGTCTTTTCATGTGTATATTGGCGATTTGTTGTCTTCTTTAGAGAAATGTCTGTTCAAGTCCTTTACCCATTTTTTTTTTTAATTGGGTTGTTTTCAAGGAGATGTATTTAAATGGTGGCATCTCTTAACATGGTGTGTCAGAAAGATCATGACTATAATATTTGTGTTTAATCTCTTGCATGCACCAATATTACCCCTGCCCAAGTGAAGTACTTCTCTCAAAAGTAACTTTTTAACTGAAAAGGAGAAAGCAAATCTGCATAGATCCTGCTAATTGGTAACATCAAGAATGGGATAGTGAAATTCAAACCCTTATTGTAGACCAGTGATCCTGCTGGCCAGGCTGCCACAAAGGAGGCAGGAGGGACCTGTCACTTCAGTGTCCTTCTGGTCTCTACACATTGGCTTCAGGAGGAAAAAATGCCCAACAGGGAGCAAGTTCAACTACAGTATTAAGTTTTTCTCGAACTTTTTATAATAGAGAGGATTAGTCTTGGAAAGGGGCTATAGTAGTTAAACAACAACAGATCCTGAGAGAAGTTTCTACTAACAAAATGTGATTCTAATCCAAATTTCACATCTTACAATAAAGAACCCCGTGTTTCATTCTCCACCACAGATTTCACTCTCTATTCCAAAACCAGAGAGGCAGGGTATGGATGGGGCTGAGCACATCTGAGTGGAATGATTAGGGAGGACTCTGATGAACAGCAATGATACCTGAGATGGTGTGGATGAAGATGTTGACCTTGAATGGTTTGAAGAGCTCCTGCAAGATTGCATATTAATGTGTATGTTAATTTTTTGTAATACACTCTGTGTGTTACTAAGAGGTTGGATAATGGCCCCCAACTTTTTAAAATTTGCAAATCTGTTGATTCTACAGTTACTGGGAAGACCTATGACTGGCTTTACTAGATCCAGATGGGAGAGGGGAATTACAGCACTGGGTTAAGTGTTTGTCCATCTAGGCTAGGACATCATGGGACGAATGGCAGAGCTAAAAACTACCTGGGAACAAACCTATCTTGTATGACCCCCTCAATGATGGATTATAAAATAGACCCAGAGTTTACCTTTCTAGAACTGCACAGTTGATTAATACCTCATTTCTCAATTCAATTTCCATTTTACTTTCCTCCATTGTAGAGAAAAGATTTAGAGAAAGTCATTCTACTTTGTCACTTTAAAAATTGTTTGGAAGACCATATTATTTTGTTTAAAAAGAAGAAGGTAATGCTTACATTTTATATGCTATGTTTCTCTGTTCAAATTTGTTTACATGTAAAGATGTCACTGTGGAACTGAGATTCAGATTTTCAAGTAAGAGCATTAGAAATATATGTGGTTCCCTAAAACTCGTATGTTAAAGAAAACGAGTTATGTTTAATGGGAGTCGATGTTCATACAGTGTTCAGAATCTCCAGAGGACTTCATTAAACTTTAAAAAAGAAGGAGCTCAATTCTCAAACTCTAGTGGTAACGTGTTTCTTAGAAGTGAAGATAGAAAACAAAATCAGCCCTTTTATCTCTTGGCAAATATGTTTAAATGGTCAGCTCTTAGTGTTTGAAAGAGTTAGAAAAGCTGGGTAGTTGACCCTTCCCATTTCTTTGGCCTTCCATTTGTCCCCTTGTCAGCCTGTTGTCAGGGTCATACTTTCCCATGATCCTCTGCCCCAGTCACCCAGCAATAGAACTGAAGGAGAGGATTTGGAAACTGAGGTGATGGCTTCACTTCAGAGTCCTTGCAACACCAGCAAGGACTTTGCTGTTTTTGGAAAATCCTTTTTATTTCACTTTTTTTACTCTACTCTGCGTTTTCAATGAAAACAATGAAATCCAACCCCCCATTTCCTTTTTTCTTTGCAGGTCACTGTTTGGTTTTTCAGAGAATGTATGTATTATGGAATTCTTCAACCTCATTCTTTACCACCTAAAAATTTCTCATGTCTTCCTTCATTTTCTTCTCTTCCCTTCCTAGCTTGTATTAGCACAGCCTTTCTTTCAATCCAGAAGTCAACTCTTTACTTGGAACATGTCAGTTTATTTCTTTTTACTTTCTAGGGGGCTATGTTCTGATGATAATTCTGTCTCCGTCCTACATATTTGGTTTCTTCCTTTTATTGACCCTTTCCTCTGCCTGCAAACTTGTTTCAATTCAGTTCAGTTCAGTCGCTCAGTAATGTCCAACTGTTTGTGAGCCCATGGACTCAGCACACCAGGCTTCCCTGTCCATCACCAACTCTCAGAGTTTACTCAAACTCATGTCCATTGAGTCAGTGATGCCATCCAACTATCTCTTCCTCTGTCATTCCCTTTTCCTCCTGCCTTCAATCTTTCTCAGGATCAGGGTCTTTTCTAGTGAGTCAGTTCTTTGCATCAGGTGGCCAAGTATTGGAATTTCAGATTCAGCATCAGTCCTTCCAATGTATACTCAGGATTGATCTCCTTTAGGATGGACTGGTTGGGTTTCCTTGCAGTCCAAGAGACTCTTAAGAATCTTCTCTGACACCACAGTTTAAAAGCATCAATTCTTTGGTGCTAAGCTTTCTCTATAGTCCAACTCTCACATCCACACATGACTACTGAAAAAAACATAGCCTTGACTAGTCAGACCTTTGTTGGCAAAGTCTCTACCTTTTAATACGCTGTCAAGGTTGGTCATATCTTTCAAGGAGCAAGCATTTTTTAATTCAAGGCTGCAGTCACCATCTGCAGTGATATTGGAGCCCCCCAAAATAAAGTCTGACACTGTTTCCACTGTTTCCCCATCTATTTCCCATGAAGTGATGGGACCGGATGCCGTGATCTTAGTTTTCTGAATGTTGAGCTTTAGCCAACTTTTTCACTCTTCTCTTTTACTTTCATCAAGAGGTCCTTTAGTTCCTCTTCACTTTCTGCCATAGGGTGGTGTCATGTGCGTATCTGAAGTTATTGATATTTCTCCTGGCAATCTTGATTCCAGCTTGTGCCTCATCCAGCCTAGTGTTTCTCATGATGTACTCTTCATATAAGTTAATAAGTAAGGTGACAATATATAGCCTTGATGTACTCCTTTTCCTATTTGGAACCAGTCTGTTGTCTCATGTCCAGTTCTAATTGTTGCTTCCTGACCTGCATACAGGTTTCTCAAGAGGCCGGTCAGGTGATCTGGTATTTCCATCTCTCTCAGAATTTTCTGCAGCTTATTGTGATCCACACAGTCAAAGGCTTTGGCATAGTCCATAAAGCAGAAGTAGATGTTTTTCTGGAACTCTCTTGCTTTTTCCATGATCCAGCAGATGTTGGCAATTTGATCTCTGGTTCCTCTGCCTTTTGTAAATACAGTTTGAACATCTGGAAGTTCATGGTTCACATACTATTGAAGCCTGGCTTGGAGAATTTTGAGCATTACTTTACTAGTGTGTGAAGTGAGTGCAACTGTGTGGTGAAAGTGAAGTCGCTCAGTCGTGTCTGACTCTTTGCGACCCCACGGACTGTAGCCCACCAGGCTCCTCCGTCCATGGGATTTTCCAGGTAAGAACGCTGGAGTGGGTTGCCATTTCCTTCTCCAGGAGATCTTCCCCACCCAGGGATTGAACCCAGGTCTCCCTCATTGTAGACAGACGCTTTAAGGACTCAGCCACCAGGGAAGTCAGTTTACACTATAACTAAACTTTAAATAAACCAGTTGCCAACAAAGCTTCCCTTTGACTTTGGTAACCTTTGCTAACTTTGTTTTCTTCCTACCTGTAGGGGAAGAAAAATAGTTTTCCCTTCTCCCTTCTCAGTTCTAGGAAGCCTGTAACAAAAGGTTGATAAGGGAAAAGCAAACAGACATTTATTAACTTGAATACCTCATCTACCAAGGAAGAACAAGTAGCTCTCAGAAGCATTTAGAACTCAGGCTTAAATACCACCTTGAGCTAAAGGCAAAATTGAGAGGGAGGAGTGGAGGAGGTCAGTTATGGGGAGGTGGCCAAGGAAAATTGAGGTAAATAAGAGTTAAGAGTTGATACGCATATTTAAGTTGGTGCCGGTCCTTTGACTCGAGTCTCTATCAAGTTAATTATCCTTCTTTCCTAGGACCAGAGAGGGAGGCATTCTTACAAATGAAGATTTCCTTTATAAATGTAAATTTCCCTTACAAAAACATAACTTCTAGTCTGTTTTCATAATTTCTCCGATTTCCCCAAATAATCTGCTCAAAATAATTTTATGCCAAAGAAACATATTTGGGGGTGGTATATTCTACCACCCTTCATGCCTATCTGAAGGTTCCCAACTTTGTCATTAACTCCAGGTTCTGCACCTCAAATATGAGTGTTCTCAAGATTTGATTCTTCTGCCACTTAATTTCTCCCTCTTCCTTTATCAAATCCTTTTCTAAGATTTCTGTCATTGTCACAAGGGTGGAGAGCAGTTCCAAATCTAATTCTGCATCTTCATCTCTAACTTACTCTAAATTTGCACATCAAGCACCTTACGAACTTGCCAGAACACGCAACCCACTGAAACTGAGACCAGAATCAGTGTGTGCCATTGCCTGTCCCCACTCACAGCCAGTTCTTCACCTGATTCCATGACTATTAATGACACCCCATTCTCTTAGTCCCTCAATTAGGAAAATTCAGTTCCATTATTTTCCTCACCAGTCAAGGTGGAGTCAGTTGCTCAGACCTTTGCATTGTCATTGGAAACATACGTTGATACTATTTGCTCTTTCCCACGTTGATAGTTGGTGTCTTCGTTCTGGTTCTCCTGACCTCCAGATGGGCTGATTGGTTGTTTTCTTGCCTCTCCCTAGAAGAACTTTCCTGCTTCTCCTTCTACAGGTCACCTCTATAGTTTTGCTTCTCTGCCTCACCAAATTCCTTTCATCCTGTAAGACTCAGTTCAAATGCTACTTCTTCCATGAAGTTTCCTTGGTTTCTTCCTTCCCCAATAAAAAGCAGCCTTTACTTCCCCGGAAGTCTTTTGTTCTTTTCTCTCAGCAATTAGTGCATTCTAGTGTATATAATGGCAATGGCAGTCTTTTTTTTTTCTTTTGCAAGCTCTTACAGCCACACCCAGTTTCATCTTTGTCTTCTTTACAGCACACAGTACAGCTTGGGTTTTTGTTTGGTTTTAATTTCAGTTTTAATGAAGTATAACTGTCAAATAAGATATTTAAAGTGTTCATCATGGTGTTTGGATATACATATATACTGTAAAAGTATTCCTCCCAATTAATTAACACATTCATCAACTCATATGCATTTGTGGGTTTGGTGAGGTTTTTGCCTCTTTTTTAGTGAAAGCCTTTGGGTTCACAAATGCAGTTTATCATTTGTTTAATGAACTTTCATGGGTCACTTACTTTTTGATGCAGAGTGGGCTAGATATTCTAGGAGCTCATAAACTACTGGGGAAACAGACAAATACTGATGAAATTACAATGTAGTTAGTCAGTCTGTCCACAAGTCTTTTTTTTTTTTTTTTTAAACTTTATTTATTTATTTATTTTATTTATTTATTGGCCACGCTGTGCAGCATGTGGGATCTTACTTCCCTGATCGGGGATTGAACCTGGGTCCCCTGCATTGCAAGCCCAGAGTCCTAACCACCAGACCACCAGGGAAGCCCCCCCTGTCCACAAGTCTTAACTGAATGTTTGCAGTGTGCCTTGTGTCCTTTGAGGGCCTGGGATACTTGGATGAACAAAACAGGCCAGTTCTTTGTTTTCTCGGAATTTACACTGTAGTGTTGGGAGAGACCCAGTAAACATGTAAATCAGCGATTTTCAGATCTGGCTGCACAATAGAAAGCACTGAGAGGTACTCTGAAAAAAAATACCTGTGGGCCAACCTCAACCCAGACTAATTAAATCAGAATCAGCCAGGATTGGACTCCACTGACAAAAACAAATTACTATACAAGAAAATACCAGGCAGTGATAAGTGCTGAGGTGGATTAAAATAGAAATTGACTAAATGATAGAGATTGTGCGTATGATGGTGTAGTCATGGCAGTTTTACTTTTGTTGGATAATCCCTGAAGGCCTCTCTGAGATGACATTTGAATGAGACCTGTATTATAGTGAGGAGTAAGCCATGTAAGCAGCTTTGGGGAGAGTTCCCAAGCAGGAAGTACAGGTATCTTTCTGAAATAAGGGTGAGGTGGACTTCCAGCTGAAGTGTGACCCTTTTCACACACTCCTGTGCAAGAATCTATAGAATGTCCTTCCTCTGCCGAAAGCAGCTTTCCAGTTGAACTAGGCAGACTACAGATGCAGAGAACTTGGCTTCTCTGTTGAGCGTTTGTGGGTGAGATTGTATTTAGATCAAAGTGATTTAGTAGTCAGAGTAGTCAGGAAGACTACTCTGTTTAATAATCTTCTTTTACATGCCACCAGCACTACAGGGCTTGTTGTTGCAATTAAACACCAATCTTACTGTTTAAAATCACCTTAGATATTTGGTATGATCTCTTAGATGAATAAAGTAGAGAAAGTAGTGACTTCTGCCCTTAACTCTACTTGGGGGAACCAGGGAAAACCTCACAGGGGAGTCATTCAAACTACACAGCACCAAGCACCCACTCATGTCCAGATGAGTGAAGATCAGTGTGTTTCAAGAATCAAGTCGAGAACTAGCATTTGTTGAACATTCTGTTTGAGCTTCTGTGTGCTGGAGACTTTATATATGTGACTGTTTTCCATTAGCTTTTTCTTTAAATTGAAGTATAGTTGATTTACAATGTTGTGTTAGTTTCTGGTGTATAGCAAAGTGATTAAGATATACATATATACATTATATATATATTTCATATTCTTTTTCATTATGGTTTATTATAAGATATTATAGTTCCCTGTGCTATTCAGTAGGACCTTGTTTATTTTTATATAGTAGCATAGATCTGTTAATCCCAAACTCTTAATTTATCCCTCCCCCAACCTCCTTTCCCCTTTGGTAACCATAAATTTGTTTTCTATGTCTCCGTTAGCTTTTAAAGTAATCCTATGAGATGAGAACACTATTTTTCAATCAGGATACTTTTGGATGCTGGTGAAAGAATACCCTACCAAAACCGTGTAAACAATAGGACATTTATTGAGGACCTCCTGAAAGGACGGTGACTCTAGTGTTATTCTTAGCTGGACAGTGTTCCTAGCAACCTTAAATCTTTCTCTCCTCCTATTCTGACATACTGAGCAGGTTGGTTTGCTTCTGAAGCCAGCTCTTTTCAATGTGCTGAGATGGCTCTCACTACAATTTCGGAGTTACAGGCTGATTTCAGTTTCACTGGAAGCACAGTGAAGTGCCCATATACCTCTTCTTAATGTTACAGAAAAGCTGCCCATAGCAGAATTCAACTTCACAACTCACCGTGCCTTCCCTATTAGTAGCAAGGCCAACAGAACTGCTGAAATTGGCTCTTTTGTTTTCTTGTGAGGCCATGACACAACCCTGCCTTTCTGAAGAGCATGGTCACCAGACCCCAGACAAAAGATCTGACTCAGTTAACAAGGATGAAGGGTGAATGATTATCGAGTGAGCAGTCAACAGAGTCTTCCGCTATATTATTTCCATGCTGTACATGAAGATATCAAGGCTCAAAAAGGTCAAAATTATCAAGATCACACAACTTTGAATTGAACAGTGTTTCCATGCATTCTCTTTTCAGAAAAACAAACACGCACGTATACACAAATGAAAAGCTTGTTTTTGTTGATGGTGATGATCTAGGTAGATTAGAGAAAGAATCTTGGAAGAAAATACAAAATGGTTGCTGTGAGACTAAGCAAAAAATCACCTTCTAAACAAATGATTCCAAAAGAAATTATAACAGGTCCTGGTAAGCATTGAGAATGGCATTTAGTTTAGACAACCAGTCCTGCGTTTCTGCATTGTAATTGTATCAGTTCATTTCGGTTCAGTCGCTCAGTCGTGTCCGACTCTTTGCGACCCCATGAATCGGCAGCACGCCAGGCCTCCCTGTTCATCACCATCTCCCGGAGTTCACTCAGACTCATGTCCATTGAGTCCGTGATGCCATCCAGCCATCTCATCCTCGGTCGTCCCCTTCTCCTCCTGCCCCCAATCCCTCCCAGCATCAGAATCTTTTCCAATGAGTCAACTCTTCTCATGAGGTGGCCAAAGTACTGGAGTTTCAGCTTTAGCATCATTCCTTCCAAAGAAATCCTAGGGCTGATCTCCTTCAGAATAGACTGGTTGGATCTCCTTGCAGTCCAAGGGACTCTCAAGAGTCTTCTCCAAATAATATATATATATATTAATTATATATAATTAAATTGAGTGCTGCTGACTGGTCATTATAATCAATTTGATCTAAAGAAAATCCACCCTGGACCAAGAAATGACCAAGAGAGGCCAAGGGTTCTGTGTACATTGTCTTTCAGACTTAAATGAAAACTGTTTTCTCCGGAGAGCCATGCATTTTGTTGATGATGGCGTGTGTAAGGGAAGAAAAAATAGTCTCTGACATTTCTAATTATGAGTTATTTTGAAAGTGGGTTTTCACTTTGCAACTCCAGGGTCAACATGCAGTTCGATCATTGTTGCTTTTCCTTCGTGGTTTCTTCACTTCCCATATGAGACACCATTGCAGAGGCTGGGTTTGTAAGAGGACAGCAGCAAAAAG
>SJYW01039992.1:0-31841 GCA_006410735.1 Raphicerus campestris | reverse complement strand
TTTCTCAGGATCAGGGTCTTTTCTAGTGAGTCAGTTCTTTGCATCAGGTGGCCAAGTATTGGAATTTCAGATTCAGCATCAGTCCTTCCAATGTATACTCAGGATTGATCTCCTTTAGGATGGACTGGTTGGGTTTCCTTGCAGTCCAAGAGACTCTTAAGAATCTTCTCTGACACCACAGTTTAAAAGCATCAATTCTTTGGTGCTAAGCTTTCTTTATAGTCCAACTCTCACATCCACACATGACTACTGAAAAAAACATAGCCTTGACTAGTCAGACCTTTGTTGGCAAAGTCTCTACCTTTTAATACGCTGTCAAGGTTGGTCATATCTTTCAAGGAGCAAGCATTTTTTAATTCAAGGCTGCAGTCACCATCTGCAGTGATATTGGAGCCCCCCAAAATAAAGTCTGACACTGTTTCCACTGTTTCCCCATCTATTTCCCATGAAGTGATGGGACCGGATGCCGTGATCTTAGTTTTCTGAATGTTGAGCTTTAGCCAACTTTTTCACTCTTCTCTTTTACTTTCATCAAGAGGTCCTTTAGTTCCTCTTCACTTTCTGCCATAGGGTGGTGTCATGTGCGTATCTGAAGTTATTGATATTTCTCCTGGCAATCTTGATTCCAGCTTGTGCCTCATCCAGCCTAGTGTTTCTCATGATGTACTCTTCATATAAGTTAATAAGTAAGGTGACAATATATAGCCTTGATGTACTCCTTTTCCTATTTGGAACCAGTCTGTTGTCTCATGTCCAGTTCTAATTGTTGCTTCCTGACCTGCATACAGGTTTCTCAAGAGGCCGGTCAGGTGATCTGGTATTTCCATCTCTCTCAGAATTTTCTGCAGCTTATTGTGATCCACACAGTCAAAGGCTTTGGCATAGTCCATAAAGCAGAAGTAGATGTTTTTCTGGAACTCTCTTGCTTTTTCCATGATCCAGCAGATGTTGGCAATTTGATCTCTGGTTCCTCTGCCTTTTGTAAATACAGTTTGAACATCTGGAAGTTCATGGTTCACATACTATTGAAGCCTGGCTTGGAGAATTTTGAGCATTACTTTACTAGTGTGTGAAGTGAGTGCAACTGTGTGGTGAAAGTGAAGTCGCTCAGTCGTGTCTGACTCTTTGCGACCCCACGGACTGTAGCCCACCAGGCTCCTCCGTCCATAGGATTTTCCAGGTAAGAACGCTGGAGTGGGTTGCCATTTCCTTCTCCAGGAGATCTTCCCCACCCAGGGATTGAACCCAGGTCTCCCTCATTGTAGACAGACGCTTTAAGGACTCAGCCACCAGGGAAGTCAGTTTACACTATAACTAAACTTTAAATAAACCAGTTGCCAACAAAGCTTCCCTTTGACTTTGGTAACCTTTGCTAACTTTGTTTTCTTCCTACCTGTAGGGGAAGAAAAATAGTTTTCCCTTCTCCCTTCTCAGTTCTAGGAAGCCTGTAACAGGTTGATAAGGGAAAAGCAAACAGACATTTATTAACTTGAATACCTCATCTATACATGGGAGGTACCAAGGAAGAACAAGTAGCTCTCAGAAGCATTTAGAACTCAGGCTTAAATACCACCTTGAGCTAAAGGCAAAATTGAGAGGGAGGAGTGGAGGAGGTCAGTTATGGGGAGGTGGCCAAGGAAAATTGAGGTAAATAAGAGTTAAGAGTTGATACGCATATTTAAGTTGGTGCCGGTCCTTTGACTCGAGTCTCTATCAAGTTAATTATCCTTCTTTCCTAGGACCAGAGAGGGAGGCATTCTTACAAATGAAGATTTCCTTTATAAATGTAAATTTCCCTTACAAAAACATAACTTCTAGTCTGTTTTCATAATTTCTCCGATTTCCCCAAATAATCTGCTCAAAATAATTTTATGCCAAAGAAACATATTTGGGGGTGGTATATTCTACCACCCTTCATGCCTATCTGAAGGTTCCCAACTTTGTCATTAACTCCAGGTTCTGCACCTCAAATATGAGTGTTCTCAAGATTTGATTCTTCTGCCACTTAATTTCTCCCTCTTCCTTTATCAAATCCTTTTCTAAGATTTCTGTCATTGTCACAAGGGTGGAGAGCAGTTCCAAATCTAATTCTGCATCTTCATCTCTAACTTACTCTAAATTTGCACATCAAGCACCTTACGAACTTGCCAGAACACGCAACCCACTGAAACTGAGACCAGAATCAGTGTGTGCCATTGCCTGTCCCCACTCACAGCCAGTTCTTCACCTGATTCCATGACTATTAATGACACCCCATTCTCTTAGTCCCTCAATTAGGAAAATTCAGTTCCATTATTTTCCTCACCAGTCAAGGTGGAGTCAGTTGCTCAGACCTTTGCATTGTCATTGGAAACATACGTTGATACTATTTGCTCTTTCCCACGTTGATAGTTGGTGTCTTCGTTCTGGTTCTCCTGACCTCCAGATGGGCTGATTGGTTGTTTTCTTGCCTCTCCCTAGAAGAACTTTCCTGCTTCTCCTTCTACAGGTCACCTCTATAGTTTTGCTTCTCTGCCTCACCAAATTCCTTTCATCCTGTAAGACTCAGTTCAAATGCTACTTCTTCCATGAAGTTTCCTTGGTTTCTTCCTTCCCCAATAAAAAGCAGCCTTTACTTCCCCGGAAGTCTTTTGTTCTTTTCTCTCAGCAATTAGTGCATTCTAGTGTATATAATGGCAATGGCAGTCTTTTTTTTTTTCTTTTGCAAGCTCTTACAGCCACACCCAGTTTCATCTTTGTCTTCTTTACAGCACACGAGTACAGCTTGGGTTTTTGTTTGGTTTTAATTTCAGTTTTAATGAAGTATAACTGTCAAATAAGATATTTAAAGTGTTCATCATGGTGTTTGGATATACATATATACTGTAAAAGTATTCCTCCCAATTAATTAACACATTCATCAACTCATATGTATTTGTGGGTTTGGTGAGGTTTTTGCCTCTTTTTTAGTGAAAGCCTTTGGGTTCACAAATGCAGTTTATCATTTGTTTAATGAACTTTCATGGGTCACTTACTTTTTGATGCAGAGTGGGCTAGATATTCTAGGAGCTCATAAACTACTGGGGAAACAGACAAATACTGATGAAATTACAATGTAGTTAGTCAGTCTGTCCACAAGTCTTAACTGAATGTTTGCAGTGTGCCTTGTGTCCTTTGAGGGCCTGGGATACTTGGATGAACAAAACAGGCCAGTTCTTTGTTTTCTCGGAATTTACACTGTAGTGTTGGGAGAGACCCAGTAAACATGTAAATCAGCGATTTTCAGATCTGGCTGCACAATAGAAAGCACTGAGAGGTACTCTGAAAAAAAATACCTGTGGGCCAACCTCAACCCAGACTAATTAAATCAGAATCAGCCAGGATTGGACTCCACTGACAAAAACAAATTACTATACAAGAAAATACCAGGCAGTGATAAGTGCTGAGGTGGATTAAAATAGAAATTGACTAAATGATAGAGATTGTGCGTATGATGGTGTAGTCATGGCAGTTTTACTTTTGTTGGATAATCCCTGAAGGCCTCTCTGAGATGACATTTGAATGAGACCTGTATTATAGTGAGGAGTAAGCCATGTAAGCAGCTTTGGGGAGAGTTCCCAAGCAGGAAGTACAGGTATCTTTCTGAAATAAGGGTGAGGTGGACTTCCAGCTGAAGTGTGACCCTTTTCACACACTCCTGTGCAAGAATCTATAGAATGTCCTTCCTCTGCCGAAAGCAGCTTTCCAGTTGAACTAGGCAGACTACAGATGCAGAGAACTTGGCTTCTCTGTTGAGCGTTTGTGGGTGAGATTGTATTTAGATCAAAGTGATTTAGTAGTCAGAGTAGTCAGGAAGACTACTCTGTTTAATAATCTTCTTTTACATGCCACCAGCACTACAGGGCTTGTTGTTGCAATTAAACACCAATCTTACTGTTTAAAATCACCTTAGATATTTGGTATGATCTCTTAGATGAATAAAGTAGAGAAAGTAGTGACTTCTGCCCTTAACTCTACTTGGGGGAACCAGGGAAAACCTCACAGGGGAGTCATTCAAACTACACAGCACCAAGCACCCACTCATGTCCAGATGAGTGAAGATCAGTGTGTTTCAAGAATCAAGTCGAGAACTAGCATTTGTTGAACATTCTGTTTGAGCTTCTGTGTGCTGGAGACTTTATATATGTGACTGTTTTCCATTAGCTTTTTCTTTAAATTGAAGTATAGTTGATTTACAATGTTGTGTTAGTTTCTGGTGTATAGCAAAGTGATTAAGATATACATATATACATTATATATATATTTCATATTCTTTTTCATTATGGTTTATTATAAGATATTATAGTTCCCTGTGCTATTCAGTAGGACCTTGTTTATTTTTATACAGTAGCATAGATCTGTTAATCCCAAACTCTTAATTTATCCCTCCCCCAACCTCCTTTCCCCTTTGGTAACCATAAATTTGTTTTCTATGTCTCCGTTAGCTTTTAAAGTAATCCTATGAGATGAGAACACTATTTTTCAATCAGGATACTTTTGGATGCTGGTGAAAGAATACCCTACCAAAACCGTGTAAACAACAGGACATTTATTGAGGACCTCCTGAAAGGACGGTGACTCTAGTGTTATTCTTAGCTGGACAGTGTTCCTAGCAACCTTAAATCTTTCTCTCCTCCTATTCTGACATACTGAGCAGGTTGGTTTGCTTCTGAAGCCAGCTCTTTTCAATGTGCTGAGATGGCTCTCACTACAATTTCGGAGTTACAGGCTGATTTCAGTTTCACTGGAAGCACAGTGAAGTGCCCATATACCTCTTCTTAATGTTACAGAAAAGCTGCCCATAGCAGAATTCAACTTCACAACTCACCGTGCCTTCCCTATTAGTAGCAAGGCCAACAGAACTGCTGAAATTGGCTCTTTTGTTTTCTTGTGAGGCCATGGCACAACCCTGCCTTTCTGAAGAGCATGGTCACCAGACCCCAGACAAAAGATCTGACTCAGTTAACAAGGATGAAGGGTGAATGATTATCGAGTGAGCAGTCAACAGAGTCTTCCGCTATATTATTTCCATGCTGTACATGAAGATATCAAGGCTCAAAAAGGTCAAAATTATCAAGATCACACAACTTTGAATTGAACAGTGTTTCCATGCATTCTCTTTTCAGAAAAACAAACACGCACGTATACACAAATGAAAAGCTTGTTTTTGTTGATGGTGATGATCTAGGTAGATTAGAGAAAGAATCTTGGAAGAAAATACAAAATGGCTGCTGTGAGACTAAGCAAAAAATCACCTTCTAAACAAATGATTCCAAAAGAAATTATAACAGGTCCTGGTAAGCATTAAGAATGGCATTTAGTTTAGACAACCAGTCCTGCGTTTCTGCATTGTAATTGTATCAGTTCATTTCGGTTCAGTCGCTCAGTCGTGTCCGACTCTTTGCGACCCCATGAATCGGCAGCACGCCAGGCCTCCCTGTTCATCACCATCTCCCGGAGTTCACTCAGACTCATGTCCATTGAGTCCGTGATGCCATCCAGCCATCTCATCCTCGGTCGTCCCCTTCTCCTCCTGCCCCCAATCCCTCCCAGCATCAGAATCTTTTCCAATGAGTCAACTCTTCTCATGAGGTGGCCAAAGTACTGGAGTTTCAGCTTTAGCATCGTTCCTACCAAAGAAATCCTAGGGCTGATCTCCTTCAGAATAGACTGGTTGGATCTCCTTGCAGTCCAAGGGACTCTCAAGAGTCTTCTCCAAATAATATATATATATATTAATTATATATAATTAAATTGAGTGCTGCTGACTGGTCATTATAATCAATTTGATCTAAAGAAAATCCACCCTGGACCAAGAAATGACCAAGAGAGGCCAAGGGTTCTGTGTACATTGTCTTTCAGACTTAAATGAAAACTGTTTTCTCCGGAGAGCCATGCATTTTGTTGATGATGGCGTGTGTAAGGGAAGAAAAAATAGTCTCTGACATTTCTAATTATGAGTTATTTTGAAAGTGGGTTTTCACTTTGCAACTCCAGGGTCAACATGCAGTTCGATCATTGTTGCTTTTCCTTCGTGGTTTCTTCACTTCCCATATGAGACACCATTGCAGAGGCTGGGTTTGTAAGAGGACAGCAGCAAAAAGAGAAACTGCAGTGGAGCTGCTGTCGCACGGTGTTTTGGCGGCTTGCCCCTAGGTGTATTTCTGTGTGATATCATTGTAACAGGTTAGTGTTAATGGTGGGAGTATCTTCTCTGTAATAAATGACTGAGTGCTTCCTACTCTTCTATTTGCATTTTTAAACAGGAAAGTAAATGTTAATTTCTAGGCTTTTCCAACAGAGCTGTGTTTAAGAAGGGTATTTATCTGATCTGCCCAGAGCCATATGAGAAAAATTGTGTAAAAAATTTAAACACGAAAAATAAATTAACTCTCAGTTTAGAGTCTTTGTTGGAGAATTGAATTGATCCTTTGAGATTTTTTAAACTTCATGAATTGTGGTTGTGTTTAGATGGCTCAGACAGTAAAGCGTCTGTCTACAATGCGGGAGACCTGGGTTCGATCCCTGGGTTGGGAAGATCCCCTGGAGAAGGAAATGGCAACAACTCCAGTACTATTGCCTGGAAAATCCCATGGACAGAGAAGCCTGGTAGGCTACAGTCCATAGGGTCACAAAGAGTCGGACACGACTGAGCAGCTTCACTCACTCAGAGACCATTACAGTATATAAGCATTAATTTCACTAATAGATTTATTATGATCTTTTTCCTTTGGGGACAGAAACTTGATTATTGAGCAGTCTCAAGATTTTCTTTTAATTAAGCTAACAAAAATTTGAGTAAAAAAAAAGTGAAAATTTCTAAGCAAAAAAAAAAAATGATTTTTTATTATGTTTTAAAATAATCCCAAAATACTATAGTGTAGAAAATAATATTCTAAGGCTTAATTCACAGGAGATCATAATAGTTAAAGAATATTTGTTTGGAATCAGAATATCTTGGACAAGTTCCTTATACTATTTGTGCCTGTTTCCTTATCTATAAACTGGGATATAATGACAATACCTACCTTACAAAATTGTCAGGAGAAGATTATTTAGTGTGTGTAAAACGTTTATGTAACATCAGTTCAGTTCAGTTCAGTCGCTCAGTCGTGTCCGACTCTTTGTGACCCCATGAATCGCAGCATGCCATCAGAGTCTTTTCCAATGAGTCAGCTCTTCGCATGAGGTGGCCAAAGTACTGGAGTTTCAGCTTCAGCATAGTGCCTGACAAATAGTAATTAACTATTCAGAAGATGGAGGTGAGTATCTTTTATTCTAGCTTTGGGGTTCTTAACAGGTTTTAGCAGAAACGATTATGATCCAGTAAGAGCCCCAGGTGCTCAGAGCTTAGAGTAAAGAATCACCCAAGGAAGCCCTTCTTCCCTGGCATAGTCAGATGTTAGTGTTTTGACTTTAAGTGATAGTCTCAAGCTTGCATTATTTGTTCACCAATGCATGTGCTTAGTCATAAATATTTCCAGTTTTCCTTCCCAACTTATGATAGACACACATCTCTGTCTACTTTAGTTCGATGTAGCCATGTGTCTTGCACTGGCCAGTGAAACGTAAGCAGAGGTAATGTTTGTCACTTCTAGGGAAAAGCTTAAAAGAACCAGGATGTGAGTACATTCCTTGGCAATTGACAGTGGTAGAAGCACAAAAACAGGGGCTGAGCCTTTAAGCCTGGTTCTTAGAATAAAGGCAACAGAAATGGTCTCTCCACTGACCTACAATGGACATGGAGAGAGAGGAGAAATGAGTTTTTCTTTCTTAAAGGGTTTGAGGGTTGTTAGTTATGACAGTATAACCTAATCTATCCTAACCAGTACAGTCTGGTTATCCCTTCAAACTCTAGAGAAAAAAATATTATTGGTAACAGTACATAAAATATGTAGCACTTTGGAGAAATTAAGTTTTAATGACTATTATGTGTGTGTGTGTGTGTGGTAAATTATACCATAAGTAAGCCTTAGGATACTTCACATTTTAATTTAAATAGATATGTATAAAATTTATTTAAATCTCTTTTAAAATAGGGTGTATTTCCATTTCAAACAGAGGAAAATCAGTATACCAAGATTACCAATATCTGTTTTTCTTTGAAGAGAGTCATCTGTGATGCCCAAGTCAGGACTATGACTTCTAGACCCGATGTGATCACTGGGTCATGGTTCCTCTGACTTATTAAAGCTCATCCAGAATGGTGCTTTGTGACACAGAGGATCTTCTGACAGAAGATAAGGGACTAAACCATGCCTGTGGCCTTTGTCTCCTGTAGGAAAATGGTCTTCTCTAAGCTCTATTGCAATGTTCAGTTATAAACAATGGTGCTAAGTACATAGAGGGTCTTAAATAACATGTATTGATAAATGGATGGAAGTAGTCTACAGTTCTTCCAAATGTTGGACTCTCTCATATTCGCTTTTAAAAAATGAACCTTTATTTTAGACCTTGGTTTAAAAACGTCTCGGTACTGACTTACATTTACCCTAGAATCAAGTTACATTGTTATGATTAGACAGTGTTAAGGAAAAGAAAATTCATTTTAATAAAAAAATTTATTCTTTATTTATTTACATTTATCTACATTTATTCTTTTAAAGCATTTTATATGTACACACAGATGTAAGCTATTTTATTTGATGTTTTTTACTACTGATTTTTTTCATCTGATTATTACATTTGGATCTCTAAAACTGCATTATGAAATACCTTAATTATTTAAATTAGGAACAGATTCATTATCTCCAGTGTACAAACTCAAATTAATTTCATTATTAACCCAAATTTTAAATTGATTAATCTTGGCATGTTTAAGGAATCAAGAGGGATTTTTTTCATCCTTAAAGAAAAGGACATATTGATTTGATGACTCTCTCCATCATACCAGTTGTGCTACAAAGAGCAAGAAATTTGTAAGAAACTTTGGATAGATTTTATAAACCAGCCAGAAACCTGTTTGTCTGGGGCTTCTAGGGGAACAATCTGTGAGTCATTTTAAAAAGCAAACACACTCATAATCACAGCGCATGTTGTTACCATGGTTATCAGGCCTGTGGCGTTGGGTTGCTTATGTTCCTGTAAAGGGAAGAGGGGGAGAGAAACTGAGAATTCNATCTGCCAGTGAGCTTCAGGTCTGTCTCTTATACACATCTAGATGTGTATAAGAGACAGCCAGTGTACAAACTCAAATTAATTTCATTATTAACCCAAATTTTAAATTGATTAATCTTGGCATGTTTAAGGAATCAAGAGGGATTTTTTTCATCCTTAAAGAAAAGGACATATTGATTTGATGACTCTCTCCATCATACCAGTTGTGCTACAAAGAGCAAGAAATTTGTAAGAAACTTTGGATAGATTTTATAAACCAGCCAGAAACCTGTTTGTCTGGGGCTTCTAGGGGAACAATCTGTGAGTCATTTTAAAAAGCAAACACACTCATAATCACAGCGCATGTTGTTACCATGGTTATCAGGCCTGTGGCGTTGGGTTGCTTATGTTCCTGTAAAGGGAAGAGGGGGAGAGAAACTGAGAATTCAGAGCTTTGACTATCAGCTTCAATTTGACTATTGTGAGAGAAAGTGTAAGGGTTTCTCAAGAACATGCTGGCTCAGTCATCCTGAGAGGGAAGTGAAGAAACTCTGGAATCTTCCCTTTGTTACTGAATATAAGTTAATCATACTAGTGTTAGGTGTTATGATTCACAGGGGAGAGAAGGACCATTTGGCATACTCTTGGGAAGATGGGGGAAATAGGTCCCTTATCTGCTATATAATTACATGTAAGTCTCTAAGGTCTACCAAGGAAGTGTCTGGTGTGCAGATGCACAGGGCTTTAATGAGCCTCTAAAAGGTAGCAAATGCCACTGGCATAATATTATTACAGATTTAAAGGATCCTTAGTGCTTTATTCTGATACAGTTAGAGATGGGTTTTAGTGAGGCCATTGTTTCAGATACGGTCCCCAAGTAGACCAGGTCTCTTTTCTCTATTTTATGGAGGGAATATGACTCCTTTGTCTTGTACAGTCATCTTATAATACAGGCCTCTGGGTCAAAAAGGTGACCAAGGAGGTTATGTGAACTCTGCCCAAACTGTTATTCCTCCAGGGGAAAGTAAAATTAGCATACTTTTTTTTTGTTTTTTTGATGGACAGTCAACAAAGTGGGATTACTGAGGAATGATTCATTATGATTCTATATGGAGAACAAACAACACTGTTAATTAAAGGTATAAGTTGGTTCTCATACAATACTGGTTTTCAAGAATATTTTAAAATTTAAGAAGCTTCAGCATCCTCTTAAATGGAAAAGTATAATACATTGACCTAGAGATTTGGGGTTTTTTAACCTGGGTTCGATCCCTGGGTTGTGAAGATCCCCTAGAGGAGGGTCATGGCACCCCACTCCAGTATTCTTGCCTGGAGAATCCCCTTGGACAGAGGAGCCTGGTGGGCTACAGTCCATGGGGTCTCAAAGAGTCAGACACGACTGAGCGACTAAGCACAGCATAGAGGTTTTTTAGAGTATTCCTTATGCAGACTTTATTTCTAGAACTTTTCTTTATTAAAACTACTTTTTAAAAAGCTTGAAATGAAGTGCCATGGGGTGTGATTAAAGGGTGATACAAATGCAGGGAATTGTATATNTTATTTATTTACATTTATCGACATTTATTCTTTTAAAGCATTTTATATGTACACACAGATGTAAGCTATTTTATTTGATGTTTTTTACTACTGATTTTTTTCATCTGATTATTACATTTGGATCTCTAAAACTGCATTATGAAATACCTTAATTATTTAAATTAGGAACAGATTCATTATCTCCAGTGTACAAACTCAAATTAATTTCATTATTAACCCAAATTTTAAATTGATTAATCTTGGCATGTTTAAGGAATCAAGAGGGATTTTTTTCATCCTTAAAGAAAAGGACATATTGATTTGATGACTCTCTCCATCATACCAGTTGTGCTACAAAGAGCAAGAAATTTGTAAGAAACTTTGGATAGATTTTATAAACCAGCCAGAAACCTGTTTGTCTGGGGCTTCTAGGGGAACAATCTGTGAGTCATTTTAAAAAGCAAACACACTCATAATCACAGCGCATGTTGTTACCATGGTTATCAGGCCTGTGGCGTTGGGTTGCTTATGTTCCTGTAAAGGGAAGAGGGGGAGAGAAACTGAGAATTCAGAGCTTTGACTATCAGCTTCAATTTGACTATTGTGAGAGAAAGTGTAAGGGTTTCTTAAGAACATGCTGGCTCAGTCATCCTGAGAGGGAAGTGAAGAAACTCTGGAATCTTCCCTTTGTTACTGAATATAAGTTAATCATACTAGTGTTAGGTGTTATGATTCACAGGGGAGAGAAGGACCATTTGGCATACTCTTGGGAAGATGGGGGAAATAGGTCCCTTGTCTGCTATATAATTACATGTAAGTCTCTAAGGTCTACCAAGGAAGTGTCTGGTGTGCAGATGCACAGGGCTTTAATGAGCCTCTAAAAGGTAGCAAATGCCACTGGCATAATATTATTACAGATTTAAAGGATCCTTAGTGCTTTATTCTGATACAGTTAGAGATGGGTTTTAGTGAGGCCATTGTTTCAGATACGGTCCCCAAGTAGACCAGGTCTCTTTTCTCTATTTTATGGAGGGAATATGACTCCTTTGTCTTGTACAGTCATCTTATAATACAGGCCTCTGGGTCAAAAAGGTGACCAAGGAGGTTATGTGAACTCTGCCCAAACTGTTATTCCTCCAGGGGAAAGTAAAATTAGCATACTTTTTTTTTGTTTTTTTGATGGACAGTCAACAAAGTGGGATTACTGAGGAATGATTCATTATGATTCTATATGGAGAACAAACAACACTGTTAATTAAAGGTATAAGTTGGTTCTCATACAATACTGGTTTTCAAGAATATTTTAAAATTTAAGAAGCTTCAGCATCCTCTTAAATGGAAAAGTATAATACATTGACCTAGAGATTTGGGGTTTTTTAACCTGGGTTCGATCCCTGGGTTGTGAAGATCCCCTAGAGGAGGGTCATGGCACCCCACTCCAGTATTCTTGCCTGGAGAATCCCCTTGGACAGAGGAGCCTGGTGGGCTACAGTCCATGGGGTCTCAAAGAGTCAGACACGACTGAGTGACTAAGCACAGCATAGAGGTTTTTTAGAGTATTCCTTATGCAGACTTTATTTCTAGAACTTTTCTTTATTAAAACTACTTTTTAAAAAGCTTGAAATGAAGTGCCATGGGGTGTGATTAAAGGGTGATACAAATGCAGGGAATTGTATATGATTTTGCCCTGGCATATGGTGTAATAACTATTTCTCAAAATTGTAGATTTCATTTCTCTTTTCATATATAGGAAGAAGGCACGTGTTGTCCAAACTTCATGCTATGCTATCTTAATTTTTATTAAGATTAGTAAACAATGCTTAAACTTTTTTTTTGGATGATGAAAGGAATTCATTGAAAATTCCGAAAATTTAAGTGTAAAAAATAACCTAAGACTGACCCTTTCCATTAATCAAGTTGTTGGTTGAACTACATGTGACAGAGACCTGATTTCATAGTGACTGACAAAAGTTAGAAGTTATTTGTCTTTCTCATAACAGCCCAGAAGTGTGTGGTCCACGGCTGGTAAGGTAACTCTCCTTGACAAGATCTCCCAGGGACCCAGGCTCCTTCTGTCATACTGTTACATCATTCTTAGCATGTTTTCCTTGTTTTGTGGTCTAAAGTGGCTTCTTGCCATAAAAACCTCACTGTAACCAGTAGGAAGGAAGGAAGTTGGAAAGGGGAGGGCATGACCCAGAAGTTGCATGGATCACTTTTGCAGCCTTCCCCTTGAACTTTGTCACATGACCACATACCTAGCCACAAAGGAAGGTGGGAAGAGCACTTACTGTTGACTTAAATGTGTCCAGCTTAGAATGGAGGAAAGCAGATATTGAGTCGTATCTAGCAATTTCTAGTTCTTACATTTTCTGGGCCTAAAGGACAATACACTGTTAACATTTTGATGTGATCCTTCCAATCTTTTTCTAGAAAAATATGTATCAGAAAGATGTTACGTATAATATTTACTAGGAAATATTATATATGTTATACTAGGAGAATATTATATGTGTAATACTAGGAGAATATTATATATGAAAGTGAAAGTGAAGTCACTCAGTCGTGTCCGACTCTTTGCGACCCCATGGACTGTAGCCTGTCAGGTTCCTCTGTCCATGGGATTTTCCAGGCAAGAGTGCTGGAGTGGATTGCCATTTCCTTCTCCAGGGGATCGTCCTGACCCAGGAATCGAACCCTGGTCTCCTGCATTGCAGGCAGACGCTTCACTGTCTGAGCCACCAGTAGAGATCACCATTATATATGAAAAATATTAAAGAAAATATTAGAAAATATATATATATAATATAAATATTAGAAAATTAGCTGAGTTCATACTATATATATAATTTTGTATTCTTTTCACATAAGTTTATTTAATGTGTACTTTCCTCAGCATTTAAATCTTTTGTATTTATCCTTTCCAAGTTCCATTGTGTGTAGTTTTTTTGTTTTACTTAATAGCTTTTATTATTAATATTTAAGCTATTTCTAACACCTTGATAATAATTATTTGTGTATATTTAGCATTTGGGGGATCACATTAAGGAGTGACCTCACTAAGACAATGGCTGAGAACATATTTGAGATCTTGATATAGTGCCCAACTACTTTCCAGAGAGATTGTGCCAGTTTATGCTCCCCCAATATTGTATAGGCTTCCCTTGTGGCTCAGCTGGTAAAGAATCTGGCATAATGGGCTTCCCTTGTGGCTCAGCTGGTAAAGAATCTGCCTGCAATGTGGGAAGACCCCCTGGAGGGGGAAAGGCTACCCACTCTAGTATTCTGGCCTAGAGAATTCTATGGACTGTATAGTCCATGGGGTCACAAAGAGTTGGACACGACTGAGTGACTTTCACTTCACAATAGCTTATGAGAATGCTAAACTAAGAGCTCCCTTCAAGGCTAATTTTGCAAGTCCCACTAATCATTGTTGTCCCTAGGGTTTATTCTCTGGAAATAGGTTGTTTTTTGCCCTTGGCTTGTTTTTGTTTCTTTTGCTGTCATTAATCATGAAATAATAGTTTTCTAATAACGTTGGCTCATTTAAAAACATATGGTCCCTTATAGTCATCTGGGAGTATGAGCACTTGAGCTGAGATTTTAGCACACGTCAGTCTCAAACAGCAGGCAGTCTCTAGAGACATTGATGTTCATTTGGTCTTAGGATCCAACGTGAAAGTCATAATACTCTAGACGCCAAATACCTCTTAATTCTGAGACATAACAAAATAGGAATGATAGGGCATTCCTTGAGGCTTAGGTAGTTCCCTTTGATCTGACTGCTCGATATCTTTTCAGAAGTAAAGAAGCTCTTCTACATGGGAACTTTCTCTGATATGAACTACACTCGCACTTGGCAAAATTAGGCCAACTCTGCTGAACATCTTCAAAGGTCATTAGTGGCTAGGGGTATAGGTATTTCTACCTCTTTATTTATTAGTATTTTGGCTGTGCTGGGTCTTCATTGGTGTGCATGGGCTTTCTCTAGTTGCCCTGAGTGGGCTTCTCACTGTGGTGGCTTCTCTTGTTGCGGAGCACAGGCTCTAGGCGTGTGGGCTCAGTAGTGTGGTTTCCGGGTCTCTAGAGCACAGGCTCAGTAGTTGTGGCTTACAGGCTTAATTGGTATGCAGCATGTGGGATCTTCCTGGACCAGGGATCATACCAGCGTTCCCTGGGTTAGAAGGCAGATTCTTAATCACTGGACCACTAGGGAAGTCCATGTTTCTACTTCTAAATAGCCTTTTGCTTTGGATGCTAAAGATGTTTTTTAACCATAAACTTATTCAGTCTACCCTCTTAAAGGGCTGCTGCTGCTGCTACTAAGTCACTTCAGTCATGTCTGACTCTGTGCGACCCCATAGACGGCAGCCCACCAGGCTCCCCCGTCCCTGGGATTCTCCAGGCAAGAACATTGGAGTGGGTTGCCATTTCCTTCTCCAATGCATGAAAATGAAACGTGAAAGGGAAGTTGTTCAGTCATGTCTGACTCTTTGTGACCCCATGGACTGCAGCCCATCAGGCTCCTCCATCCATGGGATTTTCCAGGCAAAAGTACTGGAGTGGGGTGCCATTGCCTTCTCCAATGCATGAAAGTGAAAAGTGAAAATGAAGTTGCTCAGTCGTGTCTGACTTAGCGACCCCATGGACTGCAGCCCACCAGGCTCCTCCGTCCATGGGAGTTTCCAGGCAAGAGTACTGGGGTGGGGTGTCGTTGCCTTCTCCGCTTAAAGGGCTAGATGCACACAAAAGGAGCCCCACCTCTGTCCCTAATACCTGACAGAAGAGCGTATCTGCACGTTGGTCCTGCTGGGAGCTAATCAAGTTAGGCCAGGAGGAAAGTTTGTTTCACCTCACCTGTACACAGCCTCTCACCAAGAACTCTGCTTGCCCTAGGTTCCCCAGGCTGACTTTCGTGTTTTCTTGTAGGCTAGGGATGTTCACAAAGAAAGGGACTCATATATTCACAAATCTGTTTTTTTCAAAGAAAAAGAGTTAACAAAATGTTTCTTGGCTCAGAAATGTAAACCTGTGAACCCTCCTGCCCTTCAAACTATTTAGCCATCACCACCAAACCCTATTTACAGAAACATTTATTTGCTTGTTCAGCTTTTATGTATCATATTGTCTCTCCTTTTTTTTAAAAATAAAACACTTTCCTTTCTGTTTTCTCAACAGCCAGATCTGCCAGTGAGCTTCAGGCTTTGGGAATTGAAGAGGTAAGAATTCTGAAATATTTTCTTCTAGGATCTTAAATCTAACCAGAACTTTAAAAGGAAAAAAACATCTTAAGTAAGCCTATAGGTGAAAGCATTTAACATGAAATGTTGATCAAGAAGAAACTTGATAGTTTTTAGCAATGTTGATTGCTGAAGGGGATTTAAAGGGGAAAGAAAAGACTCCTTAATGATTGTTAAAGATCAGATTTCTCACTAGAACTCCCCCTGCCCTCCTCCCCCTCTTTGCCCCCCACTTTTTTCTAAAAACCTGAATTTGGAGACCCTTTGAGATGACTGCCTTAACAAAATGTATCCCTATGGCACCAAACATGATTAACTGGTGGCACCCATTGAGGATAATGAAAGACAGATGTCAGAGTAAATTAGACAGGAGAAGGGCAGGGAAAACCCTGTTCTTAACTGGTTTTGATGTTATAAGGGCTTTTTCAGCAGCAACAACAGTAACAATAAAAAGTCTGTTTTATACTGGTGAGGTTTCTTCTTGAAGAAACTGACTTGGCTTTTGAAACTGATGAAAATTATTTGAATCTAGCTATCGACTTGAAAAAAGTGAAAGTTACTCTGTTGTGTCCCTCTCTTTGCAACACCATGGATACATCCATGGAATTCTTGAGGCCAGAGTACTGGAGTGGGTAGCCTTTCCTTTCTCCAGGGGATCTTCCCAACCCAGGGATTGAACCCAAGTCTCCTACTTTGCAGGCAGATTCTTTACTAGCTGAGCCACAAGGGAAGTCCTAACTAAGGTCACCATATTGCTGAGGCAGGTGATAATGTATTCACCCTCTCCAACCAAGACATAGTTCCACTTTTCATCGTCCTGATGTGGACTTTCCNGGCAGATTCTTTACTAGCTGAGCCACAAGGGAAGTCCTAACTAAGGTCACCATATTGCTGAGGCAGGTGATAATGTATTCACCCTCTCCAACCAAGACATAGTTCCACTTTTCATCGTCCTGATGTGGACTTTCCCCCCTATTTTAAAATTTAACTTCCTTATGATAAATTTCAAGCATATACCCAGATAGAGAGGATAGCATAATGAACCTCCATATCCCTGTCACTCAGTTTTTGTAGTTATTGACTCATTACCAGTATTGTTTCTTTGCACCCCTACCTACTTCTCTTCTTTCCCCATTGGATCATATGGCAATGGCTTAAATATGGCTGTTGGATTTTTGATTGTTTATTTACATAACTATTACTGGCTACAGCAAAATGCAAATAAAAAAATAAAACCTACTTTTAACCTTAGTTTACTGAAGGTAGCCATTCATCCATTTACTCATTCAGCCAATATTTAGTATTTACTAGTGTCAGAACCTTCTTAGGAGAAGAAGTAGAGAGAAGACTCATGCAAAGGAGACCAGTATATATCTTGGGCTGGGAATGATGGGCTGGATATGTAAGAATTGCTGAATAGAGATAAAGGAATGGAGGACATCTAGAAAAACTGCCAAGTTTCTCTTTTGGGAGATTCAGTGGCGGTGATAACTGGGCTACAGATACAGGAAAAGAGGAACGGATTCAAATCTGTGGAGTGGCCACATCCAGATGGATGTGTCCAGTAGACTGCTTGTGGATGGTACAGAACAGTGGTTAGTCCTGGGTGCACATCGGAATCTTCAGAGATGTGTTTGAAAGTACTAACCAGTTGAATCAGAATCCCTCGGGGTAGGGGTCTGAATATCTGTAGTTTTTAAGAGCTCCCGGGTGATTATAATGTATAGTCAGGATTGAGAATTTCTGGTCTAGAGATTATTAGAAGGAAGGTCTACATGTGTTTCGTGCTTTTAAGACCATGCATAGCTTTTGCTACCCCATAATGAGATTTTGTTTGAAGTATTTAATATCTTTCAGGTGAGGGCTCAACCATCTCTACTTTCTACCAAATACTAATAATAATGAAGACTTTTAAAACAAGTACTTCATGTTCTCTTATCTGATTTGGTGTTGATTTCTTTCATACTAATGAATGTACTTAAATGTTTCAAGTTAATTCAAACGGATTTCTCAATGGAAGTTGCTTTGTGTTGAATGGGGCAATTCTTCATTGTATTCCTTGGTATCCTGCCCTTGGCTCACAAAAGGCCAGTGGCATCTTCCAGCAATCTGGTATCTAGAGTGCCTTAAGGATACACTGAGGACTGCTCTGTCTTTACACACCTTTAAAGAAGTTATTTGTCATTTTCACTCTTCTGTACAAGCATTTTTGCTTCATACATAATTACTGGTTTCAGTTATGCAAAGAAACTCCTTATATAAGTGATCTCTGCTAACAAACTAAAGAAAGAAACTAAACAGACATTTTTAAAAAATATTGTTTTGCACTGTTGGAGGGATTTTGAGCATATTTGTTCTAGTACCAAATCTAATTTTTATGTCTGTATAGAGATGCAAATTAAGCAGTAGGTAAGAAATGGTCAAATATTGAGATTTAAAACAAAATACTGCTAAAGTGTTATGCAAATTGAACAGCAGTGATGATGATGTATTCATTTCTTGTTTGCTGCTATAACAAGTTGTCACAAACTTTGTGGATTAAAATAGTACAAGTATATTGTCTTACAGTTCTGCAGGTTAGGTTCTATAGAGATCTCACTGGTCTAAAGAATTGTGTTCCTTTCTGGCAGAAAGGAGAGAAAGAATTCTGGAGAGAATTCTAGAGTCCCCTTCCTCCATTTTTAAAGCCAACAGCCTTGTATCTCCATATGTCTTTCACCCATAGTCATTCCTCTGAACTGAGCCAGGAAGTGTTCTTTGACTTTAAGGACCCATGTAATAAGATTTGGCATATCTAGGTAATGCAAGATACTCTCCCCATCCCAGGGTCCTTAATTTAATCGTATCTTCAAAGTCCCTCTGTCCATGTAAGGTTGTATATTCACAGGTTCCAGGAGTTTGGGCATGGACCTATTTGAGAGCTATTATTCTGCCTGCATGCATGCTCAGTTGTGTCTGACTCTTTGTTACCACCATGGACTGTGGGTTAAAATAGTACATTATCTTACTTGGAGCCCACTGGGCTCCTCTGTTCATGGGGTTCTCCACCAAGAATACTAGAACAGGTTGCCATGGTTTCCTCCAGGGAATCTTCCCGATCCAGGGATTGAACTCATATCTCCTGTGTCTCCTGCATCGCAGGCAGATTTTTTACTGCTGAGCCACTGGGGNAGTTGTGTCTGACTCTTTGTTACCACCATGGACTGTGGGTTAAAATAGTACATTATCTTACTTGGAGCCCACTGGGCTCCTCTGTTCATGGGGTTCTCCACCAAGAATACTAGAACAGGTTGCCATGGTTTCCTCCAGGGAATCTTCCCGATCCAGGGATTGAACTCATATCTCCTGTGTCTCCTGCATCGCAGGCAGATTTTTTACTGCTGAGCCACTGGGGGAAGCCTATTATTCTGCCTACTACAGAGTAAAAAAGATGAACTGTTCAGAAAGGTAGAAATGCTTCAGGTAACAGAGATCGAATTATCTTACATTTCATTGTTTAGGGTTGAGAAGGTTTAGAGTTCCCAAGTTGTTTAAGTGAGTTCTTGTCTTGACTCTGCAAATCCTGTTTTGTGGATACGGGCACTAAAGGCTTTTAGTTTTCTTGGAGTAGTTGGCATTGGAGCAAGTGGACAGGTTGAAGTCCAGTGGCTCCTCCCTTGGCCAGACTTTCTGGTGCTGTGGGTGTGGCCTCTGAGGACTGTGCTGCTTTTTGCATTTCTCCAGCTCTGGAGAGTTTGCCTGCAGTGTGCAAGTTCTAAGGTCTTTGAATAGCACCAAAGAAATGTGAGATTTTTATTTTATGCTGTTATATCTGTCTGTCACATTATGCTATATTTATTAGGCTCTAACCTGTGGAAATTGGAGGAAAAATAACAATATTCTAGAATTTTCAGTTCACTTCAGTTCAGTTCAGTCACTCAGTCATGTCTGACTCTTTGCAACCCCATAAATCACAGCATGCCAGGCCTCCCTGTCCATCACCATCTCCCGGAGTTCACTCAAACTCATGTCCATCGAGTCAGTGATGCCATCCACCCATCTCATCCTCTGTCATCCCTTTCTCCTCCTGCCCCTAATCCCTCCCAGCGTCAGAGTCTTTTCCAATGAGTCAACTCTTCTCATGAGGTGGCCAAAGTATTGGAGTTTCAGCTTTAGCATCAGTCCTTCCAATGAACACCGAGGACTGATCTCTTTAGGATGGACTGGTTGGACCTCCTTGCAGCCCAAGGGACTCTCAAGAGTCTTCTCCAACACCACACTTCAAAAGCATCAATTCCTCAGCACTCAGCTTTCTTCACAGTCCAACTCTCACATCCATACATGACCATTGGAAAAACTATAGCCTTGACTAGACAGACCTTTGTTGGCAAAGTAATATCCCTGCTTTTTAATATGCTATCTAGATTGGTCATAACTTTCCTTCCAAGGAGTAAGTGTCCTTTAATTTTATGGCTGCAATCACCATCTGCAGTGATTTCGGAGCCCCCCAAAATAAAGTCTGACACTGTTTCCCCATTTATTTGCCATGAAGTGATGGGACCAGGAGCCATGATCTTCGTTTTCTCAATGTTGAGCTTTAAGCCAACTTTTTCACTCTCCTCTAGAACTTTACTGTAGTGGTATTTATTCTAGCTAATTTCTAAGTGTGGTTTAATTTCCATACATTAGGTAGGTCATCACCACAAAGCATAAAACCATTGCTTGCCTAGTGAATGAAATGGATCACTGGGTTATTTTTAAAACCATCTCTGCAGTAGGATATAGCCAGAAATTTTTGATGGAGATTTTAAATGTTGTAGCTAATTTTGTAACGAGTCCTCTCTCTATCCACTTCTAGACAGGTCAGCAACACAGATCTAAAGGTCAAACATAGGGCTACCTGCAGAATAACAAACCATCCTGATTTTGTCTAAAACTGAGGGATTACTGGGGATTTGGAATCCTTAGTGCTAAAACTACTAGAGTTCTGGGTAATTTGGGACAGTTGAGCCCAAATNTATAGCCAGAAATTTTTGATGGAGATTTTAAATGTTGTAGCTAATTTTGTAACGAGTCCTCTCTCTATCCACTTCTAGACTGGTCAGCAACACAGATCTGAAGGTCAAACATAGGGCTACCTGTAGAATAACAAACCATCCTGATTTTGTCTAAAACTGAGGGATTACTGGGGATTTGGAATCTTTAGTGCTAAAACTACTAGAGTTCTGGGCAATTTGGGACAGTTGAGCCCAAATATGTTTAAAAACAGCTCTGGTAGAAAGTGATTGTCATGCTGATGAATTGTGAAAGTAGAAATTTTGATTGAACAAAATAATGACAGTAACCTCCAGGGTTTGGGTTGAGCATAAGGGTGAAACCTAACTCTTGAGAAATCTGTATCCACATACATATGTTTGCCCCAAGCCATCTTAGAAGAGCCAACATTTATGAAGTGTTACGTTTCATAGCCCCCTCTTTGATTTTTCCAGTGTTACCTGTGTAGCCCTGCATGATGACCATGGTGTAATTAAGTGGGTGCATCTTGTTGAATACTCTTATTCAGCCTTTGCTCCCTTCTCCATAATTCCCTGCCCTGTCCTCACCCACAGCAAAGTCAGACTGAAAAATCAGGAATACTAAAGATGGGCTTGATAAAAGACAGAAATGGTATGGACCTAACAGAAGCAGAAAATATTAAGAAAAGATGGCAAGAATACACAGAAGAACTGTACAAAAATGATCTTCATGACCTGGATAATCACAATGGTGTGATCACTCATCTAGAGCCAGACATCCTGGAAGGTGAAGTCAAGTGGGCCTTAGAAAGTGTCACTACGAACAAAGCTAGTGGAGGTGATGGAATTCTAGTAGAGCTATTTCAAATCCTGAAAGATGATGCTGTGAAAGTGCTGCACTCAATATGCCAGCAAATTTGGAAAACTCAGCAGTGGTCACAGGACTNGAGTTGACTCATTGGAAAAGACTCTGATGCTGGGAGGGATTGGGGGTAGGAGGAGAAGGGGACGACTGAGGATGAGATGGCTGGATGGTATCACTGACTCGATGGATGCGAGTCTAAGTGAACTCCGGGAGTTGGTGATGGACAGGAAGGCCTGGTGTGCTGCAATTCATGGGGTCGCAGAGAGTCAGACATGACTGAGCGACTGAACTGAACTGAACTGAAAGACCCTAATGTCCTAATGTCTCATTGATTATATTTGTCTGGCATTTATTTGGAGATTTTTATTCTCTAAGCCACTGGTTCAAAGAGGTTGTAAGTGTACTTAAAAGAGCAATTCTTTACCTTCCCCAGAATAGAATTTGACTTTTAGGAGCTGGTAATCTTTGTCTAGTCAAGGCTATGGTTTTTCCTGTGGTCGTGTATGGATGTGAGAGTTGGACTGTGAAGAAGGCTGAGCGCCGAAGAATTGATGCTTTTGAACTGTGGTGTTGGAGACTCTTGAGAGTCCCTCGGACTGCAAGGAGATCCAACCAGTCCATCCTGGAGGAGATCAGTCCTGGGATTTCTTTGGAAGGAATGATGCTAAAGCTGAAACTCCAGTACTTTGGCCACCTCATGCGAAGAGTTGACTCATTGGAAAAGACTCTGATGCTGGGAGGGATTGGGGGTAGGAGGAGAAGGGGACGACTGAGGATGAGATGGCTGGATGGTATCACTGACTCGATGGATGCGAGTCTAAGTGAACTCCGGGAGTTGGTGATGGACAGGAAGGCCTGGTGTGCTGCAATTCATGGGGTCGCAGAGAGTCAGACATGACTGAGCGACTGAACTGAACTGAACTGAAAGACCCTAATGTCCTAATGTCTCATTGATTATATTTGTCTGGCATTTATTTGGAGATTTTTATTCTCTAAGCCACTGGTTCAAAGAGGTTGTAAGTGTACTTAAAAGAGCAATTCTTTACCTTCCCCAGAATAGAATTTGACTTTTAGGAGCTGGTAATCTTTGTCTAGTCAAGGCTATGGTTTTTCCTGTGGTCGTGTATGGATGTGAGAGTTGGACTGTGAAGAAGGCTGAGCGCCGAAGAATTGATGCTTTTGAACTGTGGTGTTGGAGACTCTTGAGAGTCCCTCGGACTGCAAGGAGATCCAACCAGTCCATTCTGAAGGAGATCAGTCCTGGGATTTCTTTGGAAGGAATGATGCTAAAGCTGAAACTCCAGTACTTTGGCCACCTCATGCCAAGAGTTGACTCATTGAAAAAGACTCTGATGCTGGGAGGGATTGGGGGCAGGAGGAGAAGGGGATGACTGAGGATGAGATGGCTGGATGGCATCACGGACTCGATGGGCGTGTGTCTAAGTGAACTCCAGGAGATGGTGATGAACAGGGAGGCCTGGCGTGCTGCAGTTCTTGGGGTCGCAAAGAGTCGGACACAACTGAGCGACTGAACTGAACTGAATCTTTTTTTTAAAATGTGTTTGTTTCCTATCTTCTAAATGGTTCTAGCTGGTAGGTATAAGGAATTCTTTCTTTATTTTTCTTTTTCTTCCAAAAAAAAACAAAAGGAGCACTGTCTGTTGTAGAAGTAAGATCTGAGTTTCTGATGAAAATAGGTCTTGAATAGATTGTGAGTTAACTCTGATATTCTTATGAATCCCTTTTTGGGGTTCCTTCCTTCTAGGACTCTCAATCCTGGTTTCATTTTGTTAAGACTAACCTCTTTTCAGTTTTGAATCTCAGCTGGGTTGTTTCGTGAATCAAACAAACTCTAGAAGAAATGAAAGGAGATGAAATCCTTATGCTGTTGTTTAAAGTCAGCTTCTTATATTCCTTTCCAAAGAGAAATTACAGAGTCAATGTAAATAGGAGATCCAAATGACCCAAACTACTCTGCATGTAGGGTTTCTTTGGGGGTAATAGGATTGTTTTGGAACTAAATAGAGATGATAGATATGCAACATCTTAAATGTACTAAATGCCATTGAGTTGTACACTTTAAGGTGGTCCATGATTACTTTTATGTTTTGTGAATTTTTACCTCAAAATAAAAATATGTTGAACTTCAAGAGGAAGGGGAAAAAAAGACTGTTTATCCCTATTCAAATTCTGGAGGAAATCTCATCCATTTTAATACACTCATGTTTTTAGATTTATAAACCAAAATTGTTGTCCTGTCCTGTGCCATTACTAGGAGAAGATATTTGGACTTAAAAGTGTCTGCCAGCAGAGCCAGTCAGGAAATTCAAAGAGTTAAGACACCAGTTGTTTATTATTAAGATACATATTTTTGTTGCTTAATTATAAATGGCCTATAATTTACAAAGCTATTGCAATAAAAATTTTTTTTGAAGTTCAACAATTTAAAACACTGGACTTTTTCCATTTCTCACGGGATAGAAGTTATATCAACTAAGTTGGAAAGTTCTTTAATACCCTGTAGTAGTGGTCTGCAATTGGGTATGACAAAACAGAAAGCATCCAGATNAAATCCTTATGCTGTTGTTTAAAGTCAGCTTCTTATATTCCTTTCCAAAGAGAAATTACAGAGTCAATGTAAATAGGAGATCCAAATGACCCAAACTACTCTGCATGTAGGGTTTCTTTGGGGGTAATAGGATTGTTTTGGAACTAAATAGAGATGATAGATATGCAACATCTTAAATGTACTAAATGCCATTGAGTTGTACACTTTAAGGTGGTCCATGATTACTTTTATGTTTTGTGAATTTTTACCTCAAAATAAAAATATGTTGAACTTCAAGAGGAAGGGGAAAAAAAGACTGTTTATCCCTATTCAAATTCTGGAGGAAATCTCATCCATTTTAATACACTCATGTTTTTAGATTTATAAACCAAAATTGTTGTCCTGTCCTGTGCCATTACTAGGAGAAGATATTTGGACTTAAAAGTGTCTGCCAGCAGAGCCAGTCAGGAAATTCAAAGAGTTAAGACACCAGTTGTTTATTATTAAGATACATATTTTTGTTGCTTAATTATAAACGGCCTATAATTTACAAAGCTATTGCAATAAAAATTTTTTTTGAAGTTCAACAATTTAAAACACTGGACTTTTTCCATTTCTCACGGGATAGAAGTTATATCAACTAAGTTGGAAAGTTCTTTAATACCCTGTAGTAGTGGTCTGCAATTGGGTATGACAAAACAGAAAGCATCCAGATGTTGCAACTCTAATGAAATGTGAGCATGGTAACAAATTTCATATATGTCTTTTATTAAAACATCTCCTTAGATATTCCCGAGTGCTGCCAGCTGATCAAAGTGCAACGGGCATTTATTTTAAGGGATGTCTGCATAGGGGTAAAATGGTAAAACTTTAAGGTTTTAATTCCTTCTAGATTTAGAGGCAACTTTTTTGACCTTTTGCAGAGATGTAACTAGGCAACCAGTATAGCACTTAGCTGGTACACAGCATCCAAGCTTTGTAGCTGTTGCATCATTTTTTAAAAAGGCTATTTAAATCTGTCTTTTAGTTTTGGCATATGTTGCCATGTAACCTTTAATTCCTTAGAAATATCATATAAACCCTCCGCTATAAGATAGAATGGTTCCTAGAAGCCTCTGATGTTAATAAACAGCAGTAACAGAGTAGAGAGGTAGCTGAATGTACTGTTTTATAATTGGACATTAAGAAGGTAGTTTTTAGTTTTGGTGTGTAAAGGTGTAAGAATTTAAAACCATATCCTCAGCAGGTGGTTATGAGCATTCCTCACAATAGGATGAATGGAAAATGTACTTTCATAGAGATTAGAGCTGGCTTTTAGTCTAATGAAGTAGATTTGACTTTGCTGGATAGGTGGTAACTAGAAATACTTAGTTTGGTCAATAAGCAGGAAATATTGAAAGCTTCTTAAGTGTCAGATTCTATATTAGATATATACTATGTTCAATTTCTGTAGTAACCTTGTAATTTTTCAATGTTTTTTTATTATGAAAGGAATATGTGTGTAAGATTTTTTTAAATTTGAATAGTAAACACAGGAATAAGTAAAAAAGAGAAGTTCTTTCCAAACACCAACTTATAGCCCACTCCTTGGAGATAACCACTCTTAATAGTGGTCTTGTGTGTCTTCCAAAAATTTTCCATCTCTTGGTTAATCTGTACTGAGAAGGTACGATGAGTGCCATTAAACCATCTGTTTGTCAACTTTTCTTCGGGACTAAATCTTTTCAAGACACCATTTGATGCTTCTTAAAGAGTAAAAATGTCAGAACCAACGTGATGCTAAGGGAGGGCTGGTGGTAGGGAGAATGATGACTG
This sequence comes from Raphicerus campestris, assembly GCA_006410735.1. Classification (NCBI taxonomy): domain Eukaryota; kingdom Metazoa; phylum Chordata; class Mammalia; order Artiodactyla; family Bovidae; genus Raphicerus; species Raphicerus campestris. The sequence continues at coordinate 5,729 of SJYW01039992.1, read as the reverse complement.
AAGACTGTTACTGTGTAATTTTAGCTTCTGTAAGATTTACATACAGAATGCAAGTAATAAAATTTAAGGTAGTTCCTTATCATTTTCAAAGTCATCTGGAGTATGTTGTCACACTTTATCCTTTTGATGAACCTGTGATGCAGAAATTGTTTACTTTGCTTTACAAGGAAGGAAGCTGTGGTTCCCAGAGGTTAGGTAACTTGCCCATGAACACAGATGGCAAGTGACAGGAACAGGACGAGAATCTGAGGTCTTTTCCAAGTCTTGAACCAGACTGTGAGGAAGAGAGGAACTCTGCAGGGTCCCTGTAGTGAGAGGCCAGAAGTGAAGGAGAGGATGTTAGGCTTACAGCCTGCAGATGCAGTTGTGAAGTTGTTCTGATTCTGCTCCCTGGGCAAGACGCAGTCCACACGCCCTGCCCACAGTTCCCTAACTGGCTGTGTCTGTTCCTGTTTTGTTTGTTTGGGGAGTACTGGCCAGAGGAGTTGGTTCAAAGCGTGGGCATGCAACCCAGCAAGGGTCAATAGAGTCTTTCTCTGGAATTTTTCAACTCAGGTTGCGAGAGGAGAGGTCCCATCCTTTCCTGCCTCAAGGTAGTAAGAATCCCTAGGGTGTGCTTCAGTCTCCTGAGAGAGTAAAGTCTGATGCACAGAGGGGAAGCACAAGAGAGACAGAGAGAGAAGAGAAGGAAAGAGAGCCCAGTGAGAACTGCAGTCCATCCATCCAGCTGAAGTGAACCAATATATTCCCATTTTTTTTACCTAACCTAATTCAAGTTGCTACTGAAAGAATCCTATTATTTGGGGGCCTTAGTTTCCTCTTCTGTAAAACGGGGGTTTTAATATTTTCTGTGAAATACTGTAAAAGTGAATTGAGATAATGAATAGGAAAGTTCTTTGTACATTTTAAAATGCTATAGAAATACAAGATAGTATTATTCATTGATATGTTGTATTAAGCTAGGGAAAAGCTGAAAGAATGAAGCTACCACTCATTTAAAAAATAAGAGTTGAGAGCTTTGTAAGAACCATCTGGTGTTATGTAGAAATAAATGAAAGCTGCCAGAATTCCCAGATTTTCTTTTGGTATCCCTTTTCAAATACTCTTTAAGTTCTAATAAATACCCATCATAAATACAGGGGTAGGTCTTTCCTCACTGGCTCAGGTTAACCCAGTGAGTTCCTCTTTTCTATCTCCTGTCCTAATCTGTGGTAAACACACACACACACTAACACAAACCAAACAAAAATGAGCAAAGCATCGTATTAATATTTCAACATTTTATCCTTTTCACTTAAAAGAGTTTTACAGATTTTAAATGGTATTTTGGTGTCATCAAAGAAAATCAGCCTTAAAGTAGTTATTCTGTTTAATTATGACATAGTTGAGGCAGTTCTTGGGATGGGAGGTTAATTTGGGGCTTGCTGCTGCTGCTGCTGCTGCTGCTGCTGCTAAGTCGCTTCAGTCATGTCCGACTCTGTGCGACCCCATAGATGGCAGCCCACCAGGCTCACCAGTCCCTGAGATTCTCCAGGCAAGAACACTGGAGTGGGTTGCCATTTCCTTCTCCAATGCATGAAAGTGAAAAGGGAAAGTGAAGTCGCTCAGTCGTGTCCAACTAGTAGCGACCCCATGGACTGCAGCCTACCAGGCTCCTCTGTCCATGGGATTTTCCAGGCAAGAATACTGGAGTGCGGTGCCATTGCCTTCTCCGAGTTTGGGGCTTAGATAGGATCAAGATCCATCTTTTACCTTAATAGACTTATGTCTTTGATATATAAACTCTAATCAAAGTCTACTTGAGATTGTATCTTATGCATGTCACAGGAAGCATCACTTCACCTCTACAGCATTATTCGCTGTATATGATACTATCTCTCAAAGAGAGAAAACAGATGGCACCTCTGAAATCTGTTCTCTTTCCTTGATTTGCTGTTTAGGCACTTCTTATTGTAACAAATGTATCTTTCTTTATATTTGACCATTAAAACAGAAAGAGTGGTTTAAAATCTCAGTCTCCGTGGAATGTCATATGCAGAAAGGTCGAAGTTATCATAGAAGTATGATCAGTAAGTATAAAGAAGCATGACATAGAAAACTGGATGTCAAACATCTCTCATATTTTAAAAATCTGAGGAATTCATCCACCGCCTTCACTGCTCTTACAAATCTATACTTTTGCCTTACAGAATTGCCAAGGCAGGAAGGGCGAGTTGGTGCTGTTCGACCACCCTACTCCACATCTCACCTTGCTGTTGTTTATTTTTGTCTGGGTTTCATTTCAACCCCATGAATGTCAGTGTTTTCATATAAATTGAGAACTTGGAATAAGTTCTTTTTATGAATAAGCATAGTCTTAACCTTCCGAAACTGTCAGTTGCACTGAAAACAATTGACATCCTTAAGTCAATTAATTTTAGGAGAGCTTAATAAAGAGAGTATTTATAAGGACATGAACAGAGCTTAGGGAAACCACAAGGGAGGATGTACCTTCTCAGGGCTCCTTTACCATCCTAGACCTAGAGGGGATGAGGGCTAGGAGGAGAGGACCCTCCTGCATGGAACTGCAGCCTCCAGGAAAGGGATGTGGCCCGATTATAATGATCCTGCCAGCAGAGGTGCTGGGAAACAAATGCCCTGAAATAATTCTCCTTTCTCCTCTTATCTGCTTGTGCTCACTATTGACTAAAGTCAACTGGAAGACAATGAACAAGGAAGCTGGCTGCCGAGTCCACAGTTTAGTCTTTTAGGGTGTAGAGCCAGGTAGAACGGAATGGAGAATTGGTTTGGAGAGGCAAGTAGAATATATTTGCCACAGTTGATCGTCGTTGTGAAGGTCTTGCATGAAAGGAATAACACCCTCTTCTCCCCCAAATCTAAGCTGTCTTATCAAAAAATTGTGTTAACCAACTTTCACTTTTTCATTAATTGTATTTAATCAGTTTCCTAGTCCATGTTTAAATGGACCCAGAGGCGATTGGTAGCATTTGGAGAGACTGTTGTTTGTGTGGTAAAAACATGATCAGGAGGAGGTAAGGAGGTGATGAAACCACCCTCATGCTTGTCCTGCTCAGACACAGGATGGGAGCCTCAACTCAAAGTTCAAGTTTAGAGGAAGGGGTGGTGAAAAGTAAGTGGATGCCTCAGAGCAACTCTGAATAGTCCACATTCTTGGGCCTCTCATAATCAAAGGAGTGACTTCTGTCCCAGAGAAGTACAGCATCCACCTCTGATGGGTTGAGTAGGCACTTTTCATTTTTGTCCAGCTTGCTTTTAATCTCAGATGAATTATTTTCACTCCTTTGACCTAGGGACCAGGATTACTTGCCTTGATCTAATCCAGATTAACCATTCTGATCCACTGAGAATGAGTAAATCAATTGAATCGGGTAAATCTCCATAATTGGAAAAGTATTTGTGGCAGCATAAAATGATGGGCAAAAAAAAAAAAAAAAAAAATTGGAGTACTACCCTAAAGCATACAGTTCTGTGGACCAGAAACTCCCTGACTTGGGAAATGCTTGGACCAAGGATCCTAGAACAGAGTTGGGTCTATAACAGAAACAGTGAAAAGCAGTGTGGTGTAATGAAAGGGCATGGATTTTGAGATCTCAGCCTGGTACTGACTGACCATCTTGGAAAACTTATGTGCTTTCACATTCTCAAATTTCCTTGTGTGTAAAATGAGAGTAATTTAACTTGTTACAGAATTAATTGAAACCATATCTGCAAACTAAAAGTAGCGTTTTCCATATGCTCACTTTTTTTGGTATGTGTTTAGTTGCTTCACGGAGAAGGCAATGGCAACCCACTCCAGCACTCTTGCCCGGAAAATCCCATGGATGGAGGAGCCTGGTGGGCTGCAGTCCATGGGGTCGCTAAGAGTCAGACACAACTGAGCAACTTTACTTTCACTTTTCACTTTCATGCGTTGGAGAAGGAAATGGCAACCCACTCCAGTGTTCTTGCCTGGAGAATCCCAGGGATGGGGAAGCCTGGTGGGCTGCCATCTATGGAGTCACACAGAGTTGGACACGACTGAAGCGACTTAAGCAGTAGCAGCAGCAGTAGTTGCTTCAATTGCATCAAATGTTTTCCGAACTTTTGGACTGTAACCTGCCAGTCTCCTCAGTGCATTGGATTCTCCAGGCAAGAATACTGGAGTGGGTTGCCATGCCCTCCTCCAGGGGATCTTCCCAACCTAGGGATCAAACTCGTTTCTCCTGTGTCTTCTGCACAGTAGTTCTTTACTACTGAGCCACTGGGGAAGCCTACTTTTTGGGGGGTGGTGGGAATGGTATACTCTGTTTTTTAAAAATAGTGTTTTTAACAGCTCTGTTGAAACATAATTGACATATGATGTCAATTATATGTATATGGACATATGATGAATGATGCATATTTAAAGTTGAAGACTATTGTCTGCATACATCCATGGAAGTATAGCCACCATCAAAACAGTGAACAAATCCATGTAAAAGTTTCTTCAAAAAAAAAAAGTTTCTTCATGCTCAGTAACAATCTCTCCTTTCCCTTCCCCATCTTCAGGCAACTAATGATCTGCTTTCTGTCACTCTAGAAGAGTTTGCATTTTCCAGAATTTTATGTAAATGTAGATAAATATTAGATTTACTTTTGCCTGGCCTCTTTTGCTAACATAATTACATGGAGATGCATCCATGCTGTATGTATCAATATTTTATTCCTTTTATTACTGAGTAATATTCTAGAATATTGGTATGCCACAATTTATCTGCTCACCTATCAAAGGAGTTTACTCAATTATATTTTAATTCTATTTCCCTTCTTCTTCCCTCAATAATAGTATAAGAAAAAATTTTATATCCCATATTAAGACTGCTGACATTTCTACTAACATAATCTAGGAGTAACACGATTTATAGGAATGGAGTGTAAAAGCAAGTATCACAGTAGTTGTCTATTAACCCCAGGCTTAGGTTTAGTTCTGAGCTGAAGGCTAGTTCCTTCTGCTTTGTAGACTTTATTTTGTTCTTTATCATAAATTAGCAACCCAAATGCCCATCAACTGATGAATGGATAAAATTATGGTATATCTATACAATGGAATATTATTTGCCATAAAATGGAAGTACTGATTTATACTACAATATGGATGAACCTTTAAATCATTATGCTCAGTGAAAGAAACCAGGCACAACAGGCTATGTGATCTATGGTTCCATTTATCGAAATGTCCAGAACAGGAAAATCCTATAGATACAGAAAGTAGATTCATGTTTGCAGGACCTGGGGTGGGGGAGGGGGAAATGGGGATTGACTGTTTAAAAACTGTGAACTTTGTTTTTAGGGTGAAGAAAATGTTCTGGAATTGGATGGTAGTGATGGATGCACAATTTTAAAATTTTCTCAAATCACTGAATTTTGTATACTTTAAAAGGGTAAATTTTTATGTGCATTGTATTTCGAAAAAGCTGATTTTTTAAAAAAGCAATCTGTGCAGCTTTGCTGAAGGAAATGTGTTCAGACACAGCAATTAATTTAATTTCCCACTTTTCACTTGCTAAAGAGAAAACTTAGAGCTGCTTACCTCATTGATCATGCTGCACCTGCATTTCCAGGTCAAGAGCATGAAGTGGAACTTTCTAGCATGAGGAAGTAAAAATGTCACATCTGTAAATAAGTCATGTTTGGGGAGGTAGTTCAGTATCATACTATTTTGGTTTACTTGAGATGGTGAAGGGCCTGGA
>SJYW01039991.1:332050-366137 GCA_006410735.1 Raphicerus campestris | reverse complement strand
CACTATCTCCTGGAGCTTGCTCAAACTCATGTCAGTTGAGTCATTGATGCCATCCAACCATCTTGTCCTCTGTCATCCCCTTCTCCCATCCCCTTCTCTTCCTGCCTTCAATCTTTCCTAGCATCAGGGACTTTTCCAGTGAGTTGGGTTTTCCCATCAGGTGGCCAAAGTGTTGGAGCTTCAGCTTCATCATCAGTTCTTCCAATGAATATTCAGGATTGATTTCCTTTAGGATTGACTGGTTTGATCTCCTTACAGTCCAAGAGACTCTCAAGAGTCTTCTCGAACACCACAATTCAAAAGCATCAATTCTTCAGCACTTAGCTTTCTTTATGGTCCAACTCTCACATCCATACATGACTGCTGGAAAAGCTTTCACTAGATGGGGTTGTTTCTTTTAATTTCATGGCTGTAGTCACCATCTAGAGTGATTCTGGAGCCAAGAAAATAAGTCTGTCGCTGTTTCCATTGTTTTCCCATCTATTTGCCATGAAGTGATGGGATCAGATGCCATAATCTTCATTTTTTGAATGTTGAGTTTTAAGCCAGCTTTTTCACTCTCCTCTTTCACCTTCATCAAGAGGCTCTTTAGTTCCTCTTTGCTTTCTGCCATTAGGGTGGTATCATCATTTATATCTGAGGTTATTGATATTTCTCCCAGAAATCTTGATTCCAGCTTGTGTTTCATCCAGCCTGGCATTTCACATGATGTACTCTGCATAGAAGTTAAATAAGCACAGTGACAGTAAACAGCCTTGACATACTCCTTTCCTAATTTTGAACCAGTCCATTGTTCCATGTCTAGTTCTAACCATTGCTTCTTGACCTGCATACAGGTTTCTCAGGAGGCAGGAAAGGTGGTCTGGTATTCCCATCTCTTGAATTTTCCAGTTTGTTGTGATCCACATAGTAAAAGGCTTTAGCATAGTCAATGAAGCAGAAGTAGATGCTTTTCTGGAATTCTTTCGTTTTTTCTATGATCCAACGGATGTTAGCAATTTGGTCTGTGGTTCCTCTGCCTTTCCTAAATCCAGCTGTACATCTGGAAGTTCTTGGTTCACGTACTTAAATTCCACTACTCCATTTACTCTTCCAAGTGCTGTTGTCATCCCAGACTAGATTTATTCCCAACTGTAATGATTTGAATTAGGAATTTAAAAAATCTCCACAGAATCTGTAACATTAGGGGAAATTTAGGTATTGGAGAAATTTTCTGGCACCTTGTAAGCAAATAGGCTATATTAGGTGAAAACTTATTTGATAGGTTAAAATCAGAATGAATTCATGAATTAGAAACTGCCTACAAGGCTGGTTTACTAAGTTATTTTGTTTCTACTCTGGTTTCTGCAGAGAGAATTAGTAGTTTGTATTTCATCTTAACTATCTGTAAAGCTGTGGTCTGCCTGTAATCCGTAGCCCTTGTGTTTTTTTTTTTTTTTTTTTAATTTTTTAAATTTGTTGCAGTATGATGACACATTTACAACAGACTTGGAAAATATACCTCTACTATGTATTACAAGTTTTAAGTAGATAAATTAAGATTATTAGTTGGAGTTTGAATATCAAACTCTCAAAACTTAGTAGAATGAATAGACAGAAAAGTAGAAGGATATAGTAGACCTGAAAAGCCCTATCATCCAATTCAGCATAACTAAGATTTATACAGTTTTCACATGACAGTAGAAAACAAATTCTATTCAAGTTTCCATAGACTGTAAGCCAGATTTCACATTATATTTAGTTGCATTGAGCTCCATGTAAGAAATTCTGATAAATTCTCTTTCATTTTTATTCTGTTACAAATATTTTCTAATTTTCCTTGTTATAGCTTGTTAGATACATTCATCATTTAAAAGACATTTAATTTCCAAATACATGGAGTTTTTAAAGTATCTTTGATAATTTCTCTTTTGATATTAATTTATTATTTAAATGCTTTCTTCTCTGCAGTCACCCTCTTGAGTTTTTTCAGTCTTTTAACTTTATTGAGGCTTTCAATGTCTACATCAAAGATCTCTCTTGGTAAATGTCATTGCACTTGAAAATTTGTGGCTTTTTTTTCAAGTATCTTATGGTACTGATTTCTAATGTATTTCCAGTGATCAGAGAACAGACTATGATTTTAGTACCTTTAGACCATGAAACTTTTGCACCTTGTTTTACGTCCCTGGATATGTTCCAGTATCTCCTGGATTATAGCCTGTGTATGCTATGCTCTGCTCTACTAAGTTGCTTCAGTCATGTCTATTTGTAACCCTATGGACTGAAGGCCACGGCTCCTCTGTCCATGGGATTCTCTGGGCAAGAACACTGGAGTCAGTTGCCATGCCCTCATCCAGGGGATCTTCCCAACCCAGGGGTCTAACCCAGGTCTCCCGCACTGCAGGCGGATTCTTTACCAGCTGAGCCACAAGAGAAGCCCAAGAACACTGGAGTGGGTAGCCTATCCCTTCTCCAGGGGAACTTCTGACCCAGGGATGGAACCAGGATCTCCTGCATTGTAGATGGTATTCTTTACCTGCTGAGTTACCAGGGAAGATTACCTTCATTAGTCTACCAGTGGAAAGTACCATGAAGGAAAACATGCTAATTTAATTACTTTTTTTGATTAGTTGTTTTTCTTTCTAGTATAGAAAATATAGTTTATAATGTGCTATTCAATGAAGAGGTTTTTATATTTCTATGAAAATTGAATTGCTTTGTATTAAAAAGTATATATTACTTTTAAAAGCTTAAGCTTCAGAATCCTTACCTAGTAATGCTTGTTCTAAAACAAGTATTGGAAATTCCTTTTCCTGAGTTTCGTTAGTTCAGTTGCTCAGTCATGTGTCTTTCCGAGCCCATGGACTGCAGCAGGCCAGGCTTCCCTGTCCATCACCAACTCCTGAAACTTGCTGAAAGTCATGTCCATCGAGTTGGTGATGCCATCCAACCATCTCATTCTCTGTCATCCTCTTCTCCAGCCTTCAGTCTTTCCCAGCATCAGGGTCTTTTCCAGTGAGTCAGTTCTTCACATCAGGTGGCCAAACTGTTGGAGCTTCATTTTCAGCATCAGTCCTTCGAATGAATATTCAGGACTGATTTCCTTTCAGATGGACTGGTTTGATCTCCTTGCAGTCCAGGGGACTCTCAAGAGTCTTCTCCAACACTACAATTCAAAACCATCAATTCTTCAGTGCTCAGCTTTCTTTATAGTCTAACCCTCACATCCATACACGCTGCTGCTGCTAAGTCATTTCAGTTATGTCCGACTCTGTGTGACCCCATAGATGGCAGCCCACCAGGCTCCCCCGTCCCTGGGATTCTCCAGGCAAGAACACTGAAGTGGGTTGCCATTTCCTTCTCCAGTGCATGAAAGTGAAAAGTGAAAGTGAAGTTGCTCAGTCGTGTCTGACTCTTAGCGACCCCATGGACTACAGCCCACCAGGCTCCTCCATCCATGGGATTTTCCAGGCAAGAGTACTGGAGTGGGGTACCATTGCCTTCTCTGCATTAAAAGTACAGTATCATTTGCATAAAAGTGAAGAGTGACATTTCTAAGAAAATGCCTACTGCTCAGGGATAACACTATTAATTTTAAAAGGTTATTACTCGAAAGAACATCCTTTTAGCACACGGTGTTAAACAGCACAAAGCTTAGCATGTCAACCAGCCATACATCAGCAATTTGCCTTTGGTTCTGAGAGTCCAGAAAGAATCTCCTGTACTGGGAGTAGGCTGACTGCGCCTCCAGCCCTTTCCATGTCAGCACCAGCCATAGGGCCACAGCCGTCTTCTCAGTGAGCAAAACCAGATGCACTCATTCTCCAAGTACCACTGAAAGAAAGCCACGACTTTTTTTTTTTTTAGAAACACTTTCATCAGATGTGTTCCCAGCCTCTGGTTCCACTTGGCAACAGGCCAAGCTCAGTAGCCTTGGTAGAGGAGCAGTGAGCTTGTGAACCACCTGAAAATTCAGTCCCCACAAGACATAAGGAAATATTTCATTATCGCCAGTATTCAACCACCATGGTAGATTACAAAGGCCATAAATCAAAGTCAAAATAGGCCAGTCATAGCCCAATTCACTGGCAGACTGTATTTTGTACCTTCCAGATGCACTGGCCTCTAGGATAGACGCCAAGAGAGAAAAGAACCATTCCATAGGAGAGAAGACCAGCTTGGCTAAGAGACAAGAATGTAGGATAATGGGGCTTGGTGGCAGAATGTGCACTGATTTTAGCCATAGTAAAAAGTAACATCACCAAAGTGCTTAAGTGAAAGTCAGTCACGCAGTTGTGTCCAACTTTTTGTGACTCCGTGGACTGTAGCCTGCCAGGCTCCTCTGTCCATGGAATTTTCCAGGCAAGAATACTGGAGAGGGTAGCCACTTCCTTCTCCAGGGGGTCTTCCCAACCCAGGGATCAAACCTGTGTCTCCTGCATTGCAGGCAGATGCTTTACTGTCTGATCCACCAGGGAAATGGAGTAACTGAAAGGGACTTGCATACACACACACAAAACCATCAAGTACCAATTCTACTTTCCTTCTTGTATACACCACTTAGAGAAAATAGTGTTGCTGGAGCAACCAGCAAAATTCAGAAGGGGCCAGGGTGAAGGAGAATCAAAGGGACTTTTTCCAAAGCCCAGATGCATGCATTCTAAGAGGAGCATCGGTTTGATAATACATGTAGTGTCCCGCAGCAGTGCTCTCTGCCCATCAGGAGATTACTGTCATCATACACATCACTAACAAAATCAGACTCCCTCATCTAATTTCACTTCAATTTGACCTGGTTTCACTACTGTGAAAGAGAGACCAATGAGAAGTCCAAATGCAATACAGGTGGTATAGAAAATAAACACTGTCTCCAAGACAAAAAATTGGTCTATAACACTGAAAACCTATATCCAACAGTTTCAAAAATCCATCAGGATTCTCCCACTATGGAACAAGAAAAATCCTTTTAAATTTCCTGGAAAGAGATTGACAAATGAAGATCTGAAGGGTGGAACACCCCCCCTTCCCTTTCGAAATGGAGAGTTCAGGAATTAAAATGATAAAAAGTGCTATAAAAAAATCAGTGCTACAAACACAGTTCGATCACTGGTGCTGATAGGGGGTGCCACACGACTCAGCTTGCTCCTTTCTCTGTATGAAACGTGACTTGTCATCTGTTATGTGGACTAGGTTTGACAATGTCAGTCACGTTAGGGAACACCACATCTGCTAGGGCCATCAGCCACTTTCCGCAAATGCTCTTCAATCTGAGGGTGTTGCTTGAGAATCAGTGACAGTGTTGGCAAAACCAGAAGTCTTTTCAAGGCTGAGCTCCAGTGTTGAAGGCTGACGTGATGAATGTCTCCGAAGGTGACTGAACCCACTCTCAGGGCCCAGATTCAGCTCCATGTGGCAGTTTCAAAGCTCACAAACACAACTATTTTTGATTCCCACGCACTGATTTAGTCTTAGCTCAAGTTTAAAAACTTATATCAGGTGCCATCAGAACCAGTCGCACATTTTCTTATGCAGTAACATGAGCACATCTATGGCCCACCCTGGCCATCAGAAGCAAACATCACCAAAATAAGAGAGTTCTGGGGTCTGCTACTGATTTGAGCTATTACTCTGAGCAGCCGATACCATATTTACATTTAGATCTTCTGAGGGGATTAGACTCAGTAATGTCTGAGATGTCTATTTTAAGAGTCTGTGCTTACTGACAATAAAAAGGGAAATATATATCTACAGATATAATTTGACCTCACAATATTTCAAAACACCTTCAAATGCTGAGTCGAGCAACACATTTCTGACTTTTTAACAATGCAGGAAATGCCTATTTTTGACTAAAGACAACATCAAAGAAAAGAGGGCACAGAGAGACAGAGACCAGCCAGAATAACATTATTCAAGGCCCTAGATGCAGCCATTCCTGAAGCACTGCTTCAGGAACCTTTCAATTATGTGAGTCAATACATTTCCTTTTACACTTAAGCTTGTTTACAAGTTGAGCTTCTGGTCAATTCAAACAAGATGATTCCTGACTAATAGACAGAAGGAGGAAACTTTAGGACCCCTGAAGAGTGTTCAGTAATTTAGTTGATCTCATTACTTTGAGTACCAGATCAAATATTCTTCAACCTCAGTAACTTGATCTGTAAAGAAGAAATGGACTTTGTGACCCACCTTCTTGTACTGAAATCAGTATTCATCTGGCTTAGTCTGTAATCCAGTGGAAAGAAATTCATATAGGTGCCACTGAAAGAAAGTGGAGAACGTAAAGAGAAGTGAGAGTTAACTCTAGAGAGGAATCAGTGAATGCCTAGCCTCTCTCTAGGGCTTTCCTTATGCCTCAGCTGGTAAAGAACCTGCCTGCAATGCAGGAGACCTGGGTTCAATCCCTGGGTTGGGAAGGTCCCCTGGAGAAGGGAAAGGCTACCCACTCCAGTATTCTAGACTGGAGAATTCCATGGACTGTATAGAACAAGGGGTCACAAAGAGCTGGACACAACTGAATGACTTTCACTTCTTCTCCTCTCTCTCTAGAAGTCCTGAACTGGCCACACAGAGGCATGGGTCGTGATTGCTGAGGCCACATGTGGGCATGGTTGTACAAAATAACCAAGAGTAGATGGAAACAAAACAAGAACACACACACCCTCTCCCCACCCCCACCACATTCACAGATTGCCAAACGACAAACCTGGGAAGCCAAAATACAACCTGCAGGTCCAGGGCATGAGATCAGGCTAGAATCACAGCAAAATGTAATTCAAAGGGAGTGCTAGAATCAAGAAGTCCAGTATAATAATGCAAAGTAGGACTGCATACGCTGACCTCGTTACACCTGGATTCCAGCGTCATGGCACACAAGGTCAGCCTGGGAAGAGATTAAAGGTGGACAAAAGGTAGCCTGCCTTTAGGTTTAGAAGAAAGAAAGAAAATGGAAAAGGGGACTGGAAGAGGAAAAATGAAGATAGAACAAGAGAAATGAAGTATAGTGGTCTCAGACTTCCTTGGTAGTCCAGGGAAGTGGTTAAGATACCATGCTCCCAAAGCAGCGAGCCCGGACTCAAGCCCAAGTCAGAGAACTATTAATAGACCCCACATGCCACAACTAGGAGTTTTCATGTCCCAACTCTAAGATNTTAAGACCAGAGCCTCAGACTTCCTTGGTAGTACAGGGAAGTGGTTAAGATACCATGCTCCCAAAGCAGCGAGCCCGGACTCAAGCCCAAGTCAGAGAACTATTAATAGACCCCACATGCCACAACTAGGAGTTTTCATGTCCCAACTCTAAGATCCCACAGGCCACAGAGAAGACCCTGCCTGCCCCAACTAAGACCAGGCACAGCCGGAAAAGACCAGAGCCTCTGCAAACAGACAGACCTGGGTTCAGATATGAGTTCTGCTTCTTTTGAGACTTCTCTTTTTCCTTCCTCCCTCCCTTTTTTTCCTTTCTTTTGTCTTTAACAATTTTATTGAATTATAGTATACATGTTACAAAATCGCACATTTCAAGTACACAAATCAATGACCTAGAAACTTTACCAAGTTACGCAGCCTTCACCCTGAATCAGTTCTAGAACACTGTCATCTCGCCAGTAAGTGCCTTCATTCTCACAGTTAATCTCATCCCCATTCTCAGCTCCAGAACCACCACTATGTTGTGTCTCTAAAATAAATTTATTTTCTGCCTCTATAAATTTGCCCTTTCTGGACACCTCACATAAGTGGAACCACATAATATGAGGTCTCTTGTGTCTGATCTCTCTTATTTAATGTAATGTTTTTGAGACTCAACCATCACCATTTGCATAACAAATGTCAGAAATTTACCCCCATTTTGCTGAAGAGTAGTTCACTGTCAGTATGAGACTTATTTTCTTAAGCCTCAGTTTCCTCATCTGTAAAATAAGGATAAGAATAATAGAACCAATTCGATGGTGTTAAATAAATGTGATAAGTGAAATAGTGCATATTAAGACTGTAGCATAGCAGCAGGTACCCAAAACATGCATAATTAATTTTAAGAAGCTACAGCAGTAGCATAAAGAAAGCATTGCTATTTTGACCATTCATAATTCTGACTTTACAGACATCACCTTCCTCCTCCTCACTACTCAGGGAAGAAAAGGAAGGTATGTTTGCCTGCATTTTAATAGAAAAGGAAAGAACAAAAGCTAAGTGAGTGCCTCAGGCCCCCCCACCCAGGACCTCTGGGTGGAATGGGGAGGGGTGCTTTGGCACAGACAGCTCACAAAATGAAGCACCTCCTAAACAGCATCACCCCAACTGTCAGAGAGCCTCTTGCTTCTAAGTGAATCTGGGGGAAGATGGCAGAATTGAGTCGGTAATGCATAGATTCACTTTCTAAAAAATGTAGTGATAATGATGTAAGAGAAAGCTCTCTAAGTAGGAATAATGGTGTGAAAGTAAGGAAAAGAACAAATCCAAGTGAATTAGAAAATGCCACCCAGATCCTGTCCTGTACTCAACTGCTACAAAGCCTCTCCCAGGGAACTGCGCAGGCACAGCCCTGCTCCAGCTCCCAAAATTCAGAACAGGACAGAGGAAGGAGACAGCTCCTTGTGAAGAGGCATCCTGCAGCTTGATTACCAGTCCAGCCTTCCCTGTCTTTCATGTAGCTGACTCTGAAAATACATTTTTTTAAAGCTCAGACATTTAAAGGTTTCATCGTTCCTGCTAGCAGAAATACATTAATCAAAAACAGAAACATGCGTGGAGAAGTGATTAAATGGTCCCAAGCAGGGCAACTACTGACACCATTCTCTGCGGCAGGGCCCATGGAAGGAAGATCCACAGAGACCTGGAACAGAAGAAGTATATCAAATGGAGCTGGAACTTTCAGAAACAGAAAGAGCCACATTATAAAAGGGTGGGATTTAGGTATAGGAAACTTTCATATGCTTAGTAAGTGTTCCTGAAAGTAGCAAACATCCAAACCAAAGTTTGAATTTCAATTAGAGCACAGTTACTGGAAAGACCCTCATACACCTCTAAGTCAACCTTTCCATTTATATCTAGATATCTAGAAAGAGGAGGAGGAATCGAAACACACACAAATACACATCCATGACCCTGGCAGGATAGATAAGGACCTTTCATCATTAATTAGATCTAGGATAAATTAAACAACTATAATTTTGAAGGCTGTGCACTTTTTGCATTGCTAAGAATAGACACTCAACAGATGGCTTTTGTGTTTAGCCAAAGTAAACACTTCAGTGTAGTTCCTTTAGATCCACAAAGTCACGGCAGGAACCTAATGTGAGATCAAGGTTAGAAATTAAATTGCTCTAAGGAATGATGTATGAAGAATGTTTTGAGTCTTCTCTCGGTGCTTGAGGAAGTAAGGAGTCTAGGGATCTGAGAATGACAAAAAGGGAGATGAGGCGAAAGTAATTCTAGAACTGTAGTTCTCAACCAGGTATGCTTTGGTTCCCAGGGGACATTTGGCAATAGCTGGAGACATTTTTACTCTCCCTCTTGAAGGAGAAACACAACTGGTGTCTAGTGGATAGAAGTCAGGGCACTGTCAAACACCCAACAGTGTACAGGTCAGCTCCCACTACAAGGAATTATCCCTCACAAAATTTCAATAGGGCCAAGTTTAAGAAATGATGGCTTTGAACTGTGGTGCTAGAGAAGACTCTTGAAAGTCTCTTGGACTGCAAGGAGATCAAACCAGTCAATCCTAAAGGAAATCAACCCTAAATATTCACTGGAAGGACTGATACTGAGGCTGAAGCTCTAATACTTTGGCCACCTGATGCAAAGACGCCGACTCATTGGAAAATACCCTGATGCTGAGAAAGATTGAGGCCAAGAGGAGAATGGAGTGGCAGAGGATGAGACGGTTGGATAGCATCACTGACTCAATGGACATGAGTCTGAGCAAACTCCAGGAGATAGTGAAGGACGAGGAAGTCTGGTGTGCCACAGTCCCTGGGGTCGCAAAGAGTCAGACACAACTGAACGACAAGAGCAAGCTGTAGAAGAAAAATAAAAGGAGTCTATTAACAACTTGAAACGTCAGGAATCAGACAAATAGGGGACAGATAGGGGAGAAATTCCCTGGGATCATGGATGGACCAGGAGGTTTTCATAATACCTATTCAACTTTCTTTTGTGTGCTTAGAAGTGCCAAGATGTCTCTTTCCATTTTCTCTACATTAAATTCTATAACATGATAGCCTTGTAGTAGAGATTTCTTGGAGGATAGGAAAGAAGAACCGCAATCAGCAGAGGGCAGGGAGATAGGAGAGCAAGGTGCTGCAGCAGAGACCAACGGTGATGCTGGAACCAGCCAAGCCAGCAGGGCAGGCTGCCATGTCTTCATCTCGGCAGTCTGCCAGACTTGGGGGGAAGGGGTGGAAGTTCTGCCAGGATGTGGCAAGAAGGTTTGGGGAGATGGTGACACAGATAAGGAGGCTTGTACTCAGTCATTCAGTCACATCAGACTCTGCAACCTCATGGACTGTAGCCCACCAGGCTCCTCTGTCCATGGGATTTTCCAGGCAACAATACCAAAGTGGGTTGCCACTTCCTCCTTCAGGAGATACTCCCAACACAGGGATCAAACCTGCATCTCTTGAATTGGCAGGTGGATCCCTTACCCTGAGCACCTGGGAAGCCCCCTCAGTGTAATAAACTTGCTTGCTGCAGGGTGATTAGATATAGCCAAGGCTGGCCAAAGCATACGGATCTAGTGGGTATCACAGCCTGTTCATCTCTGTCTTCCAGTACCTCACACACCATCTGTACCTTCGCATCTGAGGTTGGACTCTCCATTCCTATATTCAATTACGGTAGTTTATTTCAGTTATTATTTGTCTTTTGTGTTACTTTTAATTTGTAATTGAAAAACAAAAATACAGCCTTAAATTGACCAAAGGCCTGAGAAGAATCTACATACAGGGTCTGTCAGCTTCTCTCGAGTNTGTGTTACTTTTAATTTGTAATTAAAAAACAAAAATACAGCCTTAAATTGACCAAAGGCCTGAGAAGAATCTACATACAGGGTCTGTCAGCTTCTCTCGAGTCTCACAATTCCCATGCCAAAATTTTCAAGCACCCACATATGCCAGACATGGTGTGTGGCACTCTGGATCTTCAGGGCAAGACAGTGACATACAGGTAACTATTTCCATTTTAGTGATGAGAAAACAGACTTGAAAAGACAAAGGTACTTCTCTAGGTTACATAGGTGGAAAATATTTGTTTCAGGCTTAGAACCTCATCACCTTGACTTTAAGGACAGGGGAACAAGTATCATGGAAATATCATAACAAGTGGAATAGAAATGAGTACCTACCACATAAATAGATGTTCAATATTATCAATTTAAATAAAGTGAATTAAAACATTTAAAAATCTATTAGTAGGTGTAAAAAAATCATAAGGGTTTAAGTAGTATAACTTGAAATATTTCCAGGAAGGCAATTTGTCAATAAATATAAAGAGAGCTAGCGAGATTCCTACTATTTCATCAAGTAATTCTATTTCTATTATCTTAGTCTAAAGATGAATGAAGGTAGAGATTTATTCTACAAATGAAGGTGCAGACTTATTCCCAAGTATTATGGGGGTCATTTATTATACAAAAAGAAATCTGCTATCATAAGGAAATTAATTTTAGCATATCCATAAAATAGAATTGCATGTATTTACTAAAGATTATTTTACCAAAATATTTACTATGGGAAAGTCCTTAAAATATTAAAGTAGGATTATACAATTACATCTTCACTGTGATGCCAAATTTTTTAGTATATAAGAAAAAAGATGGTGATAAAATATGCCAAAATATTATTAATAGTATATTTTTTCTTTCAAACACCTTTCTGTATTTTAAACTTTTTCTACAAAATCTAGACCTTTCATTTTAATTGTAAACAAAATGAAAACCAAGATGACCTAGCAATAACTTGAGAAAGAAGTTCATAGACAATGACTGGGTTAGGCAACAGTAAAGTGCATTTGAAAGACTTTCGACAAAAAAGTCTTACTCTGCAACATAACTCCAAGATAACACCCACCCCCAGCCAAACCAGCATTACCTGTGGTGTGTCAGAGATATACAAAAGGCTCACAAAGTTTCCATCAAGAGGGAGCTCAGAAAAGAGAATGACAGGGGTCTGAAGTCCTAAGAAAAGACCAGGGCTTACCAAGAAAAATGAAAGTAGGTGAAAGCTAAGTGGGTAGAAGCCAGGCCGGCCCTGGATAGCGTAAACAATTTATAAAGAAGCCTTTCCCTCGGGGGGGAGGAGATTATTACAGTCCCTGGTGATGTTAAAAGAAGGAGCCCCTTGACATGTCTATAATAAAAGTGCTTCCTGCTACTATACAATGCCGGCAAGCAGCAGCACCTTGGGCCAACTCTTAAAACAGGAGTCGGCTGACTTATTTCTATAAAGAGCCAGATAATAAATATTTTAGCCTTTGCAAGCCATTTAGCTACCTAACTCTGCCATCGTAGTATGAATACTGCCGGGAGACAAGACATAAATAAATGGGTGTGGCTGCAGTCCAAAAAATCTGAATTTATAGAAACACTTATTGGGCTAGTCTGTCCCTCTGGCCACAGCTTGCTGATCCCTTAAGACTTTAAGTACAGCAGTGAAAGCTTTTTATTCTGGCTTTTCCCACTGGTCATGCTTCCTCGTATTAAGGCACCAGAGTTTGAACTGCGTAAATTATGTGATTACTTGGGGAAAGAGCTGGGTGAGATCGAGGTAAATCAGAAAGCGCGTTCATTTTACAGCGCTTCGATAACTGAACGGACAGCAGGGAGCTCGTCAATCTACTGGTGACCCAGGCTGATCAACACGCAGTCTGCCTCTGCTGATGTGAAGGCTACTGGTTACCCCAGTGGAGTGAGCACCATGGACTGGTGGGAAGAGGAGCCCGAGACTGGAGACCCAGGANATTTGGGGAAAGAGCTGGGTGAGATCGAGGTAAATCAGAAAGCGCGTTCATTTTACAGCGCTTCGATAACTGAACGGACGGCAGGGAGCTCGCCAATCTACTGGTGACCCAGGCTGATCTGCCTCTGCTGATGTGAAGGCTACTGGTTACCCCAGTGGAGTGAGCACCATGGACTGGTAGGAAGAGGAGCCAGAGACTGGAGACCCAGGAGTGGCAAGCGAGCTTTGCGTGAGTGGAGTCTTTTAGGCTGGAACTCCAAAACCACAGGCCATGCTTTAATTAGCCATATGACCTTCATCTCTCACTCAAAAAAAATCTGAAGGCCTGACATTGTTGGATTTTCCCTGAGCCCTGTGATCCCACAGAACAGTGAAGGTCTGTGTTTCAGAAATCAGCTTACTGCAGAGAAGCATCCTTCCCCCTGAGACTTAGAAAAAAGACTCATAGGTGGCTGCCAGGCCCTGCTTATCTATGGCAAAAACAGGCACAAATCCTCCAAGTTTCCATTTTTTGCCCCGTAAATAACTAACTGAACTGCTTATCTCCTCTGATCACGGCAAAAAAAAAATAAAAACTTATTAACCAAGTTTTAGTTCTGCTTCCCTTACTACTCCAGGCCCCTGAAATCTGGCCCACCCTCAACCCGAATTAGCACCCAGTGCCCCCACCCCGCAGAGAAGAGGTTGGCCTCAGGGTCACATCCTCTACTCACACCATTGTTTCCTCCCACTCCTCCACACCTGGCTCTTTGCAGCCTTGCTTACTCCTCTATAAAACAAAAGTCCCACTTCCCTGGTGGCCCAGTGGTTTCGAATCTGCTGCCATGGAACAATGAAGCCCATGCACCACAACCATTGAACCTGTGCACCCTAGAGCCCGTGCTCTGCAACGAGTCACTGCAACGAAAAGCCCACACACCGCAACCGGAGACCAGCCCCCACTCGCCACACTTAGAGAAAGCCCTCACTCAGCAAGGAAGACCCAGTGCAGCCAATACATGAACAATAAAAAAGAAAGATCTCCTTTTGGCTAACTTTTGATACACTGGCTTTATAGTTACATTTTCCCTCTTGAAATAGTCCCTTTCTGCTTTGTAATATTCCTTTGGAATAAATCTCTCCTTACTGAGTCTGGATTGCTGTTTCTTTGACGGGCTCTTGATGAGATGGTTGATATGGTCACCCGTCATCTCTCCATCTCCCTCTCCTCCAGTTCCCACCTCCATATCTGCTCTCTCCCACTCCACCCTAGCCCCACTGCCTTCCTCAAACTCCAAACATGTTTCCAGTCCAGAGTCTTGGCATTTAACCTTGAAACAGGTATAACGTACCTGGGTTACTCTCTCGCTTTGTCCCAGTGTTTGTTCAAACGCCAGCCTATCCAAGAGGCCAGATAGCCCTCTACAAGTACCAGCTCCCATCGCGTTCCTTTCTGCTTACTCCCATACCACCTATCTTTCTTCCTTGTGCTTATCTCCACCTGATACAGATTTATTTATTGCCTGTCTCCCAGCACTTAGGATATAAACTCCCCATGACAGAGCCTTCTTTGCANCTCGTTCCTTTCTGCTTAATCCCATACCACCTATCTTTCTTCCTTGTGCTTATCTCCACCTGATACAGATTTATTTATTGCCTGTCTCCCAGTACTTAGGATATAAACTCCCCATGACAGAGCCTTCTTTGCACAGTGCTGTACCTATAGTGCCTGGAACATGGCCTGGGATGAGACAAAGTCAGCTGTCAGTAAACTCCTGGCTCAATAAAATGACCAGAAAAAAAGAGAGTAAAGTGAAACCTACTAGTGGTAATTATTGAATGCTTACTAGATAATTGCTCTGTGCTGATTTCTAAGCCTCACAATTAACTGTTAAGGTAGGGGTTATCACCTCCTTTGACAAATGAGAACACTGAATTACAAAGATTCACTAAAATGTCCACATTTTTATAGCTATGATGTGCTCAGGCTAGGATTCAGATTGATCCCTGCACCCTTATACTTTTTGCTATAATATAGCGAATTCCCTCTTAAACCTTTATTACTGCTGCCATGCTATTGCCTGCAAGAAAAGAAGACTGAAGTCCTAGAGCACCACTTCTTTTTGGCTCCAGGAGCAAGGATTTGAGGGAGAACCTGCAGGGATAACACAAGGCACCTTCCAGCTGTCCCCAGAAGTTATGGTGAGAATCCCAGCAACTGGGGGTCTAGAGCCAGAAGCTGGCCACCCCACGTCACCACTACGACCTCAACAGCCAGCTGTGCCTGACACACAGTAGAGANGGATAACATAAGGCACCTTCCAGCTGTCCCCAGAAGTTATGGTGAGAATCCCAGCAACTGGGGGTCTAGAGCCAGAAGCTGGCCACCCCACGTCACCACTACGACCTCAACAGCCAGCTGTGCCTGACACACAGTAGAGACTGAATGTGTGTTGAACAGAAGTGCCGTAGGGGCTTGGAGGAAATGCAACCACCAGAGGAGGCAGGGCACACTGGAAGCCGGGGCAAATCGAGGCAGCTTATGCTAGAGGCGGCCATGTAAACGTCCCCGCAAAGGACAAACAGCATTCACATAAGCAAGAGGAGAAAAGGCCTTCGCGTCCTCTCTGGGACTTCCTCGGTCCCAAGTCTCCTTGTGCGCTCCATCTCACTGTGTCTGACCCAGGGCACAGCCTGCCAGTAGGAAGTGTTCCAACCTGACCAGCTATTTCACAGTCATAAAAATTAATTACCAAGCTGGAGGTGGAAGGTGTGACTCATTTATTCTTCTCAAAGCCAGCTCTAAATCTTGAAAGCAGAAATAGCAGGCACTGAATACTCATCATTCCCCCTATATGCAATGAATTCTTAAATAGGTCTACCTATATCTGTACACCTTATTTTTGACTGAAAAATGTTTGCTAAACATAGTAATGACCTAACTTTTATTGAGCACCTAATATATGTCAGGAACTGTTAGACATGTTCCATGCGACAAGGCATCTTCCTCTTACAGGAACACATGAAGTATTGGTTATGTCCAGAGACTAAGGCTCAAGAGGTCCATCATCTTTTGATTATAAAATCAGGGTGCAGATTTACGTCTATCTGACTATAATATCATTGCTTTGTCATCTGGGTTATTTGGCCTTCCAAGACATAAACTTTTTACCAACTTCATATTTTGCTAACTTAAGCACCCACACAGAAATGGGGCTCCTCCCCCAGGAAACCAGTTCCCTTTGACAGCACATTACCCAACATAGTAATCGGTGCATGAAATTACAGGTGTGTTCCTCCTTCATGAATGCCGAAAATGAGAAAATAAACTGAGCAATCAGATAAATCAAGGGCAACTATCTACCTCTTAAGAGGATTCGGCTCTTTAGAAAAGACTGAAATAAATGTCCTAATGTATTTCATTGTTGCTAATAAAGAATGCAGTAGGTGTTTGGGAAAATGCTCATCAATTTGCCTGTCATGCAATTTCTAGTTTTTGTATAATCTGCTCATTCCTCCGCCTGGGCAAAGGAAACTTTCAGTACTACGTGACCTGGACCCTGGTCTCAGCTGATTGTCATGATAGACAGTCTGACTCAAGCTGGGCTGATTAGATTTTCTACAAGAATGTGTCGGGCATGAAGTATGAATACAAGGCATCAAAGGAGCTACAGTCCATAGAACACAAACCAATGTTATTGGGGAGCAAGAACAAAGAGAAGTCAATATACAGAAGCAGAGATGGGAAACAGTACAAGAAGCCAGACTACACCAAAGAGCCAGACAGTGGCTGACTGACACTATGGAGTGACAACTTTCCACTTCTGAGGAGGCCAAACTATCCCCTGAAGTTAGGTCCTGAGATTCCTCTGATATCTCATACTATGCTCAGTTGCTCAATTGTGTCCAACTCCGCAGCCCCATGGACTGTAGCCCGCCAGAATCCTCTGCCCACGGAATTTTCCATGCAAGAATACTGGAGTGGTGTACCATTTCCTACTCCAGGGGATCTTCCTGACCCCAAGGATCAAACCCACCTCTCTTGCATCTCCTGCGTTGGCAGGCAGATTCTTTACCGCTTGTGCCACCTGGGAAACCTGATATATCATACTGGTGGTGGTGGGTTAGTCACTAAGTCATGTCTGACTCTTGTGACCCCATGGACTGTAGCCTGCCAGGCTCCTCTGTCCATGGGAATCTCCAGGCAAGAATACAGGATTGGGTTGCCATTTTCTTCTACAGGGGATCTTCCCAATCCAGGAATTGAACCTGGGTCTCCTGCATTGCAGGCAGATTCTTTACCAACCGAGCTATGAGGGAAGCCCAATATGTCATATTAAATTTCCCTTTATTTAACCTATTTCCTTAGAGTGTACAGGCATACCTTGGATATACTATGGATTCAGTTCCAGACCACAGCAATAAAACGAATATCTCAGAGAGTCACACAAATTTTTTGCTTTCCCAGTGTGTATAAAAGCTTTGTTTATACCATACTGTAGTCTCTTAAGTAATGCAATAGTGCTATGTCTTAAAAAAAACAAGGTACCTACTGTAACTAAAAAAGTATTTTATTGTTAAAAAAAAAAGCTAATCATCTTCTAAGCCTTCATATTATTTTTTTAACAGTAACAAAGATCACTGATCACAGATCATCATATAAATGCAGTTATGAAAAAGTATACAACTTTGTGAGAATTACCAAAATCTGACACAAAGACACAAAGTGAGCAAATTCTGTTGGAAAAATCCCACAGTTTTGCTGGATGCAGGGTTGCCGTAAACGTTTAATGTGCAAAAGCACAGATCTGCAAAGCACCATAAAATGAGGTATGCCTGAATTGTAGCACACGGGCTTAGTTGCCTCATGGCATGTGGGATTTTTCCTGGGCCAGGGATCAAATCCCCGTCCCCTGCAATGGTAGATGGAATCTTTACCACTGCTCCATCTGGAAAGCCTCTCTTCCACGGGGGTGCAAGAGAGTCAGACACAGTTTACTGATTAAACAACATCAGCATGCCTGAATGAGCTACCTATTGCTGTGTAACAAACTATCTCCCAAATGCAGAAGGTTAAAACTATCAGATTGCTTATTTCCTGCGGTTTTAGAGGGTCAGAAGTACAGGAACAATTTAGCTGGGTGGTTCTGACTCAGGCCATCTCCCGGGCTGCAGGCCAGTGGGCTGCTGGTGGGGGTCTCCAGTCACTTACTGGCTTGACTGGAACTGGGGAATCCACTTCCTGACTCACTCGCCTGGCTTTTGGTAGGTCTCAACTCCTTCNGTGGGCTGCTGGTGGGGGTCTCCAGTCACTTACTGGCTTGACTGGAACTGGGGAATCCACTTCCTGACTCACTCGCCTGGCTTTTGGTAGGTCTCAACTCCTTCCTGGCTGGTTCTCCCAGAAGGAGAGAGAAAGACAAAGAGATCCTGGTGGGTTCCTATCCTGGCTTCTCCCTTATGGCTGTGGGACTGTGGATACATCACTGAATGGCTGGACCTGGGTTCCCTCATTCGTAGAAGAGGCCGACTGCCGCAGCAACTACCTCTTAGAACTGATGCGACAGTGTAACTGGACATGGACAGTGCTTACAACAGGACTTGGTGCAGAATCAGCGCTCGACAGCCATCAGCTATTACTCNTCAAGTGGGCCTTAGGAAAGATCACTATGTACAAAGCTAGTGGAGGTGATGGAATTCCAGTTGAACTATTTCAAGTCCTAAAAGATGATGCTATGAAAGTGTTGCACTCAATATGCCAGCACATGTGGAAAACTCAGCAGTGGCCACAGGACTGGAAAAGGTCAGTTTTCATTCCAATCGCAAAGAAGGGCAATTCCAAAGAATGTTCAAACTACCACACAAACTACCACACAATTCCACTCATCTCACACGCTAGCAAAGTAGCACTCAAAATTCTCCAAGCTAGGCTTCAAAAAGTAGGAGCAGAACATTTTAAGGAAGTTGGATTTTGGTATATCCCATTATGTTATGCTTAAACTTTATTTACAGCCCCCAAATGTGGCTTCTCCAGTTGACTGAGATCTGATTTCAGTGAGTGGGAAAAAGAGAACAGGTTATTCATTTATCTTTGTATTGCCAGGAAGAAAGACCTTGACACACAAATGTTCCTATAAATGTTTATCAAGTGAATTATAACCTTAATTGTAACACTGATTTTGTCCTCGTAGAGAAAGTCTAAGATATTCCACTTGCTTGCATTTCAGATACATCTTTGAATGTTTTTGATCTCCATTTAGACTCTGTGGTTTACAAAGCACCATGGGATGAATTATCTGAGCCAGGAAACATTTTCTCAGCCCTTATCTGTGTCAGGTTCTGGGGGAAAAAAGATGAAAAGAAAAGTCACTGCTCTCAAGGATCTCAAAATTCAGCATAAAGAAGAATCAGACACACTATTATAAAGGCAGCATTACTAAGAACTGTGCCAAGATTAACTTTGTGTGTCATCTTAACTGGGCTAAGGAACACCCAAGCAGTTGGTAGAATATTATTTCTGTGTGTGTCTATGAGGGTGTTTCCAGGAGAGATTTAGCCTTTGAATCTTTAGACTGAGTGAAGAATATCACCACACCCCTACAGGTAGGCATTATCCCATCCATTGACGACCATTCAGGAAAGGCAAATTTGCTCTCTCTGCCTAAGCTAAACATCCATCATCTCCTGCCCTTAGAGATCAGCAGTCCTGGTTCTCAGGCCTTCAGAGTCAGACTGATTTACACCATTGGCTTTCCTGATTCTCTAGCTTGCAAACAGGAGATGGTAGAATTTTTTGGTCTCTGTAATCACATGAGCCAGTTACTATAAGTTGTCTCCATATACATATATATAAAGGTATCATAAATTGGTGGTAGAAGAGATGATATTAATATAAGTACAGAAAAGAATATATCAAATTAGATCTGCTTGTAATGCATCGAAGTTCAAAAGGTCAAGATATTAATATGAAGCTTAGGACAGAAGTTGGGGCTGGAAATACAAATGAATGATCATCTGCCAGAGGAAATTTCTCAAAAGCCATGAGAGATGATAATTCTTGAGTTTTGATTATTGGAGCACACCATATGTAAAAAGTATAAATAGAAAACTAAGAGGAAGAATGGCTGGGCTTCCCTTGTGGCTCAGATGGTAAAGAATCTGCCCAC
The DNA here is from genome assembly GCA_006410735.1 of Raphicerus campestris. Classification (NCBI taxonomy): domain Eukaryota; kingdom Metazoa; phylum Chordata; class Mammalia; order Artiodactyla; family Bovidae; genus Raphicerus; species Raphicerus campestris. The sequence continues at coordinate 346,057 of SJYW01039991.1, read as the reverse complement.
AAAGTGGAAGAGCCAGGTTTGATTTCTGGGTCAGGAAGATCCCCTGGAGAAAGGAATGGCAACCCATTCCACTATTCTTGCCTGGAAAATTCCATGGACAGAGGAGCCTGGAGGGCTACAGTCCATGGTGTTGCAAAGAGTTGGACAGGACTGAGAAACTAACACTTAACAGGAAGGACAGAATGGCCAGGAAAGGAGAAGCAATAAGAACTTACGGTCTTGGGAGCCAAGTGATAAGAAAATTAGAACTACTTTATCTTCTCAACCATCCTTTTAGGGGAGCAAAAAGCAGTTAGTTACCTCCATTTCAGAAATGTGAAGACAAACACTCAGAAGAGATTGGAGACCAGGCCAAGGCTCTGCAGGGAGCAGAGGCAAGACCCAAATCCAGGTCTTCTCACTGCAAGTTCACAACTCTTAAAGCAAGCACTGCTCTTAAGGATAAGGGAAGAGTTGTGTTAAGTGTTGTGGNTTTTTTTTTTTTTTTTACTTAATGATGATTTCTCCTTTGATATGTTGATGCAGCCCAAACTAATCCATTTCCCTTCCACCCTGAGTTATGTGATCTGTTGAGAAGTAACATATCGATGGAAGCAGAATAGGAACTCAGCCTTTTCATCAGTTATTCCATCCTTGTTGTAACAGGCGAAATGATTATGCTTTCGAGAGTTTAAAGTAATTGCCTGTGGCAAAAAGTAGAATTTCCCATTTTGTAATGAAAATACTGAGGAGTTCTAAGGGACTAAATTGGCTTTAGCGTCACATTTCCCTATTTAAAAATAAAAATTCAAAAAAGGTGCACAGGTGGGTAGAAGGAAAGAAAATTCTTAACCTTGGATTAGCCCCAAGAGCATGATGAGAGCTAACTGTGAGGTGGGTTTTTTTTTTTTTCCTCTGTGCTGAGAATTTAATAGAAAAAAAAATCCTTTCAGGAAACAAATTTCTCAGCAGTAGCTGAGTTTGAGAGAGCTGTGGAAAGCACAGGATTGAAGCTCCGATTACCATTCCTTCCCCACATGCCATAGCCTACATCTGAAGGTCGATTTAGAAACCAACTGAAAATCCTGCAGCCACCTCAGGAAAGCCCTCTAGAACAAACCCTGTCACCCAAGCTAAACACTGTTCCTCTGAGACCCTTCTCTGCCCTCTCCCTCACCACCCAGCCAGTCACACATGGAGCTCTAGCTCTTATTGATAGAGTGATGCTGTCCACTCTCTTGAGTTTTTCTGAAGTCATGCCAGATAAGAAATGGAAATTTCATGCATAAATGGGACCGATTCTTTCAGTCCACTAATGGTCCCTCACCTATCCTTCCCAGGACACAGTTAACACTGAAAGAAAACACACTCTAAGAATGAAGTGATAATATTCCAGAGAATTCAAGAGAAGCCCAAACTCCAAGTTGTGTTATTCTATTTATGCTATGCTGTAACAAAGGATGAGATGGCTGGATGGCATCACTGACTCGATGGACGTGAATCTGAATGAACTCTGGGAGTTGGTGATGGACAGAGAGGCCTGGCATGCTGTGATTCATGGGGTTGCAAAGAGTCGGACACGACTGAGTAACTGAACTGAACAATTCTGAAAAGTGAACTTAAAACGACTAGAAAATGGATGACCATCTACATTTCCCAGTATACTCTGGGTAGGACTTTCGTTTGTGGTCATCATCAACAAAGCACAGTAATAATCAGAGAAAATCAGCTTCTCTATGACAGAGAAGCCAGCTGTCATAGGCAATGTTATGGAATAAGCAGTATCACAAATGGTGATATAACTAACATTAAATAAGTAGCTGCAGAGGTCAGAAGGTCATATTGACTTACTACAAACAGCTTCTAAAGAACTTTGGTATTTTGAGTAATAATTTTGCCACCCTTTTCTCTTGGCAGAAGTCAAGAAATCTGCCAGAAATGGTTCATTTGGTAGAACATGAAGAAATAGTTTATGGACCTGAACATGAAGATATGATGTTTGGACACTGTGATGAATCTCTGTACATTAACTGGTCAATGAACTAATACGTAAGTACATCTCCTACCCCATCTAAATCCTTATCAATAAATCACCTAGTGTACATGGGCCCATGAATTTTGTAACATATTTTACTTGACAGTGACATCTTCAGGTTTTTCAGAAAGTAGGTTGCTGTTGCTCAGTGATGTCTGACCCCTCACAACACCATGGACTGCAGCACTCCAGCCTTCCCTGTCTTTCACCAACTCCTAGAGCTTGCTCAGACTCATTCATCCATTGAGTCGATGATACCATCCAACCATCTCATCCCCTTCTCCTCCTACCTTCAATCTTTCCCAGCATCAGGGTATTTTCTAGTGAGCCATCCCTTCACATCAGATGGCCAAAGTATTGGAGTTTCAGGTTCAGCATTAGCCCATCCAATGAATATTCAGGGTTGATTTCCATTAGGATGGACTAGTTAGATCTCCTTGCTGTCCAAGGGACTCTCAAGAGTCTTCTCCAGCACCACAGTTCAAAAACATAAATTCTTCAGTGCTCAGCCTTCTTTATGGCCCAACTTTCACATCCATACATGACTACTGGAAAAACCATAGCTTTGACTAGATAGACCTTTGTTGGCAAAATAATGTCTCTTTTTTCCAATATGCTGTCTAGGTTTGTCATAGCTTTTCTTCCAAGGAGCAAGCATATTTTAATTTCATGGCTGCAGTCACCATCTGCAGTGATTTTGGAGCCCAAGAAAATAAAGTCTGTCCCTGTTTCCATTGTTTCCCCATCTATTTGCCATGAGGTGATGGGGCTAGATGCCATGATCTGAGTTTTTTGAATGTTGAGTTTTAAGACAGCTTTTTCATTCTCCTCTTTTACTTTCATCAAGAGACTTATTTTTAGTTCCTCTTCTCTTTCTGCTATAAGGATGATGTCATCTGTATATATGAGGTTATTGATATTTCTCCAGGCAATCTTGATTCCAGCTTCCATTTTTCATCCAACCTGGCATTTCACATGAGGCACTCTGCACATAGTTAAATAAACAAGGTGACAATATACAGCCTGACATACTCCTTTCCCAATTTGGAACTTAGAAGAAATGGAGTAGCTCTCCTAGTCAATAGAAGAGTGCAAAATGCAATACTTGGATACAATCTCAAAAACAACAAGGCAAACCATTCAATATCACAGTAATCCAAGTCTGGGCCCCACCCACTAATGCTGAGGAAGCTGAAGTTGAAGGGTTCTATGAAGACCTCCAAGACCTTCTAGAACACCTCCCCCCCCCAAAAAAAGTCCCATCATAGGGGACTGGAATGCAAAAGTAGGAAGTCAAGAGATACCTAGAATAACAGGCAAGTTTGGTCCTGGAGTACAAAATGAAACAGGGCAAAGACTAACAGAATTTTGCCAAGAGAACACACTGGTCATAGCAAATACCCTCTTATAACAACACAGGAGATAACTCTACACATGGACATCACCAGCTGGTCAATACCAAAATCAGGTTGATTATATATATTCTTTGCAGCCGAAGACGGAGAAGCTGTATATGGTCAGTAAAAACAAGACCAGGGGCTGACTGTGGCTCAGATCATGAACTCCATATTGCCAAATTCAGACTTAAGTTGAAGAAAGTAGGGAAAACCACTAAACCATTCAGGGAAGGAAGGTGAAGTCGCTCAGTCGTGTCTGACTCTTTGTGACCCCGTGGACTGTAACCTACTAGGCTTCTCCGTCCATGGGATTCTCCAGGCAAGAATACTGGAGTGGATTGCCATTTCCTTCTCCAGGGGATCTTCCCGACCCAGGGATCGAACCTGGGTCTCCCGCATTGGAGGCAGACGCTTTAACCTCTGAGTCACCAGGGAAGCCCTAGACCATTCAGGTATGACTTAAATCAAATTCCCTTATGATTATACTGTGGAAGTAAACAATAGATTCAAGGGATTAGATCTGATAGAATGTCTGAAGAACTATGGACGGAGCTTCATAACACTGTAGAGGAGGTGGTGATCAAAACCATCCCTATAAAGAAGAAATGCAAAATAGATGTCTGAGGAGGCCTTACAAATAGCTGAGAAAAGAAGAGAAGCAAAAGGCAATGGAAAAAAGGAAAGATAATCCATCTGAATTCAGAATTCCAGAGTTCAAGGAGAGAAAAGAAAGCCTTCCTAAGTGAACAATGAAAAGAAATAAAGGAAAACAATAGAATGGGAAAGACTAGAGATTTCTTCAAGAGGATTAGAGATACCAAGGGAACATTTCATGCAAAGATGGACTCAATAGAGGACAGAAATGGTATGGACCTAACAGAAGCAGAAGACAGTAAGAAGAGGTGGCAAGAATACACAGAAGAACTATACAGAAAAGATCTTAATGAGCCAGATAACCACAATAGTATGATCACTCACCTAGAGGCAGACAACCTAGAGTGCAAAGTCAAGTGGGCCTTAGGAAAGATCACTATGTACAAAGCTAGTGGAGGTGATGGAATTCCAGTTGAACTATTTCAAGTCCTAAAAGATGATGCTATGAAAGTGTTGCACTCAATATGCCAGCACATGTGGAAAACTCAGCAGTGGCCACAGGACTGGAAAAGGTCAGTTTTCATTCCAATCGCAAAGAAGGGCAATTCCAAAGAATGTTCAAACTACCACACAAACTACCACACAATTCCACTCATCTCACACGCTAGCAAAGTAGCACTCAAAATTCTCCAAGCTAGGCTTCAAAAAGTAGGAGCAGAACATTTTAAGGAAGTTGGATTTTGGTATATCCCATTATGTTATGCTTAAACTTTATTTACAGCCCCCAAATGTGGCTTCTCCAGTTGACTGAGATCTGATTTCAGTGAGTGGGAAAAAGAGAACAGGTTATTCATTTATCTTTGTATTGCCAGGAAGAAAGACCTTGACACACAAATGTTCCTATAAATGTTTATCAAGTGAATTATAACCTTAATTGTAACACTGATTTTGTCCTCGTAGAGAAAGTCTAAGATATTCCACTTGCTTGCATTTCAGATACATCTTTGAATGTTTTTGATCTCCATTTAGACTCTGTGGTTTACAAAGCACCATGGGATGAATTATCTGAGCCAGGAAACATTTTCTCAGCCCTTATCTGTGTCAGGTTCTGGGGGAAAAAAGATGAAAAGAAAAGTCACTGCTCTCAAGGATCTCAAAATTCAGCATAAAGAAGAATCAGACACACTATTATAAAGGCAGCATTACTAAGAACTGTGCCAAGATTAACTTTGTGTGTCATCTTAACTGGGCTAAGGAACACCCAAGCAGTTGGTAGAATATTATTTCTGTGTGTGTCTATGAGGGTGTTTCCAGGAGAGATTTAGCCTTTGAATCTTTAGACTGAGTGAAGAATATCACCACACCCCTACAGGTAGGCATTATCTCATCCATTGACTACCTACCATTCAGGAAAGGCAAATTTGCTCTCTCTGCCTAAGCTAAACATCCATCATCTCCTGCCCTTAGAGATCAGCAGTCCTGGTTCTCAGGCCTACAGAGTCAGACTGATTTACACCATTGGCTTTCCTGATTCTCTAGCTTGCAAACAGGAGATGGTAGAATTTTTTGGTCTCTGTAATCACATGAGCCAGTTACTATAAGTTGTCTCCATATACATATATATAAAGGTATCATAAATTGGTGGTAGAAGAGATGATATTAATATAAGTACAGAAAAGAATATATCAAATTAGATCTGCTTGTAATGCATCGAAGCTCAAAAGGTCAAGATATTAATATGAAGCTTAGGACAGAAGTTGGGGCTGGAAATACAAATGAATGATCATCTGCCAGAGGAAATTTCTCAAAAGCCATGAGAGATGATAATTCTTGAGTTTTGATTATTGGAGCACACCATATGTAAAAAGTATAAATAGAAAACTAAGAGGAAGAATGGCTGGGCTTCCCTTGTGGCTCAGATGGTAAAGAATCTGCCCACAAAGTGGAAGAGCCAGGTTTGATTTCTGGGTCAGGAAGATCCCCTGGAGAAAGGAATGGCAACCCATTCCACTATTCTTGCCTGGAAAATTCCATGGACAGAGGAGCCTGGAGGGCTACAGTCCATGGTGTTGCAAAGAGTTGGACAGGACTGAGAAACTAACACTTAACAGGAAGGACAGAATGGCCAGGAAAGGAGAAGCAATAAGAACTTACGGTCTTGGGAGCCAAGTGATAAGAAAATTAGAACTACTTTATCTTCTCAACCATCCTTTTAGGGGAGCAAAAAGCAATTAGTTACCTCCATTTCAGAAATGTGAAGACAAACACTCAGAAGAGATTGGAGACCAGGCCAAGGCTCTGCAGGGAGCAGAGGCAAGACCCAAATCCAGGTCTTCTCACTGCAAGTTCACAACTCTTAAAGCAAGCACTGCTCTTAAGGATAAGGGAAGAGTTGTGTTAAGTGTTGTGGGTGTCTCTGACGGCTCCAATCAGACACATTCAATCACTAATGTTCCTCACTCCCTGAAATTTTCATCACCAGTATCACTCTTTGGGATAAAGGAACTTTCAGAAGGCCTTTAAAACTGCACATTCACAGGGAGGATTTTAACACAGGAACACATTAGCAGCTCTTAAGGTGATTTTTTCCCCTCGGAACAGGCCTCTCACAGCAACTTTTCATCAAATTTCCAAAGAAATAACAGGTCATGAAGGATGCCAGAACGGGAAAGGGACGGAGGGAAATGTCTTTTGCACGCTGAANCTCTTAAGGTGATTTTTTCCCCTCGGAACAGGCCTCTCACAGCACCTTTTCATCAAATTTCCAAAGAAATAACAGTTCATGAAGGATGCCAGAATGGGAAAGGGACGGAGGGAAATGTCTTTTGCACGCTGAAAAGCCTCCATGGCTACCAACTAAGCGTACTCCAACCAAATCAAAGAGGGTAAAGGAAGGAATCAAGCACTGGAATAGGGCAATAAGAAGATGTAAATTAGGCTTAGGTTCTGCAAGGCTGGAATTGGAACTGAGCACCCATAGGGGAAGCAATACAGACACTGAGATTTAGAGGGAAGCTAAGTATCTGATTTCCAAGACCAGAGAAACTGCCCCAAATCAGAGGCCAGAGGCTAGACTGGGGCAGGAAGATCTCAGAACCAGAGAGAGATGGAAACAGAAGGGAGGTGGTCAGGAATTGGTAAAGGAGGCTGAGGGAATGGCAAAGAGGGTAGGAGAGGGAAATAGGACCACAAATCATGACTATTTATACAACCATGAATATTCATGACTAATATTCATGAGCCAGTGGGTTTATGGGTTGGGCAGGAGTGGATTTAGCACCGTGACTATCCACAGTGCTAAAAAAGATGCTGTGCCTTTCTGAGTTTCATATCTATAAAAAAGAAAATGATTTGATTATATTATTTCTAAAACCTTCTCCAAATTCCATTGTAAAGTAAAATAAAGAAAAAATAAAATTTTAAATAAATAAATAAATGAAAAAAAGAAAACCAATCAGAACCCAACACCTAACCCTTCCACAGAAGTTAACATTTTTCACACGAGAATACCCTATATAAGCAATGAAACCCAGAGTTCAAGGCTCTTCTCCTTAGCCGCTGCGTCGGTAATAGCGGGAGCCCCAGCTCGAGCTTGGTAATAAAAACTCTCTTGCTTTTGCATCAAAAAAAAAAAAAAAAGAAGAAGAAAATACATTTCTTATCTGGACTGAGGAAACTGTCAGATGCTTAAGAAATTATCCATTGATTTATTTCTTACCTTCTAAACAGCTATTCCTTTTAGCAAGAATAAAAGTGAAACAAACCAAGGGGTGGAAACAAGAGGGCATTTTAAATCTCTAAATTGANATTTCTTATCTGGACTGAGGAAACTGTCAGATGCTTAAGAAATTATCCATTGATTTATTTCTTACCTTCTAAACAGCTATTCCTTTTAGCAAGAATAAAAGTGAAACAAACCAAGGGGTGGAAACAAGAGGGCATTTTAAATCTCTAAATTGAAACAGAAAAGGAAGAAAGGTTTAAAGGTAGCACAATAACGGCTTTTCTGTTTTCCCACTAAGAGCTTTTTATCTAAAAGGTTCACCCAGAATGCTAACAAGGCAAAGCTTCAGAAATGCATCAAATGAAACCATTTCCATTTCCAGTGGCCTTAATCCTCTCTGTGGTTCAGACAGAATTAAAGGTAACCCCTAAGGAGTTGGCATCCTTCAGATGTTTTCCAAGTACACCTGTTCAGGGGTCCCTAGGCAAGGGCATTAGCCTGATTCATCTCCACACTCCCACAGTCACTCGTGGACATCTTCAGCATGTCACCTGGAGGTCACCGGCTTGCTACCAAGAGCACCAGTTAGAAACCAACTGGATAAGCGTTTTCCTAACTGGATGCAGCGCCCCACAGGGAATTTCATTTTAGGACAAACCTACTTATAGGTCGTATCATTTGTGGTAATAACATTATCCTCTCCAAAAACAGAACATAAGAGCTCCCATATAAGTAAAAATGTCAGATTTAAATTCAACCTTTTGTGTGATATTTCTCTTTACTTCCTGTACTCTGTAGATTCCATGCGAGCTGTTAGCATTTGGAGCTAAAAAACTGTCTACTTTAAAACTGACCAATTACATCTTTGACAACTATATCAAAGTGCTCCCATGCATTTATAATATGAAAAAGTACAAATAAAGAATTTTGTGAACAAAGTCTTAAATTCTCTAGGAATCTTGCCTCTGTATGAATACCAGCACCAGAAACATTACATTCTATCACCACTTGACAAAAACGTCAGGTTAGCACAAGCTGCTTTACTCTCTCTGACTTCTGATTCCACTTCACCTCAGAAATTTCACTGAGCTTATAGAAGAAAAGGCCAGTTATGTAGGATGAGCTACATTGGAGTCTCATCAAAATCATCTTTGAAGTTTTACATTGTAAGAACATCTGGAGTTTTCAGCTTCAAAATACTTAGCAATTAGAGATGCTATGTATCAGGGGGGAAATGACAAAAGTTGACATTTCTACTGAAAAGTCACTGGAACAGAGGGATTTGTCTCCAAATTTATTAATTACAGGAACCCACTTCTGCACGGTGGTTGGTGGTAATTGTTAATGCTAATAGTATTGTTTTCTCTTTTGTTGTTTATGCCAGCTTCATTCAGGCTCCCAGAAATCTCACACTGTCTATAAAGTCTTCTTGGATAAGGAGTTTCATTTTCATTGAATAAAAAGCATACTCGTTACCTGTTCAGATGACCGCCAAGCTAATGGGGTTTACTACACCAGGGAAGATAGACCTGGAGTTCAAACTGACTCTGACAAATTGGATTCACTGTCAAAATGCAAGCCAGTGCAGGCAAGGGGCACACACACCGCAGAGTCTCTGAGAAAAGGGGAGCCACCTACTGACATATTGGTCCCCATGCCCTGAAATGGTCAGAAAGGCTCACAAACTCAGTTCCAAGTTCCAGGCTTATTCATAGCCAATGACGAGCAAAGATGGAACACAGAGGGTGAAATGAACATTCCTTCGGGAGCAGTCAAGGCTGGAGAAAGCAGCCACATGAGTCTCCGTAGACCCTTCTCCCATTTCTTCCTTCTTACTCCCCTTACTAACCACCGCCCCCTCGGGGTCATATTGAGCTTTCCCCTGTGTCAAAGGCTCAAAGAGGGAGGCTATCCCCCTCTTTCATACAGCTTCTTCTAGACTCTTAACACCTTGTAGGTTTTGCTTCATGTCAACACTCCAAGAATCAGCCCTGGATAGTATGGTTTGTCTGGGATAGTCACAGCTATCAATGTAGTATCTAAAGAAATAATTCTTTCTCTTGCTAATATAGCTCACCTCTTAGTGTATAACTTTGATTATTAAGCCAAGTGACCTCCGCTGCCCACCCTGAATGAAGATGGTATGGGGTAAAGGGAGCCTCCTGCCACACACACAAACCTAGATTAGGGTCTGTCTATAACCACTGCTACCAGTTTGGGGAGTTTAGGAAACATACTTCTCTCTGGGCCTGTTTCCTCATCTGCAAAACAAACAATTACAACTCTCAGATTCAGTCATCAGATTCCCTCCCATTACTAATATTCTGAGTCTTATCTCTACATTTGTCTTGCTCTTTTGTCCTCAGCTCACGTCATACTTCTCAGCCTTTGAGAGTGAATGTATTCTCAGGCTGTCTACTCTATTAATACCATCTTGCTATTACAATCTGATCATAAGCTCAGGGCCTCCTTGCATCTTAGGGCAGGAAGGGATCCCTGCCAAGTTATCAACTTCAGAGGAAGAACGGCCAGCCCAAACCCATAGCCATTGTGACCTATACCTACCTTGTTCCAGAGAGAATTTATGACAACTGGGCAGGATCTTTTATAAAATGCAAAATGGGATAAATTAAAAGCAAAGATAGAAAGACAAGCAAGGGTAGGGACATATGGGCCTGGCAACTACCTCAAGAATAAGAAAAGTTCCCTTTGAAAATTCTTTGCATAGTGCCAATTCCAAGCCGTGTATTTGGCTCTGAGCTCTCTAGCAGTCAAAGGGAAAAGGGAAACCCAGAGATTCAGTTGAGAAGCCTCCCTCTTCTCCCCAGCATTCTTCCCTCTGTTGGGCACAGCCTTTGGCTGCACCTGGTACACTGCTCAAAGCTTACAGTCACTGTCTGAAGGGGTATTGACTGAAGCGGTTGGAGTTCTTTGGGCTTTGGCTAACTCACAGCTCAAGGAAACAGAAACCATAGCCTCAGAGATTGATCCTATTTCTTATCAGACATGGGTAGGGCAGTGCTGCTCCTTCTTGTATCTCTGCCAGGGAAAATCACAGGAAAATGTTGGTCCATTGTAATCAACTCACATCTTCTTGCAATATCTGACTCACTGCCAGAAGAACTGAAAGATGAACCCTGAAAACTGTGTTTTTTACTCTATAATACAAACAGTTTCATGTGCTTCAAAAAGAATCTTTGATACATCATTAAAAAAAACACCTGGCTTCCTGAGCAGAGGCACTTTTTCTCAGCCAAGACTACTTCCAGAGAGTTCCATTGTAAGCCATCATCATCAACAAGGGCTACCTTCTCAAAGATCAGCCACGGTCAGGAAGGCACTGGGTGGGAACCTGGGAGAGAGTGCATTTTTTCAGAAGTCTGGAGGCAGTGAGGCTCTGAGGAGATCAATCCTTAAGGAGCCTTATATCTAAATATTTAAATAATGTGTGTGTCTCCTATGTGTCCCCAGGTCCCTGTGATGAAGAGCTCCACTTCTGGATGAAGATCTGAAAGTGACTGAAGGACTTTTAAGAGATGGCTTGCACAGCGACAGAGATTCTCTTCCCGACCAAACTGTAGTTATGCTCCTTTGAGTCCTCTGCTTGACAAAGCACCTAAATGGGCTTCCATCTCCATTCTTGTAGAGTCCAGTTTTATTCATAGAAACCTGTCAGTTGGTTCAGCCAGAATCCCTCATTCTGGACCCCTGATCAAGTTCCCTATCCACCATCATCATCTAAGGATGTCTATGCCCCTGACCAGCCTTCAGCAAGAATCAGGTCAGGCTCTTCTAGCTAGAATTCCCCCTTATCCCCAATATGTCCTCTTAGAAATTTTCCTTCCACTGGCCCCCACCCTGCTCCTTGGCTATAAATTCCCAACTGCCCATGCTGCACACAGAGTTGAGCCCAGCTGTATACTGAGGTCTCTTAATAGTTCCTGAATAAAATCTGTTTTTACCCCTTTAACAACTGTCCAACTCTGGCTATTCTTTAGCAATAGCCATGGGTCAGGTTTTCTAATTCCAATGTGATAAAAGACCTGGGAATTGGAAGGTAAGTGGTGAGGTCCCAGATCAGACTCCCACTATCTAGTTGCTAAATCTCAGACAAGCTGCCTTCTCAAGACAAGGATTAGGATCAGGGTAGGGGCTCAAAACATGACACAAGACAATCATTCCGGGCAAGCATCAAGCCAACCTGTCTCTCTAGCCTGCCTCTCTCCATCTGTCCCTGCTGAAGTCTATCTCTTCAGTGGGACATTGGCATCTGAATCCCCTCCCCATGTTTGATCTGCCCAGCATTTACAAGAGGAGAGAAATAAAGTCATTTATCTAGAAGGTGTGAGCACACATGGGCAGGTCTGCTCCTGGCTGGCCTCTGTTTCCACAAAAGATCTTATCATTTTATAGGTGTAGGGTAGTAGGAGTATTTTTCCTTTATAAAAGTAGACTTTTAATTTTCTTAGCTTCATTCTTTGCACGTAAACAACTTAAAATGCCTCCACAGCTCCAAAACGTTCCCTACCACTTAATAGAGTCAACCAAAGTTCTTTGCCTTAACCGTTTGTGAATGAAAAGGAAGAGACTTTATTAGGCCATTTGAGCTTCTTTTTAATTTAGGAATACAGGAACACATTCCACTTCCCTAAAGTAATTAAAGATGAGAGCAACTTTAGCTGGTAGACAACCCACAAGCTGCTCTGTAGCCCCAAACTAACAGAGACTGGTCTTCACTCCCATCATCTGCCCACAGTGCTCTATCACAAGCATCTAACCTGATGCTGAATACTGCTTTTAAACCCTGCTTCACCTGCTAGAAAAGGTCTCTGGAACAGAAAGGACTGTATATCCCACACTGGCCAGCTTAGGATTCTTTGTAAGAGTTCCATTTCTATTTCCTGGCTATATTTCCATTTAGAGCCCAGTTTATTCTCTCCCCCTGTAAAGGAAATATATCATCAGTTCTCCTTAGGAGCAGCCCTTCTGTACAGTGATGCAATCCGGCTAATTAACCAGCCGATGGCACTTAGATGAGGATTGTGAACCGACCTTCTTCCCTGCATTGTCCACTCACAAATGCAGACGACCAACTAGAGGGTAAGACCTAAGGGTGGATTATAAGCTCTATTGTTTCCTCTAGTCATATTGATCTTAAATAGAAGAGCATAAACTTTATCCAAATTCTCCTTTATAAGAGAGAGCTATTATGCACATCTTTGGGATGTCTTACTAGCATTCTAAAGAAAAGATATTTTTGTTGCATTATGGCAATGATTCCATTATTTCTGGTGAAAACAGAATTTATATACATTACTGCCAGTTATGTGCCTTAGTGAGGCAGCAGCCCTACAGTCTCCTTCAGGGAAAGTATATCCACAAATACATGTGTGTGTTCAAAATCTATTCACTGTCAAGGTGGCTCTGTCACCAAATGAGAGGTCTACCAGACTGACTTCAGCATCGCCACATTTACAATTGCACATTGTGACAGCAGAAGCCACTGGAGACTCACCCAGATGTTTTTTACCAACTGGTATACTCGCCCTGGTATACTTGTATATACCAGTGGTGAGGTCCTAGATCAGACTCACACTATCTAGTTGCTAGACCTCAGAAAAGCCACCTTCTCAAGACAAGGATTAGGGTCAGGGGAGGGGCTCAAAACACAACACAGACAATCACTCCGGGCAAGCATCAAGCCAACCAGTCTCTCTAGCCTGCCTCTCTCCATCTGTCCCTGCTGAAGTCTATCTCTTCAGTGGGACATTGGCTTCTGAATCCACTTCCCATGTTTGGAGCAGCAGCTGTGCTTTTCTGGAGCAGCTGTGAAGAGATACCCCACGCCCAAGGTAAGAGAAACCTAAATAAGATGGTAGGTGTTGCAAGAGGGCATCAGAGGGCAGACACACGGAAACCATACTCACAGAAAACCAGTCAATCTAATCACACTAGGACCACAGCCTTGTCTAACTCAATGAAACTAAGCCTTGCCCGCAGGGCAACCCAAGATGGGCGGGTCATGGTAGAGAGGTCTGACAGAATGTGGTCCACTGGAGAAGGGAATGGCACACCACTTCAGTATTCTTGCCTTGAGAACCCCATGAACAGTATGAAAAGGCAAAATGATAGGATACTGAAAGAGGAACTCCCCAGGTCAGTAGGTGCCCAACATGCTACTGGAGATAAGTGGAAATATAACTTCAGAAATAATGAAGGGATGGAGCCAAAGCAAAAACAATACCCAGTGGTGGATGTGACTGGTGATAGAAGCAAGG
>SJYW01039991.1:311055-327189 GCA_006410735.1 Raphicerus campestris | reverse complement strand
TCCAGAATGAGGGATTCTGGCTGAACCAACTGACAGGTTTCTATGAATAAAACTGGACTCTACAAGAATGGAGATGGAAGCCCATTTAGGTGCTTTGTCAAGCAGAGGACTCAAAGGAGCATAACTACAGTTTGGTCGGGAAGAGAATCTCTGTCGCTGTGCAAGCCATCTCTTAAAAGTCCTTCAGTCACTTTCAGATCTTCATCCAGAAGTGGAGCTCTTCATCACAGGGACCTGGGGACACATAGGAGACATACACATTATTTAAATATTTAGATATAAGGCTCCTTAAGGATTGATCTCCTCAGAGCCTCACTGCCTCCAGACTTCTGAAAAAATGCACTCTCTCCCAGGTTTCCACCCAGTGCCTTCCTGACCGTGGCTGATCTTTGAGGAGAAGGTAGCCCTTGTTGATGATGATGGCTTACAATGGAACTCTCTGGAAGTAGTCTTGGCTGAGAAAAAGTGCCTCTGCTCAGGAAGCCAGGTGTTTTTTTAATGATGTATCAAAGATTCTTTTTGAAGCACATGAAACTGTTTGTATTATAGAGTAAAAAACACAGTTTTCAGGGTTCATCTTTCAGTTCTTCTGGCAGTGAGTCAGATATTGCAAGAAGATGTGAGTTGATTACAATGGACCAACATTTTCCTGTGATTTTCCCTGGCAGAGATACAAGAAGGAGCAGCACTGCCCTGCCCATGTCTGATAAGAAATAGGATCAATCTCGAGGCTATGGTTTCTGTTTCCTTGAGCTGTGAGTTAGCCAAAGCCCAAAGAACTCCAACCGCTTCAGTCAATACCCCTTCAGACAGTGACTGTAAGCTTTGAGCAGTGTACCAGGTGCAGCCAAAGGCTGTGCCCAACAGAGGGAAGAATGCTGGGGAGAAGAGGGAGGCTTCTCAACTGAATCTCTGGGTTTCCCTTTTCCCTTTGACTGCTAGAGAGCTCAGAGCCAAATACGTGGCTTGGAATTGGCACTATGCAAAGAATTTTCAAAGGGAACTTTTCTTATTCTTGAGGTAGTTGCCAGGCCCATATGTCCCTACCCTTGCTTGTCTTTCTATCTTTGCCTTTAATTTATCCCATTTTGCATTTTATAAAAGATCCTGCCCAGTTGTCATAAATTCTTTCTGGAACAAGGTAGATATAGGTCACAATGGCTATGGGTTTGGGCTGGCTGTTCTTCCTCTGAAGTTGATAACTTGGCAGGGATCCCTTCCTGCCCTAAGATGCAAGGAGGCCCTGAGCTTATGATCAGATTGTAATAGCAAGATGGTATTAATAGAGTAGACAGCCTGAGAATACATTCACTCTCAAAGGCTGAGAAGTATGACGTGAGCTGAGGACAAAAGAGCAAAACTAATGTAGAGATAAGACTCAGAATATTAGTAATGGGAGGGAATCTGATGACTGAATCTGGGAGTTGTAATTGTTTGTTTTGCAGATGAGGAAACAGGCCCAGAGAGAAGTATGTTGCCTAAACTCCCAAAACTGGTAGCAGTGGTTACAGACAGACCCTAATCTAGGTCTGTGTGTGTGGCAGGAGGCTCCCTTTACCCCATACCATCTTCAGTCAGGGTGGGCAGCGGAGGTCACTTGGCTTAATAATCAAAGTTATACACTAAGAGGTGAGCTATATTAGCAAGAGAAAGAATTATTTCTTTAGATACTACATTGATAGCTGTGACTATCCCAGACAAACCACACTATCCAGGGCTGATTCTTGGAGTGTTGACATGAAGCAAAACCTACAAGNCAAAGTTATACACTAAGAGGTGAG
Organism: Raphicerus campestris; assembly: GCA_006410735.1. NCBI lineage: Eukaryota > Metazoa > Chordata > Mammalia > Artiodactyla > Bovidae > Raphicerus > Raphicerus campestris. Next base: position 325,408 of record SJYW01039991.1, on the reverse strand, counting down.
CTATATTAGCAAGAGAAAGAATTATTTCTTTAGATACTACATTGATAGCTGTGACTATCCCAGACAAACCACACTATCCAGGGCTGATTCTTGGAGTGTTGACATGAAGCAAAACCTACAAGATGTTAAGAGTCAAGAAGAAGCTGTATGAAAGAGGGGGATAGCCCCCCTCTTTGAGCCTTTGGCACAGGGGAAAGCTCAGTATGACCCTGAGGGGGTGGTGGTTAGTAAGGGGAGTAAGATGAAGGAAGAAATGGGAGAAGGGTCTACGGAGACTCATGTGGCTGCTTTCTCCAGCCTTGACTGCTCCCGAAGGAATGTTNCCCCCGTCCCTGGGATTCTCCAGGCAAGAACACTGGAGTGGGTTGCCATTTCCTTCTCCAATGTAGGAAAGTGAAAAGTGAAAGTGAAGTCACTCAGTCGTGTCCGACTCTTAGTGACCCCATGGACTGCAGCCCACCAGGCTCCTCCATCCATGGGATTTGCCAGGCAAGAGTACTGGGGTGGGGTGCCATTGCCTTCTCTCTCAATAATTCTTAAGCACAAATTCAATCTGATAATGATGACTTCTAGAAATGGACTCCAACGTCCACTCCGTGGGAGGTCAGTCTTCGCTTCTGAAGGACAGTAAAGTGATTCCAGACCTCCAAGTTCTGAGTTAGATGGTGTCTATTCAAATCATTGCCCATAAGAGCAAGGACTTTCATTCTTTCCTATAATGTAACTGAATGCCTACTCCGTGAGAGTGACAATGCTGAGTGCAACAGAGCCCACAGAGATGGAAAAGCCACAGATTCCAGTCTTAAGCTTATAGTTTCATATTAGGAATAATAGATTCGTGTATAGAAGAGTGAAAAAATTTCACATGAGAAGTGACCATCCTAACAACAGCTAGCATGGGGGGCGGCACGTAGCATGTGCCAGCCTGGAGCCAAGAGCTTTATAGACATGCTCTCATCACATTGTAGTCATCACACTGGTAGGTACACTGTTATCTTCATTTTACAGAAAAGGAAATGAAGCACAAAGAGAAAAGGACTGTGCCTGGAGTCATGCCATTTGTAAGTGGTGAACCCAGGCAGGCAGAGCTCTGCATCCCTACTAGTTAGGATGGCATCAGCATGTCATGGTGGACTGGCAATAGACCTGAAATCATGGGAGGACCCACTTGGAAAAACAAAAGCTTGTGCCCTCCTCCTACACACCTGTCTTAATTTGGGTTTCCTCCAAAGCTGAGTGAGTGCCAAGGACTAGGGTGCAAGAGTTTTATCTGGCAGAGGAACTCAGGAAGCAGGAATGAGGGAGGGGGGCTGATGAGATGCAGAAAGAAGAAAATCAGAGTACATGACCAGGAGAACTGCTGCTGTGAGCAACAGAGAACCACTTCCACACACACAGGATGCCTCCCACAGGGTCCGCCTAAAAGACAGAAGACTTTAGCCACCAACGTTTAGCCAACAGTTCCCAGCCCTCATGGGCTGAGGATCTCCCCAGGAGAGTTACCATTACCTGGCTTCTAGTCTTCCTTGTATAGCCATGCAAGCTCTATTACCTCAAAAAGTACCTGAGGCATAATACAGAAAGATTCACAACCCAGCCTGGCATACCATCCAGCACAAAGTGGCCTATAACCACCCATGCAGCTGCTGCCAATTCACAGGGAGGAGAGGGGATGTAACCTGGGCATCAGGACATCTACTATATCACTCAGATTTCTCCTCTTTGGTCTCATTCCGTTGATTTTTCCAGGATTTGTGGCCTAGGAATTAGGGGTTCCTTGGCTAAAATAGGACACCAGCTGTACCCTCACGGAGCTTACAGCCCAGTGGGAATTCATCTCTGACCAGTTTTCAAACTGGTCAAACCTTGCAGTGTCTACCAAAGTTCTTGAGGACCACCCACTGCTGTAGAAGCCACTGAGTTCCTTTTCTGGTTACACAACTGCTTTCATAAAAACTGGCTGTGACCCAGCAACTACTAAGCATTTTCCTCCTAAACTTTAGTTGGCAGAATTTCATTACTTTAACCTCATTTCAACCAGCAGAAAACATCGTGCACTTTTCCACTGGGCCCAAAACATTACTCAGAAAGAAATGAAGATGAGGGCGAGAAGGGAAAACCACAGAGCCAATATCATTAGGATCGTCTGTTTCACAGCCAGGCTGCCTACATTGTCATTTCATCTCTGTGCATATATACCCAAGGCCCTTCCGTTCCACCCTGATTTCCCAAGTTTGAAGGTTTTTTGAGGAAAGAAAAAGGGAGAGAAGTAAACCCACTTCATTAAAGTCTAAGGTTTTCACTCAAAGTTTGGCAACTTCTCCATATAGATGAACTCCAGGGGTGAGACTTCTCATGTGATGTAATATGTTTTTTTAAAGGGGGTCGGGGGAAATTCTAAACAAGACATGCAAATTAAAGCACTGAATTAGAACCAACTTCTGTTGACAGAGAGTAACTTTAGAAAGTCCTTCCAAAGGGAGCCGTGATTTGAAGCATTTTGCAGAAGGTAATTAGTGACCAGGGCTTCCCAGGTGAGTCAGTGGTAAAGAATCCACCTGCCAAAGCAAGAGCTGCAAAAGACGCAGGTTCAATCCCTGGGTTGGGAAGATCCCCTGGAAAAGGGAATGGCAACCCATTCCAGTCAGTATTCTTGCCTAGAAAACCCCATGGACAGAGGAATCTGATGGGCTACAGTCTATGGGGTCACAAAAGAGCTGGACACGACTGAACAACTAAACAATAGTAACGATTAGTGACCGCTGAAAAGAGGCGTGAAGTGCAGTGTACCTCAAAGGTCTTAAGAAAAGACGTTGAATGTGGGCGTGTCCACACTCAAGAATTTCCAGCTGTCATATTGATGTCTACAGTACATTTCTGACAATACCCCATTGGTCAGCTTCCACTCCTATCACTACACCATTAGCCAGGTTAAAGCCATCCTTCTGAGATTTGTGCTAAAGAGACCAACATTTATAAATTAGCTCTATATGCCCTCAGTTTATTTTGTTCCATTGTTAAGACTATTAACCTGCAACATCACTTTACGGCCGCTGACCCCCATGAAGGTGAGGAGGAAGATGGATCAGTGGACTCAGTTCTCAGTTCTGAAAAATGTGTGCCTTACCATGTCAGGTCAGCACATGATAGCTCTCTCTCCTTCTCTTTTCAATACTGTCCTTCTCTTTCCTTCTGTCTTATTTTAGTTAAGTCCAACAAAATGGTGTGAAATAGAAGCCATAAAAATGGTTATTCTTTCACATTTCATAACTAATGTTTTTGAAATTTCACCATCAAGTATGACATTTGATATGGGACTTTATGGCTCAGCTGGTAAAGAATCTCCCTGCAATGCAGGAGACCTGGGTTTGATCCCTGGGTTGGGAAGATTCCCCTGAAGAAGGGAAAGGCTACCCACTCCAGTATTCTGGCCTGGAGAATTTCATGGACTAAATAGTCCATGCAGTCGCAAAGAATCAGACACAACTGGGTGATTTTCACTTTGGGAGATTAGATATATCATATCTAAGAAAAGCACCTATTCCAATTTTACTGGGATTCTTTTCCAAACACATGTGAAGTGTTGGATTTTGTGAAAGTTTCATATGATTTTTTTCTGTGTATTCATCTATAATTCTGCACAGGTTATAGATCAGTATCAAATCCAGAGAACTCTAACTGATATTTGGTCCTCAAGGCCTTTTACATTTCTAATCAGAGACTGGAAATTGGGGTTTGGGGCTCCCAATGAGAATGCTTATTAAAAGCACAGTATTTGTCCACTTCAAATACATACTTCCTATTATCATATCAGGATGTTGTAAAGGAGAAAAAGATTGAGACTTTAGTGAAATTTCCTCCTGTATTCCGTATGGCCTTAAGTAACATTTCACCATAGCAAGAAGGTCTTGTTTATTTTTATATGTTCAGTTGTTCAGTTGATAAAAATAAAAGCAGAAAAATAAACCTTCCCCCTTCTTGCCCCTTCATTGGGCAAGGTCAGTGTTATAGACATTGTGATAAAATTAGACTATGCTTGGCTTCATCTCCTGACACACTCCAAGCCTCTTGAAAACCCCTTGCAGACTAGAAACCATTCAGCCTCAGAAACCAATAACCAATTAGATATACTGGAATTCACTTCTCTTCCCCTGGTGCCTCCAGTTCAAGAAATATGGAGCCAACCCATCTCTGGGGGAAAAAAAAAAAAAAAGGCTTTTTAGAAGTTTTAAGGATACAGGCTTAATTCTCCTGATGGCTCCAAACCACAAATACTTTCCTATATGCGTTGCTCATGTCTGATGGGCTCAGGGAAAAATAGTTTCCACTCCTCGTGGCTCTGGGTGGTAGAGGTCCCAGTCCTAGTTCTCACTTTGTTACTTCATTTCTCTTGACCTTACTTTCCTCTTTAGTAATGAAAAACTACTGAACCCTACAATGCACTGATATCTGAGCACTATTTCCAGGAATCGTAGCATATTGACAGCTTTCACCTCTCTTCTAGTTTCTCTCACCTAAGGATATCTGGTGTGTCCATCTAGCCAGGCTGAACCACACGAAGGACACAAGGACAATGGAGAAGTTACGAGATTATTTCATTTACAAGTGAAGGAATGCACTCAAAGTGGTTTATGCAAAAACAGCCTGGTGTCACTGAAGGCGCAGGCAGTCTTCATGCATAACTGGATCCAAGTACTCCAAGAACTGTGCAGGGACGCGCCCCTCTCCTCTTTTCCCTGCCTCTTGGCTCTCCTCCAGGCTGGCTGCATCCTCCGTCAGGTCTTCCCATGCTGACTCTAGCCTGCATTAGCCTCTCAGTAGAAAGAGATTGTCTTTTTCCCAAGAGTTCTGCCCAAAGTCCCACGGAGGCTCTCATTTCTGCTTGTGTCGTGTACTTTCTGGCTTCTCTGCTGGCTCAGCAGCAGAGAATCCACCTGCCAAGGAGGAGACGTGGGTTCAATCCCTGGGTCAGGAAGATCCCCTGGAGAAAGGAATGGCAATGCACTCTAGTGTTCTTGCCTGGGACATCTCACGGAGAGAGGAGTCTGGCAGGCTACAGTCCTTGGGGTCGCAAGAGTTGGACAGGACTTAGTGAGTAAACCGCCATCACCATATATTCTGTATCAATCAGGGACTGGATAGGAAATAGTTCACTTTTATTGGATAATTTGGAAGAGAGTTTAATTAAGGGACCATTCTAAAATAATAAGCAGTATGTAGGGAAACCACAGGGGCTGGAGGCACTCAGGGGCCACATGCTGAGTTTTATTACCTGTAGGTCTGGAAGCAGAAAGAGCTTCTAGGAGCTGCAACCTCTAGTGGAGGGCTGCAGCAAGTAATGGCGAAGGTGTGGCTTCCTCTTACTCCTTCCTTCTTCTGCTCTCTCGCCTCTGGAAACAGCAGAATCCGACTAGTCAGAAGATAGAGGAGCTCACCAGTGAAGTCCATACTGGCCAAACTCTTGAGGTACAACAGAGTAGAGATGGATGGAGAAAGAATTCCAGATCAAGTGGAAGACATTCATATCCACCTCGCACTCACTCTTGAACCAGTCCTCGTGGCCAGGGGAAAGTCCTTATACCTGGGTCCATGGCAGTCCCTTGAGCTGACGGTGAGTTCAGGCTTATCTCAAAGAAATGAACTGGAAGCATATGCCTGTGTATACGTGTGCATGTGCACTCATGTGTGCATACACTTGCCCAGCAGACCCCAAAATGAATCACCGGAAAAAGAGGGAAAGGATTCAGGGATGGCAAAAAATGACAGGAGACAGCCACAGAGCAAACGTATTTTTCCTGGACTTGTTCCAGCTAATCTTAGAGACGCATCAGTATTTTCCTTTGGCCTTTACCCTGGAGGCCTGATGAGTGTGTGCTAAGCCACTTCTGTTGTGTTCGACTCTCTGTGACTCTATGGACGGTAGCTCACCAGATTCCTCTGTCCATGGGATTCTCCAGGCAAGAATACTCGAGTGGGTTGCTGTGCCCTCCTCCAAGGGATCTTCCCAACCCAGGGATCAGACCCACATCTCTTACGTCTCTTGCACTGGCAGTCATGTTCTTTACCACTAGCGCCATTTGGGAAGCCCTGCAAGCCTGGAGTGAGGCTCACTTAGCAGAGATGGCCTTGGCAGCTGAGGGTGAGCCTTCTCACCTTACACGGACATGGTCTTGGTCTCCAGCTAAATGTCCATCCCCCAGGCAAAATTCCCTGGAAAACACACCATACATACTGACAGCCTGGCCAAACTGATGGCTCCATTTGAATTGATTGTCTGCGCTCCACAACTACCTTCAAACCTTGTTCATTCCAGCCCATTGGTGCCAGCCTTCTTCCCATCACTCCACACCCCATCCCAGTTCTTTCTCTGCATATCCTAGACCTGGATAATAGCCTTCATCTCAGTTTTCCATTCTATGTACTACTTCCTGTTCCAGACACTCAGATACAGAAGCCCAGTGAGATTAATAAAGTCAAATAAGACCTTTTTTTTTTAGCCAATTGCCCTAGGAGACTATTTTGCTGCTGCTACAAGATGGAATTCCAGGGACTCTAACTTCAAACAGCCTCCCTACCTCCATACACACATACAACAGGTTATGCCCTTGCTCAGGGTTCAGAAGACAACATCATCACAGCCTACCCAGTGGTCACTTGGCAAGGAAAAATGTTGAGACAGTGGTAGTAGAGCAGTGACGGGAGAGGAAGAACAAAGAGGGAGGGAGAGAAGAGCCTCTCAGTGTAATTCTGAGCTCTACAGAGGCAGGACCTTCAGACTCTACACCAAGGAGGTCTCCTGAACCTTTCCAGCTTCAACTCCATCATTCTCCTCACTCTTTCTCCCTGTTCCCCAGGAAAGAGGAATAACCGGTACTTATGCTCTTAAAGTGACCAGCAAAATGGAGGTACCCTTTTTCAGGAAGACAGCAAAATGCCCGTGATGGTTTTTAAGACACACTGAGTGTGTATCTTCACTAGAGTCATAAATATTCTATTGTCTCAGGAGGGAGATTTATCGTTCACCATACTTGTTGCTATGGCAGCTGAATGGTTCTCATAACTGGAAAGAGCAAGTCATTGGCTTGTTGGGTCTTGTTTTTTCAGGGCCAGCAGCAATTTTCTGTTCTTTCCCAAGGATTTTTTTTCTTCTTGGCCATTATAGGCCTCCCTCAGGCTGCTTCTGGAACAGTTGATCCTTACTAAGCTCGGGAGGCTCTGTGACCTTGGGCAGGTAACCTCACCATGCTTGGCTCAACCACTTTATGATGAAGGTAAAATAATCAGCCCCACATCACAGGGCAATTCAGAAGATTAGTAAGATAATGCAAGTAAGTGCAGAACACTGCTTGGCATTAGAAAATGCTGGCTCTTTCTATTGAAAAGGAAAATATGAATTAAGGGTGTTTTTCTAATAGGCAGCAGGAATTCAGATGGGGTATGGACATGAGTTTGGGTGAACTCTGGGAGTTGGTGATGGACAGGGAGGCCTGGCATGCTGCAATTCATGGGGTCACAGAGAGTCAGACATAACTGAGTGACTGAACTGAACTGAACTGAAGCTGAGAAGGTTCTGAAAGCTAGAATGAGAACACAGGGGAGAGTAATTCCTCTGCTCCCATCACTTCTGCTTCCTTATCTTGTGTCTCTGTTAATGCTAGTTTTGGGGCACTATCATTCTTTCTAGAGCTTTCCCAGTGGCTCAGATGGTAAAGAATCTTCCTGCAATGCAGGACACCAGGGTTCAATCCCTGGGTTGGGAAGATCCCTGGTTAGGAAATGGCAACCCACTCCAGTATTCTTGCCTGGAGAAGCCCATGGACAGAGAAGCCTGGTGGGCAAAAGTGTTGGAAACGNGTGAGTGCCAAGGACTAGGGTGCAAGAGTTTTATCTGGCAGAGGAACTCAGGAAGCAGGAATGAGGGAGGGGGGCTGATGAGATGCAGAAAGAAGAAAATCAGAGTACATGACCAGGAGAACTGCTGCTGTGAGCAACAGAGAACCACTTCCACACACACAGGATGCCTCCCACAGGGTCCGCCTAAAAGACAGAAGACTTTAGCCACCAACGTTTAGCCAACAGTTCCCAGCCCTCATGGGCTGAGGATCTCCCCAGGAGAGTTACCATTACCTGGCTTCTAGTCTTCCTTGTATAGCCATGCAAGCTCTATTACCTCAAAAAGTACCTGAGGCATAATACAGAAAGATTCACAACCCAGCCTGGCATACCATCCAGCACAAAGTGGCCTATAACCACCCATGCAGCTGCTGCCAATTCACAGGGAGGAGAGGGGATGTAACCTGGGCATCAGGGCATCTACTATATCACTCAGATTTCTCCTCTTTGGTCTCATTCCGTTGATTTTTCCAGGATTTGTGGCCTAGGAATTAGGGGTTCCTTGGCTAAAATAGGACACCAGCTGTACCCTCACGGAGCTTACAGCCCAATGGGAATTCATCTTTGACCAGTTTTCAAACTGGTCAAACCTTGCAGTGTCTACCAAAGTTCTTGAGGACCACCCACTGCTGTAGAAGCCACTGAGTTCCTTTTCTGGTTACACAACTGCTTTCATAAAAACTGGCTGTGACCCAGCAACTACTAAGCATTTTCCTCCTAAACTTTAGTTGGCAGAATTTCATTACTTTAACCTCATTTCAACCAGCAGAAAACATCGTGCACTTTTCCACTGGGCCCAAAACATTACTCAGAAAGAAATGAAGATGAGGGCGAGAAGGGAAAACCACAGAGCCAATATCATTAGGATCGTCTGTTTCACAGCCAGGCTGCCTACATTGTCATTTCATCTCTGTGCATATATACCCAAGGCCCTTCCGTTCCACCCTGATTTCCCAAGTTTGAAGGTTTTTTGAGGAAAGAAAAAGGGAGAGAAGTAAACCCACTTCATTAAAGTCTAAGGTTTTCACTCAAAGTTTGGCAACTTCTCCATATAGATGAACTCCAGGGGTGAGACTTCTCATGTGATGTAATATGTTTTTTTAAAGGGGGTCGGGGGAAATTCTAAACAAGACATGCAAATTAAAGCACTGAATTAGAACCAACTTCTGTTGACAGAGAGTAACTTTAGAAAGTCCTTCCAAAGGGAGCCGTGATTTGAAGCATTTTGCAGAAGGTAATTAGTGACCAGGGCTTCCCAGGTGAGTCAGTGGTAAAGAATCCACCTGCCAAAGCAAGAGCTGCAAAAGACGCAGGTTCAATCCCTGGGTTGGGAAGATCCCCTGGAAAAGGGAATGGCAACCCATTCCAGTCAGTATTCTTGCCTAGAAAACCCCATGGACAGAGGAATCTGATGGGCTACAGTCTATGGGGTCACAAAAGAGCTGGACACGACTGAACAACTAAACAATAGTAACGATTAGTGACCGCTGAAAAGAGGCGTGAAGTGCAGTGTACCTCAAAGGTCTTAAGAAAAGACGTTGAATGTGGGCGTGTCCACACTCAAGAATTTCCAGCTGTCATATTGATGTCTACAGTACATTTCTGACAATACCCCATTGGTCAGCTTCCACTCCTATCACTACACCATTAGCCAGGTTAAAGCCATCCTTCTGAGATTTGTGCTAAAGAGACCAACATTTATAAATTAGCTCTATATGCCCTCAGTTTATTTTGTTCCATTGTTAAGACTATTAACCTGCAACATCACTTTACGGCCGCTGACCCCCATGAAGGTGAGGAGGAAGATGGATCAGTGGACTCAGTTCTCAGTTCTGAAAAATGTGTGCCTTACCATGTCAGGTCAGCACANCTAGCACTGCACCAACGGGAGCCTCAGTACAGTGAAGAGAGTGGACTAAGAGAGCAGGGCAAATTGAAGATCAGGTTTGTTCTCCTGACTCTAGCTGGTTCCCAGGGCTGAGGAAATGCTAAGTTGGGGGCCACCAGGCCAGCCTGGGTCCCTCCAAGCAAGACATGTGGATACAGACTTCTCAGTCTGAGGGTCACTTACTGGCTATGGCAGAGTTTCAGGGGGTCTTCAGTCCTTAGTCATCAAGAGGAAGTGAAGGTAACAAGGAAAGGAGATGAGATCCAGGTAGCGGTGGAAAAGATCAGATGCAGATTCAGACATCAGTGGTGGACTGGAGCAGAATGGCCAGGTGTGGAATCAGACCAACAAACCCAAAAGGCTCAGTCAAGGCTGGAGGGCCCTCTTTTACCCCACAGCTCTAAGATCACATAAGCCACACTTTTTTCCTTTCCTACTGTTTGCTACAATATTAGAAAGGAGGAAAGAAGGGAGCATGGAGCTCTAAAGTCTGATATATTGATATTTAGCTGAGTCACCCAAGCAGAGACTCCTATCAGCCTCAGTAAAGGTGATATGACTTCCATGGTGGTTGAAACAATCTCATGAAATGCTGCAAAACAAAAACATCCATTTGTAAAATGTATTAGGCTATCAAGATAGCTAACCTCTTCTCTTTGACATTTCTATTTTTGTAAAGACTGTTTTCAAGCAGATGAGATAATTTTTTAGGACTGAAAACATTGAATTCTATGAAACCTTGCTTGTGAAATCATTTCTAGTGCATTGTACAAACTGAGAGCCAGCAGACCTGCCAGGATGCCTCCACCAAGTGGGGGCTCAGTGCAGGGTAGGCTGGCCTGGTTAGAAGCAGGTTGAAGACTTGAGAGAAATAAAGCTGGGTCTGCAGACATCAAGGGTGATGGGAAGGCCAAGTCAGCTGTCCCTTGTGATTAAGAGTCTCTGAAAGACAGTATCTGAAAGCTAGAGTCATCACACGTCCCAGCTGTCTTGAGAGTGCTATGATTTATACAGAGGATCTTCATGCTCCATCCAGTCAGTACCCCTTTCCATTCTCAAAAATATTCCAATTTACATAAGTATATGGCCACCTTAATTAAAATTTATTTAGTATGCAGACATAGAGAACACTTATGGACACAGTGGGGGAAGGAGAGAGTGGGATGAATTGAGAGAGTAGCAGGGAAATATATACATTACCATACGTAAAATAGAATGCCAGGAAGAATTTGCTGGGTAACATAGGGAACTCAGCCTAGTGTTTTGTGACAGCCTAGAGCAATGGGGATGGGAAGGGGGTTCAGGACGGGGAGGACATATGCATACCTGTGACAGATTCATGTTGATGTGTGGCAGAGGCCAGTACTACATCACAGAGCTAGAGTTCACTAATAACTGCATTTTGTTCTATAAAAAATAAAAACAAAATAAAAAATTGAAAAAAGTTATTTGTTCAGAAGGAAATAATTATACATTTAACAAGATATATATGTGTGTGTGTGTGTATATATATATACATACATATATGTATGTATATACATACAGAGATATATATATATACACATAAACACAAGAGAATATATATACACACAATGGTGTATATGTATATATACATACACACAATGTATATATACATATATATACGCATGAGCGTGAAAGTGCAAGTTGCTCAGTTGTGTCCGAGTCTTTGTGACCCCATGGACTATACAGTCCATGGAATTCTCCAGGCCAGAATACTGGAGTGGGTAGCCTTTACTTCTCCATAGGATCTTTCCAACCCAGGGATCGNATGTATATATAAATATATATACGCATGAGCGTGAAAGTGCAAGTTGCTCAGTTGTGTCCAAGTCTTTGTGACCCCATGGACTATACAGTCCATGGAATTCTCCAGGCCAGAATACTGGAGTGGGTAGCCTTTCCTTCTCCATAGGATCTTTCCAACCCAGGGATCGAACCCAGGTCTCTCACATTGCAGGCAGATTCTTTATCAGCTGAGCCACCAGGGAAGCACAAGAATACTGGAGTGGGTAGCCTATTCCTTCTCCACTGGATCTTCCTGACCCAGGAATCAAACCAGGATCTCCTGCATTGCAGGCAGATTCTTTACCAACTGAGCTATCAGGGGAGCCCACATACATACATACAATGGAATACTACTCAACCAGGAAAAAGAATGATATAATGCCATTTGCAGCATCATGGATGGACCTAGAGATAACCATACTGAGTAAAGGCAGTCAGGCAGAGAAAGGCAAATATATGATATCACCTATATATGTGATCGAAAATATAGCACAAATGAACATATTTACATAAAAGAAACCAGACTCAGGGACAGAAAACAAATTTATGGTTAACGAAAGGGAAAAGGAGGGAGGATACATTAGGAGTTTGGGATTAACAGATAAAAACTACTCCATATAAAACAAATAAAACCTCTTCTGTTCATGGAATTCACCAGGTGAGAATACTAGAGTGGGTTGTCATTTCCTTCTCCAGGGGACCTTCCTGACCCAGTGATCAAATCCAGGTTTTCCACGCTGCAGGCAGATCCTTTACCATCTGCTACTATATAGCACAGGCAACTATATTCATTATCTCATAATAATCTATAATGGGAAAGAATCTGAAAAAGGACATATGTATGTGTGTATTTGACTAACTTTGCCATACGCCAGGAACTAACACAGAACTGTAAATCATCTATACTTCAATTTTCAAAAGAGAGAGGAAGAGAGGTAGGAAAGACTCATCCACACAGGCAAGAACCAAAGCCCCTGGGTAGTCTGCAGACAGAGGTGGGAGGAGGCAGAGGACCAGCAGAGACAGGTTTGCCAGAAGCGCAGCATCGCTGCAACTATCAAGGACATCCACCTAGAAAGATGGTGAGAACTGGATTAGAAAGGGGCCCAAGCTGGGTAAATGTTGCCAGAGTTTAGGAGAGACGTAAATTCTCTGGGATTGTCCATAGGAAAGAATTTGAAATACCAGAATTTGAAATACAAAGATGATGACTTAGATGAGACTAGTCAGTAAGAAGGCTGGCTTTGCTGTTGTTACAATCGAACTTTCTGAATAGGAAATTATTCATATGGTTAAAATGTCAAAATGGATAAAATTATGTATGATTTAAAAACTTCCCTACTCTCCTCCCCAACCACTCCTGTTTCCTCTCCCTTTTCTTCTCTATCCTTCCAAAGATATTCTACATCATAGAAACCATGAAAATTCTCATTCATTCCCTCCCTTTTGGTTTACATCAATGACAGCATATTATATAAATAATTCACATTTTGCTTTTTTTCATCAAGAAACAAATCTTGAAGACTGTCCTATGTCAAAGTAATAGGAGCACTCAAATTTTGTACGGCCTCACAGTATTCCATTATATAGGCATATGATGGCTTATTTAACAGTCTCCTCCTGATGGAAATCCAATCTTTTCCTATTAATAGCAACATTGCTATTACTGCTCCTCTACATTCACCAGTGAACACTTCTAAGTGTATCTATAGGATGTTTTTAGAAGGGGAATTGCTAATGCAAAAGATACATGCATTTGTAATTTTGCAATATTTGATGATGCTGTAGTTCATGAAAGTTGCACCAATTGGCATTCCCACCAGAGGATCTGGTTCTCCAAAGACCAGTGAACTCAGCAGGCTGTTAAACATTTTGATTTGGGGCCAGTACTGAGAGGTGGACATAGAGATGAGAAACACTGCTTCCTCTATTCTTGCTATTTTCTGAGAAGTAAAGGGGACACCCATGGCTCCACCTTTACATTCATTCTTCCAGCCCCCACCCCAGAAAAGTAAAATGAGTCCCCAACATATGAAGCTTCAGGCTGTGAACTTTCAGAGATGCAACCATATGTTCTCATGTCCAATCACATAAATCAATTCGTGTGTCTGGCAATCATTGTCACATGCATGTATTCTCTACAAGTGGTTGTGCTTTGGGTACTTTACAGTGCTATATAGAGTTCAGTATTACTCTACCATCTCCCAGCTCCTCTTGCTCCTTCAGTCAGTAATTATACTTGCCTGTTCACCCAAATGGGAAATAGATGAGGAAACAGTGGAAACAGTGTCAGACTTTATTTTGGGGGACTTCAAAATCACTGCAGATGGTGATTGTAGCCATGAAATTAAAAGATGCTTACTCCTTGGAAGAAAAGTTATGACCAACCTATATAGCATATTCAAAAGCAGAGACATTACTTTGCTGACTAAGGTCCGTCTAGTCAAGGCTATGATTTTTCCTGTGATCATGTATGGATGTGAGAGTTGGACTGTGAAGAAGGCTGAGCACTGAAGAATTGATGCTTTTGAACTGTGGTGTTGGAGAAGACTCTTGAGAGTCCCTTGGACTGTAAGGAGATCCAACCAGTCCATTCTGAAGGAGATCAACCCTGGGATTTCTTTGGAAGGAATGATGCTGAAGCTGAAACTCCAGTACTTTGGCCACCTCATGAGAAGAGCTGACTCATTGGAAAAGACTCTGATGCTGGGAGGGATTGGGGACAGGAGGAGAGGGGGATGACAGAGGATGAGATGGCTGGATGGC
>SJYW01039991.1:296235-308895 GCA_006410735.1 Raphicerus campestris | reverse complement strand
AGCCATGAAATTAAAAGATGCTTACTCCTTGGAAGAAAAGTTATGACCAACCTATATAGCATATTCAAAAGCAGAGACATTACTTTGCTGACTAAGGTCCGTCTAGTCAAGGCTATGATTTTTCCTGTGATCATGTATGGATGTGAGAGTTGGACTGTGAAGAAGGCTGAGCGCTGAAGAATTGATGCTTTTGAACTGTGGTGTTGGAGAAGACTCTTGTGAGTCCCTTGGACTGTAAGGAGATCCAACCAGTCCATTCTGAAGGAGATCAACCCTGGGATTTCTTTGGAAGGAATGATGCTGAAGCTGAAACTCCAGTACTTTGGCCACCTCATGAGAAGAGCTGACTCATTGGAAAAGACTCTGATGCTGGGAGGGATTGGGGACAGGAGGAGAGGGGGATGACAGAGGATGAGATGGCTGGATGGCATCATGGACTCGATGGACGTGAGTCTGAGTGAACTCCGGGAGTTGGTGATGGACAGAGAGGCCTGGTGTGCTGCGATTCATGGGGTCGCAAAGAGTCGGACACGACTGAGTGACTGAACTGAACTGAACTGTTCACCCAAAATCAGTCCCTGCATGCCAGCTATCATACTTAACACTGTACTTTTCAAGGTACTATGCTGTAAGATTTTAAAAATATTCTTTAGTGTACTATTTGTGTGAAAAGTGTTATAAACTTTTTACTGGACAATACTATGTAGGTGATTTGCTAGTTGGGTACCTGGGCTAACTTTATTGGACTCACAAACAAATTGGACTTACAAATGGGCTCTCAGAACAGAACTTATTCATATGAGGGGACTTACTGTAAAGTCACTTATCAGATTAATAAAGTTAGGAAGCATAAACTAATCAATTCTCCTCTAAGCTTGTCTTCTCTGCACAGAAATCTGTTCTTTTCCTTTCCTCTATGCTGCATAGAGTTGTTATTGTCACTAAGTCACCTCCGACTCTGTGACCCCATGGACTGCAGCACGCCAAGCTTCCTTGTCCTTCACTATATCCCAGAGTTTGATCAAACTCATGTCCATTGAGTTGATGATGCCATCCAACCATATTATCCTCTGTCAGCCCCTTCTCCTCCTGCCCTCAACATTTTGCAGCATCAGAGGTTTCTCCAATGAATTGGCTGTTCACATCAGGTGGCCAAAGTATTGGAGCTTCAGCTTCAGTAACAGTCCTTCCAATGAATATTCAGGGCTGATTTCCTTTAGGATAGATTGGTTTGATCTCCTTGCAGTCCAAGGGACTCTTAATAGTCTTCTTCAACACCACAGTTTAAAAGCATCAGTTCTTCAGTGCTCAGCCTTCTTTATGGTCCAGCTCTCACACCCATACATGACTCTTGGAAAAACCATAGCTTTGACTATACAGACCTTTGTCGGCAAAGTGATGTCTCTGTTTGAATATGCTGTCTAGGTTTGTCATAGCTTTTCTTCCAAGGAGCAAAAATAAAGATGCTGCCACATTCTAGGAGTCAGTCTATGACCTCACTGACTCTCAAATTGAACTTTATCTTAGAAATGAGCCTTTATCAGTAATGAGGAGATTTCAGCCCCTAACTGCTATACCCTATTTTTCTTTCTCAACTTGTTCACAGTTCAGACAGGGCAGAAGGTCAGAGGCCCAAGTAGGTGCTTCAGATTGAAAGAGATGCTATCTTAACTGTTTTCCTAGATGTTTACTTCTCAACTAGGAAAAATAATCAAACATGCGAGTTATCCACCCAGGTAGCATTTTTCCAAGTGATATTATCTACCTCTGAATGATGGGGAAGGGTAAGAGTGAGGAAAACTATTTAAAATACAGATTCTGGGCTCAACCCAGAATTTCTGAACTGGAATCATTGGGTTAGGGAGAAGAATAATGGGGAGAGGTGAGGTCCAAACCTTTTCATTTCATAACAAGCTTCCCTTGGTGAACTTCAAGCACAGTTAGACATATTGCACTCAAGATTTATTATTAGGACTTCCCTAGCAGTCCAGTGGTTAAGAATCAATCTGCAAATGTAAGGAACATAGGTTCACTTCCTGGCCCAGGAAGATTCCACATGCCTTGGGGTAGCTAGCCTCTGTGCCACAGCTACTGAGCCTGCACTTTAGAGCCTGTTCTCTGCAATAAGGGAAGCCACCACCAGCCAAAACCAGAGAAAGCCTGTGCACAGCCTCGAAGAGCCAGTACAGCCTAAAATAAATAGATAAAAAATTTATGCATGATTCATTACTAGTCCTAAGAAACTCCGGTATAGCCTATATGATTATGGCAAGCAAAGCCAAGGAAGGAAGAGCTAGACAAAGTATGACTCAGGAGTAAAACTTGAAATGTTAAGAACTGGCAAGTGCTAACAAAGAGTAACAGGGAAGAAATATTCATGAGGCTATTAAAAAAATAGATAAACAGCTTTTTCCTATTAAGGACGATACTTCAAAGCTGAGTGCCATCAAAGAAGAGATATGAATAGGACAAACGAAAGCTGTGGGTTTCAATTATTTATCAGCATGGTGAAAAATGAAATTTGGAGGATTCAGAGCCTTCCACATATTCTAAATAAACGACTCTTGCCTGGCTAGATTAACTAGTACGTTAAAAGACTGGTTGTTAATTAGTTGCCTTTACATTTCTCTACGTAGCCACAATCAGACTGAGGAGTTTTAATCTCCTACTCGTTAGTTGACTGTTAACAGTGAGAAGTCATTGCTTCAGAAATTATTCCTTGGAAGCTAGGTAAGGTCTAATGTTGAGAAATGCATCTGCACGCGTATTTGCGTATGAGCTAGGAAATAGCCCAGCTTGCTGATGCATCCTCACATTGCCTGGTCTACAAAGCAGGCTTCAGTCTCTCTCATCCATCCTTCCAAACCCAGGTATGAACCAGCTTCATGGCCAGCAAAGCTTCCACAGGGGGGGCCAAAAGATGCTGAATGGGTTAAATCACTTTGTGTGTACTAAGTCCCTTCAGTTGTGTCCAGCACTTTGCAACCCTATGGACCATGCCCCGCCAGGCTTCTCTGTCCTTGGGATTCTCCNAGTCTCTCTCATCCATCCTTCCAAAACCAGGTATGAACCAGCTTCATGGCCAGCAAAGCTTCCACAGGGGGAGCCAAAAGATGCTGAATGGGTTAAATCACTTTGTGTGTACTAAGTCCCTTCAGTTGTGTCCAGCACTTTGCAACCCTACGGACCATGCCCCGCCAGGCTTCTCTGTCCTTGGGATTCTCCAGGCAAGAATACTGGAATAGGTTACCATGACCTTCTCCAGGGAATCTTAACCCAGTTTAATTCATTAGTTATCTTATTAAGGTCTACTCTTTACATGTATACTAAAAAGTTTTGGTATAGTATGAAAGAATAACCACAATGATCTGAAAAGCTAAAATATTCTTCCCTTTTCCATCTACATGTCTAGGTATGGCCAAATTATTTTTACACGCTACTTCAGTGGAAACACATTGCAACATATTGAATGAAGAAGCAGATATGAGAACACAGCTGTGTTTTATTAGGCCAGATACTGTCTAGTTTAATCATTCATTGGCACATATACTCCATGTCATATTTCCTTGGCATGGCAGATCCTCTCTGATCAGACATCAGCAGCATCACCAATTAGTACAGAAAAGAGCCATTCTGTGTGCAGGCAACTGGATGAGAGGAGATAAATCATGAGAATGCTCTGATACAATTTTCAAAATGCTTGATGGAATAAAATGCAAAATTAAAACTTCAGCAGGGCCCCAGGATTTGCAGGATTCCAGGGATTGCTTTTACATGGAATTGACATCTAAGTGGAGTTAAGACATCTGTAGGCAGTGACTCTACATGCACGCACTTTGACTCAGATACTCCAGTTGTAAGAACTCTTCCTTAGCAAATGATTAAGGATGGGAACAAAAGCCGAAGTCCTATTATCGTAGTCTACGATAATGCAAAATGCAGAAAAACATAATAATAATGCAGGGGACTTTCCCACTGGTCTCGTGGTCTCATGGAACTGTCTTCCAATGCAGGGGATACAAATTTAATCCCTGGTCAGAGAACTGAGATCCTACATGCCACAGAGCAACCAAACCCACGCGCCACAACTAGAGAACCCACAAGTTGCAAGATAGATCCCACATGCCACAGTGAAGAACTGACACTGTGATAGTAAAGCAAGAATCAATAATACATGAAATAAATTGATACACCTATCCTCTGAAACCCCTAAGTATCAAGGGATAGGTATATATTCAGTGACTTCTATGGCATAGCATGAAAGCATCATGTAGCTAAAATAGTGTGTATTAGATGTGTAACTGTAATCAACTGTAGCTGAGCATCATCAGACTAGAGTGGTAATGTGCATAACTCTGCAAACAGATTGCCTAGTTTAAAATCAGGCTTTGACACTTATTAACCAAGGAGTCTTGGGCAGTCCTTTGCCTAGTGGAAATCTGAAATGTGGTTACTGCTTATAGTCATCAGCATCCAGAGAGAATAGAGGGAGATAAGGAAAGGCTCCATCTTCCCACCTCCACAGAAGGCTCATGGAAGCAATATTTCTTCCAAATCTTGCCCTGCCATCTAAGAGGTGGCCTTATGCTCTCAACAGCTTCCCCAGTTACAGAGCTCCTACCTACCTACCAGCCCCTTCCACATGAAAATGCCCAATCCAAGTTTTTGAAGTTTCTTTGAAAGCTTCTTTGAAGTGTAGAGTTTATTTATTTACATTTGGAGCAAAATACCTAATCACAGATGCAAAAGTATTCCAGCAGCTATTCTCATCAGCTAGCTTCCTGAGCACAGAAGTACCTCTTTGTGATTTGTTAATGACAAGTTGATAACATCATATATTCTGAGATCAGCAAGTTTTTCATAAAATGGCTACATGACTAAAGACATTAACTCTCTCACTCTTGAGAGCTTCTCTCAGGCTGGGTACCTGAGTACCTCGGATTTGAGGTCTACAAGAAAAGAGTTCTAGAGCTCAAAACCTTCATTCATCACTCCTGAAGGCCTCCCTGGTCCAGCGCCTCCTTGCTGACAGTAAATATAATCCACATCCATGCTGCTCACTCTCCTCCTGGCACCTGGGGGGCTGGCACGTCTCTGAATAATTGAGGTCAGGTGCAACCATATCACTTGTTTGGGCCCATGAAATAAAATAGGAAGTTCTACCTTCTGAGTGGAAGCTCTCATGCCAAAATGAGGTTCACCAGGGCTTTCTTTACTGCATCACAATAACCCACAATGTCCCAGATGGTGGTGTGTGCATGCTAAGTCGCTTCGGTCATGGCCAGATTCTTGCTACCCTCTGGACTGTAGCCTTCCAGGCTTCTCTGTCCAAGGGTCTCTCCAGGCAGGAATACTGGTATGGGTTGCTATGCCCTTCTCCAGAGGATTTTCCCAACCCAGGGATTGAACCCACATCTCTTATGTCTCCTGCACTGGCAGGAGGGTTCTTTACCACTAGTGCCACCTGGGAAGCCACCATTAATCAGAGTCTTTGCACGAGATGGCCTAGAACAGTCTCCTGGGATGCAGAAAGATGAACCATTGTTGCTTAAAGTCAGAAAACTTTTTTGGGAAAGGTCTGAGTAGTAAATATTTTCAACTTAGCAGACCATATGGTTTCCATTACAGCTGCTCAACTCTGCCCTTATGTGGCAAATACAAGCAGCCCTAAATAATATGTAAATGATATGTAAATACAGGTTCCAGTAAAACTTGACTCATAAACTCAGGCAGTGGACCAGAAATAACCTTGGACCATGGCTTGCCTACCTCTGTTTTTGTTTTTACATCAAAACTTTCTCTTTAAGTGAAGAAATCATTTTCTCCCACTTCACTGAGGCGCACACACGCTTGCTAAGTCATGTCAGTAGTATTTGGTTCTTTGTGACCCCATGAACTGTAGCCCTCCAGGCTCCTCTGTCCATGGGATACTCCAGGCAGGAATACTGAAGTGGTTGCCATAGCCTCCTTCAGGGGATCTTCCCGACCCAGGGATTGAACCTGCATCTCTTACGTCTCTTGCACTGGCAGCTGGGTTCTTTACCACTGGAGCCAACTGACAAATAAAAATGTTTATGTCTAAGATGTGCAACAAGATGACTGGATACATATATAATGTGAAATCATGACCACAATCAAGCTAATTAATACATCTATCACCTCACACAGGTACCATGCGTGTGTGTGTGTGTGTGNGTTTGATCAAACTCATGTCCATTGAGTTGATGATGCCATCCAACCATATTATCCTCTGTCAGCCCCTTCTCCTCCTGCCCTCAACATTTTGCAGCATCAGAGGTTTCTCCAATGAATTGGCTGTTCACATCAGGTGGCCAAAGTATTGGAGCTTCAGCTTCAGTAACAGTCCTTCCAATGAATATTCAGGGCTGAATACCTTTAGGATAGATTGGTTTGATCTCCTTGCAGTCCAAGGGACTCTTAATAGTCTTCTTCAACACCACAGTTTAAAAGCATCAGTTCTTCAGTGCTCAGCCTTCTTTATGGTCCAGCTCTCACACCCATACATGACTCTTGGAAAAACCATAGCTTTGACTATACAGACCTTTGTCGGCAAAGTGATGTCTCTGTTTGAATATGCTGTCTAGGTTTGTCATAGCTTTTCTTCCAAGGAGCAAAAATAAAGATGCTGCCACATTCTAGGAGTCAGTCTATGACCTCACTGACTCTCAAATTGAACTTTATCTTAGAAATGAGCCTTTATCAGTAATGAGGAGATTTCAGCCCCTAACTGCTATACCCTATTTTTCTTTCTCAACTTGTTCACAGTTCAGACAGGGCAGAAGGTCAGAGGCCCAAGTAGGTGCTTCAGATTGAAAGAGATGCTATCTTAACTGTTTTCCTAGATGTTTACTTCTCAACTAGGAAAAATAATCAAACATGCGAGTTATCCACCCAGGTAGCATTTTTCCAAGTGATATTATCTACCTCTGAATGATGGGGAAGGGTAAGAGTGAGGAAAACTATTTAAAATACAGATTCTGGGCTCAACCCAGAATTTCTGAACTGGAATCATTGGGTTAGGGAGAAGAATAATGGGGAGAGGTGAGGTCCAAACCTTTTCATTTCATAACAAGCTTCCCTTGGTGAACTTCAAGCACAGTTAGACATATTGCACTCAAGATTTATTATTAGGACTTCCCTAGCAGTCCAGTGGTTAAGAATCAATCTGCAAATGTAAGGAACATAGGTTCACTTCCTGGCCCAGGAAGATTCCACATGCCTTGGGGTAGCTAGCCTCTGTGCCACAGCTACTGAGCCTGCACTTTAGAGCCTGTTCTCTGCAATAAGGGAAGCCACCACCAGCCAAAACCAGAGAAAGCCTGTGCACAGCCTCGAAGAGCCAGTACAGCCTAAAATAAATAGATAAAAAATTTATGCATGATTCATTACTAGTCCTAAGAAACTCCGGTATAGCCTATATGATTATGGCAAGCAAAGCCAAGGAAGGAAGAGCTAGACAAAGTATGACTCAGGAGTAAAACTTGAAATGTTAAGAACTGGCAAGTGCTAACAAAGAGTAACAGGGAAGAAATATTCATGAGGCTATTAAAAAAATAGATAAACAGCTTTTTCCTATTAAGGACGATACTTCAAAGCTGAGTGCCATCAAAGAAGGGATAGGACAAACGAAAGCTGTGGGTTTCAATTATTTATCAGCATGGTGAAAAATGAAATTTGGAGGATTCAGAGCCTTCCACATATTCTAAATAAACGACTCTTGCCTGGCTAGATTAACTAGTACGTTAAAAGACTGGTTGTTAATTAGTTGCCTTTACATTTCTCTACGTAGCCACAATCAGACTGAGGAGTTTTAATCTCCTACTCGTTAGTTGACTGTTAACAGTGAGAAGTCATTGCTTCAGAAATTATTCCTTGGAAGCTAGGTAAGGTCTAATGTTGAGAAATGCATCTGCACGCGCATTTGCGTATGAGCTAGGAAATAGCCCAGCTTGCTGATGCATCCTCACGTTGCCTGGTCTACAAAGCAGGCTTCAGTCTCTCTCATCCATCCTTCCAAAACCAGGTATGAACCAGCTTCATGGCCAGCAAAGCTTCCACAGGGGGAGCCAAAAGATGCTGAATGGGTTAAATCACTTTGTGTGTACTAAGTCCCTTCAGTTGTGTCCAGCACTTTGCAACCCTACGGACCATGCCCCGCCAGGCTTCTCTGTCCTTGGGATTCTCCAGGCAAGAATACTGGAATAGGTTACCATGACCTTCTCCAGGGAATCTTAACCCAGTTTAATTCATTAGTTATCTTATTAAGGTCTACTCTTTACATGTATACTAAAAAGTTTTGGTATAGTATGAAAGAATAACCACAATGATCTGAAAAGCTAAAATATTCTTCCCTTTTCCATCTACATGTCTAGGTATGGCCAAATTATTTTTACACGCTACTTCAGTGGAAACACATTGCAACATATTGAATGAAGAAGCAGATATGAGAACACAGCTGTGTTTTATTAGGCCAGATACTGTCTAGTTTAATCATTCATTGGCACATATACTCCATGTCATATTTCCTTGGCATGGCAGATCCTCTCTGATCAGACATCAGCAGCATCACCAATTAGTACAGAAAAGAGCCATTCTGTGTGCAGGCAACTGGATGAAAGGAGATAAATCATGAGAATGCTCTGATACAATTTTCAAAATGCTTGATGGAATAAAATGCAAAATTAAAACTTCAGCAGGGCCCCAGGATTTGCAGGATTCCAGGGATTGCTTTTACATGGAATTGACATCTAAGTGGAGTTAAGACATCTGTAGGCAGTGACTCTACATGCACGCACTTTGACTCAGATACTCCAGTTGTAAGAACTCTTCCTTAGCAAATGATTAAGGATGGGAACAAAAGCCGAAGTCCTATTATCGTAGTCTACGATAATGCAAAATGCAGAAAAACATAATAATAATGCAGGGGACTTTCCCACTGGTCTCGTGGTCTCATGGAACTGTCTTCCAATGCAGGGGATACAAATTTAATCCCTGGTCAGAGAACTGAGATCCTACATGCCAGAGAGCAACCAAACCCACGCGCCACAACTAGAGAACCCACAAGTTGCAAGATAGATCCCACATGCCACAGTGAAGAACTGACACTGTGATAGTAAAGCAAGAATCAATAATACATGAAATAAATTGATACACCTATCCTCTGAAACCCCTAAGTATCAAGGGATAGGTATATATTCAGTGACTTCTATGGCATAGCATGAAAGCATCATGTAGCTAAAATAGTGTGTATTAGATGTGTAACTGTAATCAACTGTAGCTGAGCATCATCAGACTAGAGTGGTAATGTGCATAACTCTGCAAACAGATTGCCTAGTTTAAAATCAGGCTTTGACACTTATTAACCAAGGAGTCTTGGGCAGTCCTTTGCCTAGTGGAAATCTGAAATGTGGTTACTGCTTATAGTCATCAGCATCCAGAGAGAATAGAGGGAGATAAGGAAAGGCTCCATCTTCCCACCTCCACAGAAGGCTCATGGAAGCAATATTTCTTCCAAATCTTGCCCTGCCATCTAAGAGGTGGCCTTATGCTCTCAACAGCTTCCCCAGTTACAGAGCTCCTACCTACCTACCAGCCCCTTCCACATGAAAATGCCCAGTCCAAGTTTTTGAAGTTTCTTTGAAAGCTTCTTTGAAGTGTAGAGTTTATTTATTTACATTTGGAGAAAAATACCTAATCACAGATGCAAAAGTATTCCAGCAGCTATTCTCATCAGCTAGCTTCCTGAGCACAGAAGTACCTCTTTGTGATTTGTTAATGACAAGTTGATAACATCATATATTCTGAGATCAGCAAGTTTTTCATAAAATGGCTACATGACTAAAGACATTAACTCTCTCACTCTTGAGAGCTTCTCTCAGGCTGGGTACCTGAGTACCTCGGATTTGAGGTCTACAAGAAAAGAGTTCTAGAGCTCAAAACCTTCATTCATCACTCCTGAAGGCCTCCCTGGTCCAGCGCCTCCTTGCTGACAGTAAATATAATCCACATCCATGCTGCTCACTCTCCTCCTGGCACCTGGGGGGCTGGCACGTCTCTGAATAATTGAGGTCAGGTGCAACCATATCACTTGTTTGGGCCCATGAAATAAAATAGGAAGTTCTACCTTCTGAGTGGAAGCTCTCATGCCAAAATGAGGTTCACCAGGGCTTTCTTTACTGCATCACAATAACCCACAATGTCCCAGATGGTGGTGTGTGCATGCTAAGTCGCTTCGGTCATGGCCAGATTCTTGCTACCCTCTGGACTGTAGCCTTCCAGGCTTCTCTGTCCAAGGGTCTCTCCAGGCAGGAATACTGGTATGGGTTGCTATGCCCTTCTCCAGAGGATTTTCCCAACCCAGGGATTGAACCCACATCTCTTATGTCTCCTGCACTGGCAGGAGGGTTCTTTACCACTAGTGCCACCTGGGAAGCCACCATTAATCAGAGTCTTTGCACGAGATGGCCTAGAACAGTCTCCTGGGATGCAGAAAGATGAACCATTGTTGCTTAAAGTCAGAAAACTTTTTTGGGAAAGGTCTGAGTAGTAAATATTTTCAACTTAGCAGACCATATGGTTTCCATTACAGCTGCTCAACTCTGCCCTTATGTGGCAAATACAAGCAGCCCTAAATAATATGTAAATGATATGTAAATACAGGTTCCAGTAAAACTTGACTCATAAACTCAGGCAGTGGACCAGAAATAACCTTGGACCATGGCTTGCCTACCTCTGTTTTTGTTTTTACATCAAAACTTTCTCTTTAAGTGGAGAAATCATTTTCTCCCACTTCACTGAGGCGCACACACGCTTGCTAAGTCATGTCAGTAGTATTTGGTTCTTTGTGACCCCATGAACTGTAGCCCTCCAGGCTCCTCTGTCCATGGGATACTCCAGGCAGGAATACTGAAGTGGTTGCCATAGCCTCCTTCAGGGGATCTTCCCGACCCAGGGATTGAACCTGCATCTCTTACGTCTCTTGCACTGGCAGCTGGGTTCTTTACCACTGGAGCCAACTGACAAATAAAAATGTTTATGTCTAAGATGTGCAACAAGATGACTGGATACATATATAATGTGAAATCATGACCACAATCAAGCTAATTAATACATCTATCACCTCACACAGGTACCATGCGTGTGTGTGTGTGTGTGCGGTGAGAACATGCCTGCCTCTGTTTTAAGCCATGAAAATGTAGGGGTTGTTTGGGACCACAGTATAAGCTAGCCTTGGCTGACTGATAAAGCAATAGCAGGTCTCCTAAGGCAGCACGCCTGAGAAAGAACTCATAGGTGGTAACACGACTTTTCATGGTGACTTGCTAAGTCACTTCAGCCGTTTCCTACTCTTTGCGACCCTGTGCGCCGTAGCCCACCAGGCTTCTCTGTCCATGGGGTTCTCCAGGCAAGAACACTGGCATGGGTTGCCATGCCCTCCTCTGGGGGATCCTCCCGCCCCCCCCCCCGCCCCCGGAGCAAATCTGCATCTCTTAGGTTTCCAGCATTAGCAGGCAGGTTCTTTACCACTAGCACCACCTGGGAAGCACCATGGTGCCTTAGGTCATGAAAGCCTTTGAAATAACAGTCCTTGGAAGACAAAGCAAAAGGTTATTGATGAACCATGGGAAGGAAACAGAGGTATTTCTAAAGAAGAAATCAGACTTATCCTAAGAGTTGAAAAAAGACTGTTAAATACCATGAGGAACTGCCAGTGTTTTTCAGAGCCACATAGAACACCTTGCCTGGCTCCTCGCATCCATGTCAGACTTAACACCCACCACAGATAGTCTTTCCAAGAGAAAGCCTCTACAGTATTGGTTCTCAAACTTTAGCCTGCATCAAGATCATCTGAGGACTGGTCAAAAGCCCAGATGTTGGAGGACCCTGCCCCTAGAATTTCCATTTCAGGAGGTCTAGGGTAAGCCTGGAGAATCAGCTTGAGCCACAAGTTCCCAGTGACATTGCTGATGCTGGTTCTTGAGAAATATAACCAAGCAGGACCCTATGGTGCCTTCCCAAAACAGACCCTCCCACATCCTCTGCGCGAGCTCCTCTCTGAAATACCCAGATGTTGTTTTATAGATGCTAAAACCACCACTACACTTGAGAAATTAACTGCTTGATGATCATAAGTATGTAGCCCCCAGACCTACTGGCCCCTTAGGATTGATAAGGTTAACCCCTGTAACACTGCCCAGTTAGTTCACCATCAATCAAACAGAGAAATGTGCACAAGCTAATCACAGACCCTGGGATGTCCCTCCATCATCTTGCCTTTAAAAAACCTTTCCCAAAACCCGTCAGGGAGATGGGGTTTTTTGAGCACTAATTGTACCAGACCCCTTGTATGGTGCCCTATGCAATAAATACTGCACTTTCATTAAAATCTGGTGTCCACAGACTGGCTTTACAGCATGGAGGCAAGAAGACTCAAGTTTGATTTAGTAACAGAATCACTGTTCTACAGTTAGTACCAGTTCCATCATAAGGAAGAACAGAGAGGAATCTTTAGATTCAAAATATCCTGCATTCTGGACAGAGAAAGAGAAATATCATATGACACCCCTTATATGTGGAATCTAAAAAAATGATACAAATGAACTCAAATACAAAACAGAAAGACACTCACAGACTTAGAAA
>SJYW01039991.1:221231-261720 GCA_006410735.1 Raphicerus campestris | reverse complement strand
ACACACACACACACACACACACACACACACACACAGCTGCAGCAAGGAAGATTAAAATCATATGATAGCCTGCCTTGGTAACACTGTTACTAACAAAAACAGAGATGAAATTAGTATTTGTTGAGCACCTACTATGTGCTGATCAGTATGATAAAGCAATATACCAAGCAAATACCCATGCTAACCCTATGACACAGGTTGCCACTTCCATTGTATGGATGACAAAACTGAGTTCCACCCAGAGGCCAAAGCAGCAGTCACTGAATGGCAGAACTGGATTTAAATTGAGATTTGACTGGCTCCAAATAATATCACCGTTCCATGTTACCAGGCTATCTCCTGAATGAAAGACTAGAAGTGATCTAACTGCTCTAGAAAGGTCAAGTGCTCAGCCCCTAGCCCCCTTGCCCTAGGCTCACTCTAAATCCAGCCAACAAATGGAGCTATTTTTACAGTGAGGGATAAAAAGCTTTGAAAGCCATATACTGCTTCTGCTCTTTCTTCTCTGGTTGCTATTTCTGAGTTTTCTTCTATCCATGCCATTTTTAATATATTCTACTGTCTTGCTAATGATAGGAAACTTGCTGTTGCATGCTTCCATAAAACATTATCTCATTATCTCGTTTTGCCTCTCACTATAAAGTATTTTGTAGCATTGAAAGTGGTGTATAAAAAAATTAATTTCATTAAATTAATGGAGAGTGTCATGACTGCTCAGTTATGACTCAGATGCATTTATAGAGGGGGTTGTATGCATCAAAGCTTGTCATTTATTTTGCCATTTTCCTCCCACTTGCACCCACCATCCTGCCCCAAGAAGGATAAAGTAATTCTAAATAGCATGCTTTGGAGAAATATTGTTGCCACCAGCAACCTGGAAAATCCCAAAGGCAAAACATGACTTTATATGGCCAATCAACAAATTGCAGCGCCAATCTGTTCATCTCCACCATCTTCCTAAGAGACACAAGTGTGATAGCTGAATACATCATGTTGTAATTCCTAGCAGGGCACAAGGTTACCCATGTGAATGACCTAGCCCTCCAGGTTACAGTAANATCAACAAATTGCAGCGCCAATCTGTTCATCTCCACCATCTTCCCAAGAGACACAAGTGTGACAGCTGAATACATCATGTTGTAATTCCTAGCAGGGCACAAGGTTACCCATGTGAATGACCTAGCCCTCCAGGTTACAGTAAAAATATTTTCTAAAGTTGTTAACCACTTCAAAGTGTCCACTTCCCCTTTCCCTACAAAGTCTCCTCATTCTTCCAAGTCTTTCTCAAGTGCTACCTTTTATAAGAAAACGTCTCCACTGATTTAAGCTCACAGAACTCTCCTACCTCTTGAGTTCATGTATTCAGTGGTTCACCAAATATTTGTTTAGCAATGAGATATGCACAGCTCTGTTCCATGCACTGGAGATCCCATGGAGAGGACACACTGGCCGCTTCCCTCCTGGAGTACACTGTATCTGTACCATGTGGCTTATCACCCAAGTAATGATGGCTCTACCTATCCTCTACAAAAAAAGATAAATAAATAAAGTCTCTTCTAAGAAGAAAGGTGCTGTTCCATGAGTTTAACATAGTCTAAGACTTATAATACCCATCTTATTTTAGCCTCTATAAATGAAACCAATATTTGTGCCTTAGATAATGCTGGTACACCTGTAAGGCCACTGTAGATATCTGCTCTCCATTTTGGAATTTTTCTGAATGACCTCCCACTGGCTCTTTTAGTTAGTTCTTGATCTCCTTTCCTGGATCCTCCAACTCTCTGCTTTGGCTTCACAACAAAACTTCAGTTCCGTTCAGTCTCTCAGTTGTGTCCGACTCTGCGACCCCACGAATCGCAGCACACCAGGCCTCCCTGTCCATCACCAACTCCCAGAGTTTACCCAAATCCATGTCTATTGAGTCAATGATGCCATCCAACCATCTCATCCTCTGTCATCCCCTTCTCCTCCTGCCCTCAAACTTTCCCAGCATTGGGGTCTTTTCAAATGAGTCAGCTCTTCGCATCAGGTGGCCAAAATATTGAGTTTCAGCTTCAACATCAGTCCTTCCAATGAACACGCAGGACTGATCTCCTTTAGGATGGAGTGGTTGGATCTCCTTGCTGTCCAAGGGACTCTCAAGAGTCTTCTCCAACACAGCTTCAACTCCGTCAAATATTCATGGAGTACCCGCTGTGCATCAGGCATTGTGCTTCATGTTCTATGAATATAATGTCTACTTTTCACAGCCCACAAATAGTGATGGTGCTATTTCTGTTTTACAGAGGAGGAAGCTGAGGCTCACCACATTAAGGAAGCTTTTTCAAGATCAGCCCATTCAGAGGTAACAACACCAAGACTGAATCCATATCTGTGATGCTGGGATTCTATTATTCCACATAACCTCCACCTCTGCCTACTTACTCACATGCAAAATGAGAAAAAGAATCCCCACTACATCCTTCTCATGAGCTGTCATAATTATCAAGTAAGATAATTGAATACAGTGATGCTAATAATGCATCTCTCCTGACTTCTGAGTTCCAACAAGTAGGGATAAATATCCAAAGCTAAATGGAGATGAGTGGATCAGCTTTGTTAACCATCCTCTGGCAACCAGAGTCCCAAAGTGAAGAGGCATGGTAAAATAGTGCTTGGATCCAAGGCCAAAATGGGAGGTTCTTACTAAAGTCCCTCCTCTAATCTAGGCTAAGTATCTGCCTATAGTAAAACCAGCTCTGCAAATCACCTCCAAGTATGTGTCAGAGGCCAGATTAGTCCACCTCTGAAAGCCAGACCCCTGAAAAATGAGAACCTGAGAGGATCCAAGATGGATCTTTATTCCCTTTTCAATGCATAGACTATGCACCCTGGGTGGGAAATGTGATCCAACAGAAATCACGCTCTCTACAATCAACTGGACACTCATTCTCCCTGCAGGAAAGTGAGTAGGAAGTCGAGTAAAGGTCCCCTGCAGCATTTTTCTATCATTTGGAGAGAAGCAGAAACCTCCTTCTATAGAACCATGAGAAGAGAAACTCAGAGTTCCTTACAATAAAGATAGTATAAAATGGAAAGTGCCATACAAAGGTTGAAGTTGTCATTTTCCAATCACTTTTTCATTACTGTTCCCCTACACCCTACACACTTTTATGTTATGCTGCTAGATAATTGGCTAATTTTTTATCTGACTCTATCAGACTAAATTCCTTCATGTGGTGGTGAACTGTGGTGAAGTCGCTCAGTCGTGTCCAACTCTTTGCGACCCCGTGGACTATATAGCTCCTCCGTCCATGGAATTCTCCAAGCAAGAATACTGGAGTAGGTTGCCATTTCCTTCTCCAGGGGATCTTCCCAACCCGGGGATCGAACCCAGGTCTCCCACATTGGAGGCAGACGCTTTAACCTCTGAGCCACCAAAGAAGAAGATCATTTTTCAATTTAACCTGAAATACCCATGTCTGTTGCCATGCCTAGTTGCTTTCCAGGTGGCTCTAGTGGTAAAGAATCCACCTGCAATGCAGAAGACATAAGAAACACAGGTTCAGTCCCGGGGAGGTGGGCATGGCAATTCACTCAGTACTCTTGCCTGGAGACTCCCATGGACAGAGCAGCCTGGTGGGCCACAGTCCATAGGATTGCAAAGAATCGAACACGACTGAAGTGACTTAGAATGCACAATAGCATGCCTACCATATAGTAGGCATGAAATAAATATCCATTCACTTAATAAATGAATGGATTCCATTTTTATATAAACACCAAAACCAAAACTCCATGGAATGGATGGTTTTCTAGTTATAAAGTATATTCATATTGGTGCATCATTTTGCATTTTTTAATCTCTGTTCACCTGTCTGCTGACAGTCCAAACTAGATCTATACCTGTATCTTTAAATCATCTTACAAATCCCTATTGATGTACTGGGTTTATGTTTCACAAAACTGGCTTCATATATTTAGTATTCATTTTATGATGCCCTATTCAAGAAAGAAAAAGAATTTAAGAGCACATACAATATATTAAAAGTAAGCAAGAAAAATGAGTCAAAGCCACCAACAAAATTTTCATCTTACATGCTCACCTTAGGGTCAAGAGGGCATGGCAAACAACTTTTTAAGAAGAACATTTCACAGTTTATTCATAAACCACCCAATAACTCCCCCAAACTCAGCTCAGACAATGTTGACAGAGGATGATAGTAAGTGAGGGAACATGGCTTGCCCTTCATAGCTATTAGCAAGTCTAGCAGACTTTGCAAGGATTCTCTGAAGACACCAAACTGAGATGTACTTAAAAAGTAAATCGACTTTTAGTCTGAAAGCATTGAACAAAACTGAGGAGGAGGCAAAGGTCAAGGCTGAAGTGAGTTGATAAAGCACTGTTCCCCTGAAGATACTTCTTCTGTCAAGAGGAACTCCCTGCTCCAAGTCTCCTTTGAAGAACAGTTCTCTTGGCAGGTATTAATGATCTAAGAAAGCCTGCATTCTGGTACTTACAGGCCCAGAACTGGAACTCAGAATGAGGCTACTTAAATCATACCCCAGTGGGCAATCCTCATGGAGAAATCTAGAAACATTAGAGAAGCCAGATGAGGCACCTGATTCAAAGACAGGCCTGAGGACATCCATAGCTGGTATCTGCTGCAGATTGCTGTCATAGTGAATGAAGGAGGGGACGGAAAGAATCAAACGGGCTCTTTTCAACTGGTTTTTTTTCCTAAACTTCCTAACATTTGACTGAGGACAAGGTATCTCTGCAGCACAAACAAAGCTATGGAAAATTTTGTCATCTGCTTGCTTCTGCCTGTATTTTGGGGAGGAGGGGTAGGGAATAAGAGTAGGCAATCCAACTTCAGCCAGGACAATGATGTCAGCACACCTAGGAAGCCCTGACCTGTGGATCACCTTTTGAAACATGGAGTAACACATATCTGTTCAAGGGAGCTGGGGTGGGTTGGGGAGTTTACATTTATTGTCTTCTGCTCACAGAGCACTCGGCTTTGTCCGACTGCAATCCTTCTTTACGACAACCCGGCAGTATCTAAAGCAGAGGTCCATTCAACTAATTAGATCAGTGGCCTTAACCAAAATAAATAACTCACGCACTGTGATGGAAAATACGCTGAACCTGGAGCCAAAAATCCTAGGTTCCAACCCACTTACTAATGTTGTAACTCCTGGCAGATCAATGAATGTCTTAGAGGCTAGTTTCCTTATATTTTAGACCAATTCAACATTTCTATCTACCTCAAACATAATTTAGAAGATCAAATAAGATGATGCATGACAATGGTCTCAACTGGGGCTATTTTGCCCTCTGGGGGGCACTTAGCAATGTCTGGAGGCATTCTTGGCTGTCACAACTTGTGGTTAGAGAGGCCAGTAATGTGGTAAGTGCATGCTCAGTCATGTTCAACTCTTTGAGACCACCATGGACTGTAGCCCACCAGGCTCCTCTGTTCATGGGTTTCTCCAAGCAAGACTACTGAAACAGACTGCCATGCCCTCCTCCAGGGGATCTTCCCAACCCAGGGCTTGAACCCACATCTCTTGTGTCTCCTGTATTCGCAGGCAGGTTCTTTACCACTGAACCATCTGGGAGAGGCCAGGGATGCTGCTAAACATCCTACATTGCATAGAACAGCCCCAGCCACAAAGAATTCTTCATCCTCCAAATGTCAGTAAATATCACAGCTGAGCTTTGATGTATGTCAAGAGCTCTAAAGGCATGGTTTTATTGGTTAGGATTGCACTAAGGCACAAGTAATAAAAATGGATTAAACAGTGAAAGATTTGTTTTTAATCACATAATGAGTAGTTAGCTTATACGCAGACCACTGCTCAAGAGAGTCAACAAAGATGCCAGTTGTGTCTATATTCCTGCTCCACTGCCTTAGAATCTAGCTTTTGCACACATGGTTGTGAGATGGCTGTTACACCACCAGTCTTTGCTTCCAAATGCAAGACATGAATAAGAGTAAGGGAGTTGCTGGAAGGATCTGAGCCTATGCTAGGAGATCAGCAAGAACCTCCAGCTTATGCCTCACTGGCCAGAATTATATCATCACAGGTTCACCCACAGGTGCAAGGGCATCTGCCCAATTCATTATTAATTATGCCACAGAAATGATGATCTCCATCACCATCAGCACAATCATTATGGCAATTCACGATAAAGGGGGCTGGTTAAAGGAACAGACTCTGATCAGGAAGCTGCAGATTCATTTTCCTGCTCACACTATTTTCTGTGTATTAGTGAGCTGCTTAATTCCCAAGCCCTGGCTGCTTCCTCTCGATACTAGAGGTAACAAGAATACATACATGAGCAGAGTATTTTGAAGATTTAATGAATAACGCAAACTGTTTTCATTCATTGAATGCTGGGCATTTGACAAATAGTATATATGATCATCATTACTTAAACACAGTGACTAGCTAACTCTGAGGGATCAAAGCACTAATTTCCCATCCCTCACTCTACTTTGACCTGAGGCAACCGGCCTTGTCTTCCCTCTGAGTTGTGGAGACCCAGCCTGCAGGTCATAAAATAAATTTGCAGAGGGAGGCAATACTTCAAATCCTGATTCACAGAAATCAATATACAAATGACATCATTGTTACAGAGGTCCAGCTTGGTACTTGCCTGACTAAACAGTCTGATCTATCAAAAGTATCATCTGTGTCTGCAAAAATGTCACTGCAGTGATATTGTTAGAAGGACATCACATGATCTAATAGTTCATGTTTGATTGTTAGCACTTCCTTAACTCTGTTTACCAAATTATTGTTCATCAGAACTTGGACTGATTAACATTTATAGTTTACTTAGAACTGAAAGGAATTCTTTCNATCTTCCCAACCCGGGGATCGAACCCAGGTCTCCCACATTGGAGGCAGACGCTTTAACCTCTGAGCCACCAAAGAAGAAGATCATTTTTCAATTTAACCTGAAATACCCATGTCTGTTGCCATGCCTAGTTGCTTTCCAGGTGGCTCTAGTGGTAAAGAATCCACCTGCAATGCAGAAGACATAAGAAACACAGGTTCAGTCCCGGGGAGGTGGGCATGGCAATTCACTCAGTACTCTTGCCTGGAGACTCCCATGGACAGAGCAGCCTGGTGGGCCACAGTCCATAGGATTGCAAAGAATCGAACACGACTGAAGTGACTTAGAATGCACAATAGCATGCCTACCATATAGTAGGCATGAAATAAATATCCATTCACTTAATAAATGAATGGATTCCATTTTTATATAAACACCAAAACCAAAACTCCATGGAATGGATGGTTTTCTAGTTATAAAGTATATTCATATTGGTGCATCATTTTGCATTTTTTAATCTCTGTTCACCTGTCTGCTGACAGTCCAAACTAGATCTATACCTGTATCTTTAAATCATCTTACAAATCCCTATTGATGTACTGGGTTTATGTTTCACAAAACTGGCTTCATATATTTAGTATTCATTTTATGATGCCCTATTCAAGAAAGAAAAAGAATTTAAGAGCACATACAATATATTAAAAGTAAGCAAGAAAAATGAGTCAAAGCCACCAACAAAATTTTCATCTTACATGCTCACCTTAGGGTCAAGAGGGCATGGCAAACAACTTTTTAAGAAGAACATTTCACAGTTTATTCATAAACCACCCAATAACTCCCCCAAACTCAGCTCAGACAATGTTGACAGAGGATGATAGTAAGTGAGGGAACATGGCTTGCCCTTCATAGCTATTAGCAAGTCTAGCAGACTTTGCAAGGATTCTCTGAAGACACCAAACTGAGATGTACTTAAAAAGTAAATCGACTTTTAGTCTGAAAGCATTGAACAAAACTGAGGAGGAGGCAAAGGTCAAGGCTGAAGTGAGTTGATAAAGCACTGTTCCCCTGAAGATACTTCTTCTGTCAAGAGGAACTCCCTGCTCCAAGTCTCCTTTGAAGAACAGTTCTCTTGGCAGGTATTAATGATCTAAGAAAGCCTGCATTCTGGTACTTACAGGCCCAGAACTGGAACTCAGAATGAGGCTACTTAAATCATACCCCAGTGGGCAATCCTCATGGAGAAATCTAGAAACATTAGAGAAGCCAGATGAGGCACCTGATTCAAAGACAGGCCTGAGGACATCCATAGCTGGTATCTGCTGCAGATTGCTGTCATAGTGAATGAAGGAGGGGACGGAAAGAATCAAACGGGCTCTTTTCAACTGGTTTTTTTTCCTAAACTTCCTAACATTTGACTGAGGACAAGGTATCTCTGCAGCACAAACAAAGCTATGGAAAATTTTGTCATCTGCTTGCTTCTGCCTGTATTTTGGGGAGGAGGGGTAGGGAATAAGAGTAGGCAATCCAACTTCAGCCAGGACAATGATGTCAGCACACCTAGGAAGCCCTGACCTGTGGATCACCTTTTGAAACATGGAGTAACACATATCTGTTCAAGGGAGCTGGGGTGGGTTGGGGAGTTTACATTTATTGTCTTCTGCTCACAGAGCACTCGGCTTTGTCCGACTGCAATCCTTCTTTACGACAACCCGGCAGTATCTAAAGCAGAGGTCCATTCAACTAATTAGATCAGTGGCCTTAACCAAAATAAATAACTCACGCACTGTGATGGAAAATACGCTGAACCTGGAGCCAAAAATCCTAGGTTCCAACCCACTTACTAATGTTGTAACTCCTGGCAGATCAATGAATGTCTTAGAGGCTAGTTTCCTTATATTTTAGACCAATTCAACATTTCTATCTACCTCAAACATAATTTAGAAGATCAAATAAGATGATGCATGACAATGGTCTCAACTGGGGCTATTTTGCCCTCTGGGGGGCACTTAGCAATGTCTGGAGGCATTCTTGGCTGTCACAACTTGTGGTTAGAGAGGCCAGTAATGTGGTAAGTGCATGCTCAGTCATGTTCAACTCTTTGAGACCACCATGGACTGTAGCCCACCAGGCTCCTCTGTTCATGGGTTTCTCCAAGCAAGACTACTGAAACAGACTGCCATGCCCTCCTCCAGGGGATCTTCCCAACCCAGGGCTTGAACCCACATCTCTTGTGTCTCCTGTATTCGCAGGC
Organism: Raphicerus campestris; assembly: GCA_006410735.1. Taxonomy (NCBI): domain Eukaryota; kingdom Metazoa; phylum Chordata; class Mammalia; order Artiodactyla; family Bovidae; genus Raphicerus; species Raphicerus campestris. Next base: position 252,640 of record SJYW01039991.1, on the reverse strand, counting down.
AGGTTCTTTACCACTGAACCATCTGGGAGAGGCCAGGGATGCTGCTAAACATCCTACATTGCATAGAACAGCCCCAGCCACAAAGAATTCTTCATCCTCCAAATGTCAGTAAATATCACAGCTGAGCTTTGATGTATGTCAAGAGCTCTAAAGGCATGGTTTTATTGGTTAGGATTGCACTAAGGCACAAGTAATAAAAATGGATTAAACAGTGAAAGATTTGTTTTTAATCACATAATGAGTAGTTAGCTTATACGCAGACCACTGCTCAAGAGAGTCAACAAAGATGCCAGTTGTGTCTATATTCCTGCTCCACTGCCTTAGAATCTAGCTTTTGCACACATGGTTGTGAGATGGCTGTTACACCACCAGTCTTTGCTTCCAAATGCAAGACATGAATAAGAGTAAGGGAGTTGCTGGAAGGATCTGAGCCTATGCTAGGAGATCAGCAAGAACCTCCAGCTTATGCCTCACTGGCCAGAATTATATCATCACAGGTTCACCCACAGGTGCAAGGGCATCTGCCCAATTCATTATTAATTATGCCACAGAAATGATGATCTCCATCACCATCAGCACAATCATTATGGCAATTCACGATAAAGGGGGCTGGTTAAAGGAACAGACTCTGATCAGGAAGCTGCAGATTCATTTTCCTGCTCACACTATTTTCTGTGTATTAGTGAGCTGCTTAATTCCCAAGCCCTGGCTGCTTCCTCTCGATACTAGAGGTAACAAGAATACATACATGAGCAGAGTATTTTGAAGATTTAATGAATAACGCAGACTGTTTTCATTCATTGAATGCTGGGCATTTGACAAATAGTATATATGATCATCATTACTTAAACACAGTGACTAGCTAACTCTGAGGGATCAAAGCACTAATTTCCCATCCCTCACTCTACTTTGACCTGAGGCAACCGGCCTTGTCTTCCCTCTGAGTTGTGGAGACCCAGCCTGCAGGTCATAAAATAAATTTGCAGAGGGAGGCAATACTTCAAATCCTGATTCACAGAAATCAATATACAAATGACATCATTGTTACAGAGGTCCAGCTTGGTACTTGCCTGACTAAACAGTCTGATCTATCAAAAGTATCATCTGTGTCTGCAAAAATGTCATTGCAGTGATATTGTTAGAAGGACATCACATGATCTAATAGTTCATGTTTGATTGTTAGCACTTCCTTAACTCTGTTTACCAAATTATTGTTCATCAGAACTTGGGCTGATTAACATTTATAGTTTACTTAGAACTGAAAGGAATTCTTTCAGATAGTAAAGAATCCATCTGCAATGCAGAAGACCCTGGTTCGATGCCTGAGCTGGCAAAGATCCCCTGGAGAAGGGAATGGCTATCCACTCCAGTATTCTTGCCTGGAGAATTCCATGGACAGAGGAGCCTGACGGGCTACAGTCATGAGGTCACAGAGTCAAACACAACGGAGCGACTAACACTGTTTTCTTTCTAGAACTGAAACTTAGCAAGAACGGCACAAAACCAGCCCTAAGCTGGGTCATTGTTGGGAGCCTGCAAGCATCAGAAGACTGAGTTTGGAATGTGTGCAAAAGCAGGGTAGCATCTCTGTCATCTTGCAAAAACATGCTGGAAAAGCAATCTTCCCAAAATATGACTACCTCTCACAGGAGCCTGTAATGACTCCCTGTTTTCAGAAGACCAAGTGACAGCTCCTGTGTCTGGCTTCATATGCCCATAGTGGTTCTATCCCATCCACTATGGACATTCCCAGAACCTGGAGCCAAGAAACCAGAGCTCTGCTTCCTTTTGTTCTTTTGAGTTCTTGTCTCTGTGTCTGTATTAAGGGGTGTATCTCTTGTACTAATTCCTCGGCTGACCTCCAGTGTCACTTCCCATCACCCACTCCAGCATGTCCCCCAGTCACTCAAATCCCATCACTCGTTCTCTGCACAGCCCTTTAGATTCCGGCCTTCATGCCTTTACTTTCCGTAGCTACCCCTGCCTTGAAGGCCTTCTCCTTTCTCTCTAACCCCCTATTTCCTACTAATTTATCAAGACCCAGCAATGGGTCCACTTGGCTCCAGAGTTAGCCTCCTTTACTCCACTTCCTTCTCATTAATCTCTCTTCGTTGACCTCTCATCACACCTGAAGCTGCAGTTCACGATCGAGCACTGGATGCTGGGCCAGCTTATCCAGCTGTCTAATTGTTTCAGTACACATGTTCTGTCTGCAATTGGACTGTAAAGGCTTCAAGGCCAGGGCCCAGACAGTCTCCAACTTTGCATGTCCCAGAGGGACAAGCACAGTCTAGAATGTGGGCATTCAAATATTTCCTCCTCCAGGGATAACCTAGGAAATCAAATCAACAAATATCGTGCACCTGCTGAAAGCAAACCCTCCTCCCTGACCATTTCCAGCTCCTTGTTTATATCAAACATCACAAGTGAAAATCCAAATAAGACCGAGATTAGAAAACCTTGGCTAATATTAACGTTCATGAATATTTAGTAAGAACTGCTTATTAACTAGGGTTACAGTGGTCTCCCTTATAATCATGGGGTTCTAATAACTGCTGGCATTTAATTGTGCTCATCCAATAGTAAGTGAAAGTGCAAGGGTTTGTGAGCTAAGAAATGCCATATGATGTAGAGTGATGGTTGGTTTTTCTTTTTTTTTTTTTTTTGCCATGGCATGAAGGATTGTAGTTTTCCAACCAGGAATCAAACCCATTGCCCCTGCACTGGGAGCACAGGGTCCTAACCACCGAACAGCCAGAGAAGTCCCAGAATAAGAGTTTTAAAACCAAGCTTCACACAAGGCTTAGGTCCTTCCAAGGCAATTTAGAGACAATCTGGGGGAACAAGTGTTCGTTGCTCAATTGGGGCTGATTCTTTGTGACCCCACGGACTGGAGCCCACCAAGCTCCTCTGGCTATGGAATTCTCCAGGCAAGAATACTGAAGTGGGTAGCCATTCCCTTTTCCAGGGGCTCTTCCAACCCAGGGATCAAACCCTCATCTCCTGCATTACAGACCTATTCTTTACTGTCTGAGTCACTAGATTTGACCCCTGTGACGGGAAGATCCCCTGGAGAAGGGAATGGCTACACACTCCAGTATTCTTGCCTGGAAATCCCATGGACAGAGGAGCCTGGCAGGCCACAGTCCTTGGGGACATAAAGAGTCACCACGACTGAGCAACTAACACGTTCACTTTGGGGAAGCAAGGGGAGATAAGCAGGTGGTGACCTGATCATCCACCCCCAGTTCAACAAGTACAACTCTCTTTTGACAGGTTTATAGATTGGGCTTTGCTTGATAAATAGATTTTATTAAAATGCTTCTAAATAAAACATTTTAAATGTTTTTAAATAGTTTTAAATAAAACTATAGACAGAAGACTGCGTGAAACCTAAAAACATTTCCCTAGCTCAGCCTACTATTGTGGAAAACTAGAAACCCTATGATTTTTCTGAACCCAAGGGTATATATTTGGCTCACACCAAACACACAGTGTTGTTGTGTTAGGAGGACTAAGTGAGAAAAATTCAAGCTACAGTGCTTAAAGCGTATTACATAAGAGGGGAGCAGCTTCATCTGGGGTGTGGACATTAGCCAAAATGCTGGCCTTCAGTGTCTCTAGACCAGGCAGAGAACAAGGGCCTGTGTAAATCCAGCTCAGGGTAGAGACACACTGTGGGCAGGCTCACTGGCAACCCTTCCAACCTCCAGATACCCTGGGCCAGAAATACCCCGCCACTGATAGGTCTCCATATTGTGTTTTCATGGCAACACTGTCTTTTCCCTTCACTGTGTATCAACAGAAAATAATTGTTTGTGCAACTGTTTGTTTAATGTCTGTCTCTCTCATCTCTCTTATTCAGACCCAGATCAGCCCACACATTCCTCACATTCAATATCCCTGAATATGCCTTGCTGAATAAATTACTAAATCATTCAAGACAGGATATCTCCATGCTGGGCACTGGGAACCTTAAAAAAATGTATAAAAATAGGATTCCCTGACATTAAAGGGCTCTCCAGGTCCCAAGGATGACGCTGATGGATACAGATGTTACTGGTATAGTCTATCTCATCCAGAGAAATAAAATTAGATTTCTATCTATATATGTTAGTGCCATCAACTGAAAAACGGCAGGACTGATTGCACATAAGTTTGGAGGACATGATTTAGAATACAGGCTGTACCTATATATGGAATTCTAAATTTCACGGCTGAAACTGAGATGCTGTAAAAGGACTCTCCATCAGGAAATATAAGCTATAAGCATTAAGTTGCTGTGGAAAGGGAAATAAGCTAAATACAGTTCTCCTGAGTAGGTCCCCCAAGTTGCAGATGGTGATTTATAATTGAGCCGTTTNTGTAAAAGGACTCTCCATCAAGAAATATAAGCTATAAGTATTAAGTTGCTGTGGAAAGGGAAATAAGCTAAATACAGTTCTCCTGAGTAGGTCCCCCAAGTTGCAGATGGTGATTTATAATTGAGCCGTTTCTCACAAGGGCAGCTCTGTAAAATAAATCGTGTTGATTCCTGTCAGGAACTGGCTACTTCATGATGGTTAGTTCTTCTCAAGCAAGGTTAGATATCAGAACTCGTGATGATTCTTACTCACAGTGACAACTGAGAACCACCTATCTCTAATTCACAGAACACCCCTCCAACCTAGGTATTATAGCGCCTGTCATACAAATGAGTTAAATCAAGATCAACTGCATCAGCACAACTGGGACTTGAGCTCCAAGCGCTCTGAATCAAAGGTCATGGTCTTGGCATATGGACATTCTTGTTTCTGGAAGGGGAGGAAACTGGGACCTGAGACTTCACATCCTTGCCCCAGAAATATCCCAGGCACTAGAACATCACCAATGAGATCTAACGCTGAAGAACTAAGGGCCCAGACCTGGGATGCCTTAACTATTGTATGTGAGGCAAGGCTGGCAAAATAAAAAGGGCCTCTCTTGGGAAAGCACAACAGTGCTCAACCCATGGAAGTTTTGAAAGAGTTCAAGTCATTTCCTACAATAAATAATAATCAGCCCCTCCAGGAGTAAAGGAATAATAATCAGCCCCTCCAGGAGTAAAGATTTGCCAGGGAGCGAGCTGAGGCATCTCTGCTCCTGGCCCAAAGCACAGTCCTCTCTCTTCCTCCCTCTCTCTCCCCTTCCTCTCCAGAAGCTACCACTATCCTGAACTCTCTAAAAAGTATCCCCATGTTTTACCACTTATATTAGCCAAGAAATCTATGCTTTTCTCTGACAGATGGAAGCCTTGGCAAAGTTTATGCAAAAGGAAAAGTACATCCCAGAAAGAGGTTTAAGCAGAATGGCCTTCACTATCACAGTTAAAACATAAATCAAATAATCATCCAGCCACTTTCTGGTGATACCAAGGAGGAGGATGGGGGAGGGAAGGCAGGGAACTAGCAATGCCTCCTATCTTAGTCCTCTTTTAGTAAGTTCCATCTAATCTTTTCTCACCTTACAGATTTCTCCTTCTAGGAAAATGCAGAGACAGGACATCTAACTCCCAGGGTTATGTTAACATTTTATATTGAAAAAATATTCTCCTGTTTACATACTCAAAATTTTTACCCTAACTAACCAGAAATATTTCTACAGATTCAAAATTTTTCATTTTTCCATAACTTGCAGACAAATCAAAACTCAGAAGTGCATCTTAACCTCTCCTCTGTCCCTCCCTTCCCCTTCCAAGGATGCCTCTGATCCTACTTCTACTGCCCAGAAAATCTTTATCCCCCAAGCTCCTGACTGATCCTCTCCAATCTTCCTCTTATTCACATCCTTGGTTGGCCTACTCCCCCGAGATTTTAGTCCAAAGTCTCCATTTTTTCCACCATGGTGGACTCAGAAATCAGATAGCTCATTTTCTCTCTTCCTGCCCTGAAATTGTTTACAATATTTTACCCAGAAGTCTGACTAATGGAAAACACCACACACAGCATCTCCACACTACCTCTCCATCTTCCTCTTTCTATAGTTTCGGTTCTTTTCTAATAGCCACATTGCTCCAGCCCATAAAGTTTCCTTGTGTGGGTCTGCTGCCCTTCTGACATTCCGTAATTTCTTATGGTCATCAGAGGTACTGGTTCAATTTCCAAATGCGAATAGAAATAACCTGTTCCATGATAAATCACAATTTACACAACCAATAAACCAAATGATAACTGCTGTCTGTGGGAAGATCATATATCAAAGTTTCTTTTAAGCATTTGACAAAGTCCCTTCAGCAACTAAAGGAATCCTACACACAGGAGGTGATTCCCATTCTAGAACAGTCTCACTGCCTGTGCGTATGTATACATGTGCCAACATATGTGCACATACATACACTTAGTTTTCTGAATGTTGAGCTTTAAGCCAACTTTTTCTCTCTCCTCTTTAACTTTCCTCAAGAGGCTCTTTAGTTACTCTTCACTTTCTGCCACAAGAGTGGTGTCATCTGCATATCTGAGGTTATTGATATTTCTCCCAGCAATCTCGATTCCAGCTTGTGTTTCTTCCAGTCCAGCGTGTCTCATGATGTACTCTGCATATAAGGTAAATAAGCAGGGTGACAATATACAGCCTTAACATACTCCTTTTCCTATTTGGAACCAGTTTGTTGTTCCATGCCCAGTTCTAACTGTTGCTTCCTGACCTGCATCTTAGTAAAACCATTTCACAGATGATGGACTTGAGCTTAGAGAGGTTTAGTGACATGACTGCGGTCACAAAACTGCTAAGTGAAATTCCATGGAGAGTGATTATCTGATAGACATCTATCTTCCCTGCTAGACAGTAACATTTACAAGGAAAACATGGTGTCTTTTGCATCCACCATTGTAGGAGTCCCCATATATTTGGAAGATTTCCAATGAGAACTCCTGCTCTAAATATATATATGATCTTAGGCAAATGTTTCACTCTCTCTGGGGCTGTTATAAATGAAGAAGGGAGCCTTCTGTTAAACATGAAAGGCTAAACACTTGTGTTTTCTTAAAGAAAAATTTTCTATCATTTCAGTAAATGAATTCTTCAATAACCCAATAAGACAAAGAGAAGGCAGAGCAGATGACAGCAACAAAATTTAGAAAGGATAAACGAACTGTGGTTTAAAAAAAAAAAAAANTGACTGATTTGATGGTGACGTTAACAACCACAACTAACACAAAAACACTGAATAACAAGAAGCTTGACGTTTATGGAACCTGGGAAAACGAGCCTTTGTCAAGCTTGGATATTCCATCCTGCAGGAACTGAACAGGCGGAGTAAGGGTAGGTGTCCATGGACAGGGAAGTAAGAAAGGTGGGGAGAAGGAAGCAGTTACAGCAATGCCTTGGAGCAAACTGCAGGACTTCGCATACCCAGAGGCAGTGCCTCTCAATAGTGACTGTTAAGAGTCACCTTGGAGATTTTTAAAACATAGGTGCGCAGGTCCCAGCGAGGTCAGATCCAATCAGAATCTTTCGAGGCAGAGTGAACATTTTAAAAAACTCCTAGTGTAGTCACCTTAATGAGCATGAGTTTCCCTGGAGGGCTTGTTAAAACACCATGTGAGGGGCTCAGAGTATCTGCTTCAGTAGGTCTGGGTGGTGCTTGGAAATATGCATTTCTAGAAAGTTCTGGGGTGATGCTGTTGCTGGTGCTATTCTGGATGCTACACTCTGAGATCCACTGCTTTATGCTCCTAGGACACTGAGGCCTGATGCATTTGAGCCTATAACCCCAGACCGTGGGGGCCTCAAGACTTTCCTTCTACTATGTCTGGAAGAACTATGAAGACAAATCAAATAAGTAGTATGTTTGCCTTGGAAAGTCTTAGCTCCGGAAACAATTTTATGAAGTCACAAATGGTTTGGTGTACAACCCTTCATTGCTAGGTTAGGGGGTGTAACAAGATGGTCACAATTCTTTCCATACATAGACTCCATTGCATCTATTAGTTTCACAGTACTTCTGTGGGAGAGTACAAATATAGATAAAACGCTGGGCTGACTGTCACTGGGCCGTGGATATTTCTAAACTTCCAGGCTTTGCCTGTGCACAGCTGGGTTTAAGGGATGGGATTCTGGGACTGCGGCCTTAGTGTCATAACTACCATGGCTTATGTTGCTTAATATAGCTGGGGGAGTCAGGCTGGGACCAGGCAAGACCACGCCCTGAGTGGGGACAGGCCCTCGAGTCAATGTCTAGAAGAAAAGTCAGGAAGTAGGAGGTGGCTCCTCTAATGGTCAGCACCAGGAGGGCCATGCTGGAATGCTGAGCTGCAGCAGGGCAAAGGGAATTCAGGAGGAGGTGATGCGTGGAGACCTAGGCAGATGGTACCAGTGAAGGTGTGAGTTCTCTGTTTTTGGGCTGGGACACTTGTCAGGATCTGAGAGAGGACAGAGGAGAATAAGGTTGAGCTTTGGTCTTCTGGGAATGGAGGTCCAAAGCAGGCATGGGGGCATGGAGAAAGAGGCCAGGTTCTGTGAACAAGGCACTGAGTTTGGGAACAAGACGGAAACCCAGTTACTCAAACTAGGTTCCAAGTTGGGGCCAAAACACCGAGAAAGTGAGCAAAGATGAGGCCAGAGTTGTCCAAATACCTGCTGCCTGAAGACAGGCTTGTGTCAAGAGAACAGAAAAGGTGGGGCCTTGAGACAGAGGCTAGCTGGCCTCTGCTCTGGAGAGGGGTGTTTTATAGAAGTTTGATCTCAGCAAGGTCTGGTACATGGGGGTAAACCTGTCTACATTGGATCCTTGTATGGATTTCTCTTAAACATCAGTGGAGCAGCATTAAAATGGTTGTGTGAAACATTATGCCACTGCCTGAATGTTCTTCAGTGACTCACACTAGGATCTGCTTGCCCAGGCCACTTTGTATTTCTAATCTGATGTCCTACCATGTGGGAGACGTGCCCTGAACAGAGGGAGTGGATTTATGTTAATGGTAACTTCCTGAGGATCTTCACACAGAGATGGGCTTAGTATGTTAAACCACCTATTCCATTTTGTTCACATAAAAGATTTTCCCAAGTGTCTTCCTCTAGAAACAGACTTTGCCCTTCTGGCTAGAGGACGATCCTGTGAGCAAGGCATGGCTAATTGTAATCAACAAGGATACCGCTAAGGGCAGGGCAGGTAATCATTGCAAGACCAACCAGGGTGCTTCTCTGTGACTGATATATGAACACAGAGAAGAAGCTTCTCCCTGCTTCCTCTGGGTCTGCTAGGCTGAATTTGCTGGCAGCCATGTCCCCAACATATAGAAATGCTGACACGTCAGGCAATGCAGAAATGAACTTGGGTAACATAAAGATATCACACCAATTAGTGGTGACCATCTGGCCCCGGTTCATACAGCTTAAGTTTTTCTAGTGGTATTCCCAATGGTGAAGGCTAATAAATTCCCCCTTACATTTGATTGAGCTTGATTAATAACAAGTCCCCAGTGAATACAGTGTGTGTATTGGGACTCTCAGAGGAAAGAGAAGGAGCCCAGAAAATTAAACACAAAGGTTAGTACAAGCTGCCGGTGAGCTCTCCTGGGAGGGCGGACCAGCAAGAAGGCACCCCCTGGAAGATGCTGAATTGGAAACCTGGAGAACGAAGTGTTGGTCCTTCTCTGTCCCCAGTTGGTTATGTGAACTTCGATTTCTTTATCTTTAAAATGAGTGAGTTGAGAGACTTCCCTGGAGGTCCAGTGGTTAGGACTTCATGCTTTCACTGCTGTGGGCATGGGTTCGATCATTTGGGGAACTAAGATCCCACAAGCTGTGCAGGGTGGTCAAAAAAGTGAACAAAATAAAATCTGCACTTAAAAAAAATAAAATGAGTGAAACTGAGGAGCTAGATTTTATCAAGGTTCATTCTAGGTCTAGGCGGTAAAGCTGCTTACCTTCCCTTCCTTTAAGGTGTGGAGGGCAGGGCTTGCTCCCCTTTACTTTATGAGCTGAAGTCTGGGCTCCAGCCCTTCCTTTCCTTGCCTCTGCCTCTAACATGTGGCCTCTCCAGTTCATCTCGACTCTGCTGCCGCCACTGCAGATAAATAGCCCTGCCTGTGTTGCAGTTCCATTGCCGCCCTCTAGTGATGCTCCATCAGCTTCAGTGAGAAGCTCCTGGATCCTCCCCTGGCATTATAGGTTCTCCGGTTCTAGACTCTGCAGCCCTCTTTTCAGCCTCCTGGAATTACAAAGCTGCAGAGACCCTAGACAACAGTCCATCTAGTCAAAGCTATGGTTTTTCCAGTAGTGACGTATGCATGTGAGAATTGGACCATAAAGAAAGCTGAGCGCCAAAGAATTGATGCTTTTGAGCTGTGGTGTTAGAGAAGACTCTTGAGAGTCCCTTGGACTGCAAGGAGATCCAACCAGTCCATCCTAATGGAAATCAACACTGAATATTCATTGGAAGGACTGATGCTGCAGCTGGAACTCCAATCCTTTGGCCACCTGATGTGAAGAACTGACTCACTGGAAAAGACCCTGATGCTGTGAAAGATTGACGGCAGGAGGAGAAGGGGACAACAAAAGATGAGATGTTAGGATGGCATCACCAGCTTGTTGGACATGAGTTTGAGCAAGCTCTGGGAGTTGGTGATGGACAGGGAAGCCTGTTGTGCTGCAGCCCATGGGGTCGCAAAGGGTCGGATACAACTGAGTGACTGAACTGAACTGAGAGATCATAGAAATCAGTTAGTCTAATTCCTTTACTCTGATGGAAAACTGAATCACAAGTTGTGACTCCCAAAGCCCAGGACCAGGCTCCATCATTACCCCATCTTGGCATATGCTTTGGAGAGCTGGCCTTCTGCTCCTGGATCAAGTCCACTCATCGCAGGCCTTTGCTCCCACCATCCCCTTGCCTTGCAACCCTCTTTTCACATCTGAGCTCATGGAAGTAACTGCTCCGGCTTCCCAAGGCCCATTCCAGAGCAGCCTTCTGTGTCTCAGCCTCCCTCAGTCAGGAGGAACTGCCTTCTCCTCATTTACCCGTCTCATGCTCTGTGCCACTCCAGGAATCTTTCCTTCTTTTTTCTTCTGGGTTTTAGGTTTGTTTCCTTTTCTTTAGCACAGGGATTTTCCTCAAGAAAAGAGGTCTTGTGCCATGTCTGAAACTTCCTGCGTGTCTAGCACAGTCCTCCCACTGGAGGACCCATAAGATAGAACCAATAAGATTTGTGAGGGTGTTCCTGAGAGGGTCCTGTCAAAGCACCCAGACCCTGATACTGAATTCATGTCCCACAAGAGTCCTCTTCGAAGCATTGCCTGGTTGGGTGAACTCACCAAAGAATGCTAGTATTTTTAGTTCATTTAAGCCTTGTGCAGGTCAATAACATGTTTGAAATTCATCAAGCCTTGGAAAGTACAGTGTGTTGAAATGAGGTGATTTCATTAGCCGTTGTAGGCTAATGAAATCCACTCTGGTGACACGTAGTTTGTCTTTTGGGGAGGTGGCTGGGTGAAGGTCTGGAGTGAGGTGACAGATCATGCTGGAAGCCTGAGATGCTCATAAGTTTACACTGTGCGTGTGAGAACAGGGATAGCACTCCACAGGGTCTCATGCTGTCTTTTTCCTCACCTGAGCTAGGATTGTGCTGGAAGGAGTTCTGTTTGCCATCAGATTAGGCCATAAGATAAGCGACTGCTGAAACCAGAGGCTTGATTTCCCTAAAATATGGTGACGCTGCACTCCTTGTGTTTCAGGCTTGCAGTGGGGACGGGAGTGTGGGGGCAGCAAGAATGTGCCTTGGCTACTAGGGCTGTGCTGAGGGCTTCCTGTCTGAGATCACCCACACTCTCAGGTATTCCAGATCCCTGCACAGGGAGCCTGGCCTTTTGAGCAGGAATTGTCACTGCAAAAGGGAAGCTGAGTGAGACAGACTTGTTCCTTTCCACTGCATGCATCTTCATCACCAAGATAAAAGCTGGTACCCAAGTGTGAGAAGAAGCATGCACACCCCTTCCATCTATCACCCTTGCCTCCTGTCACAAAGCCTGTCCTACCTCCTAATCCTGCTCCCTAGGGGATTGGTTTGTGGGCTGGGCAACCACCTCTGCTTTTGTTTTCCATGTTGAGACTTCCAAGGGTGGGAAGTGAAGTAGAGACAGCTGAGAGAGAAAAGAGGCGAAATGGATGACTTTGCTGCTCAGCGCCCTGTGATGACGAGAGAAATGGAGAACCAGGCAGCAGCTAGCATAGGGGCCAGAGGCTATGAGCTTGGAAGCCCCCGGCAGGTTATTTCTCACTTTGCAAAGCCAGCAGCCAGGTTGAGAGCTTCAAGATGTGATGACTCCTATTTTTCCAACATTAAACAGTGTACCACAGCAAAATTTCCATTTAAAATAAAATTATCCAGGGCATAAACCTATTTTGGTTCTGCCAATGCTTCCTGCTTAGTTAGTGATGGTCAAAGAAATTCCACAAGGTCCCTTTGAGAATGGAGGCTTGAATGAGATAAAAAAGGAAGTTTCTGATTGCTTTTTTCGAACAAGTAGTTTGACTATCATAATTATTCTAGTTCTGCTTCGCTAAGGTACCTCCTCCCAGCTTTATTTCCTTTTAGTAAAGGAAATAAACCTACTCCAAGCCTCTCCCCAGATGGGAACTCTGAAAACTTAAGAATTGTGCATAATTATGTGGGAGTCTAGTCAGCCTCCAAGAATATGGGGTGTACGTCATCTTGGCATTGGGTATGAATGAAGCAGTGTGCACATTTTCTTTCCATAAAGGGTGAGGAAAGAGGGTTTAGTTAGAACAAGAGGGATTCATGTAAGACACTTGGGATTCAACTTTACACATCATCTCATGTTATAAAATACAGGTCCTAAAAGTCCAGATAGAAACTGCAGATTAGTTGATCTAATCTTTTCTATAAGATTTCTAACAAAAAGAGGCAGTCCTGTGTCATATGTCGCTCCACCTCTGACCCTCATTCGAGAGGTGATGACAGTTAGTTCTTTACTGGTTTCCCTCTTCCCATAGTAACTTTTCTGAGTACCATGCGTCCACACTGTTATTTTGCTTTTACTTTGCAGCGTTAGCCGTTTTCTGCTGATTGCCTGCTATTAAAGATAATGATTTACTTTCTTGCTGTGACATTTTCTATCCATTCTGCCTCTCAATGGCTAAAATTTTTTAACCATTGGTTAATTCAACATCCCGTGTCCAGGTTATTGTGAATGTATATAGTCCCAGTTGAGAAGACACACACACACACACACACACACACACACACGCATATTTACGGCTGCTGTCATTCTGAAATCTCCCTTTCTCACTGTTTGAGTGGTTCCCTTTACCTGTTTTCCGTACTGGAGCCCCTGTTTCCCAGCTCCCCATCCTCCATTTGTTATTTAGTTTTTTTTTTTTTTAATCTGGGTGAGGATGGTTCTCCTGTAGCTTCCTGAGAAAGAGTATTTGGTGAGTATAACTTTGAAAATGTGTGTGACTGAAGGTGTTATTCTGTCTTCACGTGGGATCAGTCGTGTGACTTGGTATAGAATTCTGAGTGGTAAATCGTTTCCTTCTGGATTTTAGAGACCTTTCCTCTGACCTTGCCATCCCTTGCATGGTCACCACTGAGGAAAGTGCTTCCCTTCTGATTCCCAGGCCTGGGACTGACCTGCATTTCTTCTTTGGAAGTGAGTCATATGCACACTATGACCACAGTGTTGTGAACCATCGTGATGATGGTCTTGGTATGTCATTTTTTTTTCCTTTGAACTACACTTGGTGGGCCTTTTTCTTGCATTGTTTTTGTCTCTCTCTCCTTTTTAATTTTTTGGCTGCACTGCATGGCAAGTGGAATCTTCGTTCCCCAATGGGGGATTGAACCTGCACTCCCTGTGTTCAAAGAGCAGAATCTTACCCACTGGACCACTAGGGAAGTCTGTGGCGGGCCTTTTAAATCTGGAANGCTGCACTGCATGGCAAGTGGAATCTTCGTTCCCCAATGGGGGATTGAACCTGCACTCCCTGTGTTCAAAGAGCAGAATCTTACCCACTGGACCACTAGGGAAGTCTGTGGCGGGCCTTTTAAATCTGGAACTCAAACCTTTGGTTCTGGAATGTTTCTTGAATTTTTTGGTAATTTCCTTCCTTCCTTCCCTTTCTGGATCTCCTATTGTTTTTTTTTCCCCCTAGATCTATGCTAATTATCTTATCTTTTCTTCTCCCTCTTATCCTCCATCATTTTGGGGGCTTCTTACTTTATGGAAGATTTCCTTAACTTCATTTTCCAGACTTTCTTTGAATTTTTCACTTTTGCTATCATATTTTTAAACATTTATATTTTCATATCTGCATGTTCCCTTTTTAAAAATAACATCATGTTCTTGTTTCATGGTTGCAGTATCTTTCCCCATCACTCTGAGAATAGTAACTTTAGCTTTCTCTGGATTTCTTTTCTCCATGTTCCCTACACACTCTGTTGTCTCTGAGTTTGTTTTTCTGTTTATTATTTTGATTTCTACCTTTCACAGAAGACACTTCTCAAATGTNAGCCTGTCACTGTTTCCATTGTTTCCCCATCTATTTGCCATAAAGTGATGGGACCCGATGTCAAGACCTTAGTTTTCTAAATGCTGAGTTTTAATCCAACTTTTTCACTCTCCTCTTTCACTTTCATTAAGAGGCTCTTTGTTCTTCTTCACTTCTTCACATAAGGGTGGTGTCATCTGCATATCTGAGGTTACTGATATTTCTCCCAGCAATCTTGATTTCAGCTTGTGCTTCATCCAGTCCAGCATTTATCATGATGTATTCTGCATAAAAGTTAAATACGCAGGGTGACAATATACACCCTCGATGTACTCTTTTCCCAATTTGGAACCAGTCTGTNCACCCTTTATGGAAAGAAAATGTGCACACTGCTTCATTCATACCCAATGCCAAGATGACGTACACCCCATATTCTTGGAGGCTGACTAGACTCCCACATAATTATGCACAATTCTTAAGTTTTCAGAGTTCCCATCTGGGGAGAGGCTTGGAGTAGGTTTATTTCCTTTACTAAAAGGAAATAAAGCTGGGAGGAGGTACCTTAGCGAAGCAGAACTAGAATAATTATGATAGTCAAACTACTTGTTCGAAAAAAGCAATCAGAAACTTCCTTTTTTATCTCATTCAAGCCTCCATTCTCAAAGGGACCTTGTGGAATTTCTTTGACCGTCACTAACTAAGCAGGAAGCATTGGCAGAACCAAAATAGGTTTATGCCCTGGATAATTTTATTTTAAATGGAAATTTTGCTGTGGTACATTGTTTAATGTTGGAAAAATAGGAGTCATCACATCTTGAAGCTCTCAACCTGGCTGCTGGCTTTGCAAAGTGAGAAATAACCTGCCGGGGGCTTCCAAGCTCATAGCCTCTGGCCCCTATGCTAGCTGCTGCCTGGTTCTCCATTTCTCTCGTCATCACAGGGCGCTGAGCAGCAAAGTCATCCATTTCGCCTCTTTTCTCTCTCAGCTGTCTCTACTTCACTTCCCACCCTTGGAAGTCTCAACATGGAAAACAAAAGCAGAGGTGGTTGCCCAGCCCACAAACCAATCCCCTAGGGAGCAGGATTAGGAGGTAGGACAGGCTTTGTGACAGGAGGCAAGGGTGATAGATGGAAGGGGTGTGCATGCTTCTTCTCACACTTGGGTACCAGCTTTTATCTTGGTGATGAAGATGCATGCAGTGGAAAGGAACAAGTCTGTCTCACTCAGCTTCCCTTTTGCAGTGACAATTCCTGCTCAAAAGGCCAGGCTCCCTGTGCAGGGATCTGGAATACCTGAGAGTGTGGGTGATCTCAGACAGGAAGCCCTCAGCACAGCCCTAGTAGCCAAGGCACATTCTTGCTGCCCCCACACTCCCGTCCCCACTGCAAGCCTGAAACACAAGGAGTGCAGCGTCACCATATTTTAGGGAAATCAAGCCTCTGGTTTCAGCAGTCGCTTATCTTATGGCCTAATCTGATGGCAAACAGAACTCCTTCCAGCACAATCCTAGCTCAGGTGAGGAAAAAGACAGCATGAGACCCTGTGGAGTGCTGTCCCTGTTCTCACACGCACAGTGTAAACTTATGAGCATCTCAGGCTTCCAGCATGATCTGTCACCTCACTCTAGACCTTCACCCAGCCACCTCCCCAAAAGACAAACTACGTGTCACCAGAGTGGATTTCATTAGCCTACAACGGCTAATGAAATCACCTCATTTCAACACACTGTACTTTCCAAGGCTTGATGGATTTCAAACATGTTATTGACCTGCACAAGGCTTAAATGAACTAAAAATATTAGCATTCTTTGGCGAGTTCACCCAACCAGGCAATGCTTCGAAGAGGACTCTTGTGGGACATGAATTCAGTATCAGGGTCTGGGTGCTTTGACAGGACCCTCTCAGGAACACCCTCACAAATCTTATTGGTTCTATCTTATGGGTCCTCCAGTGGGAGGACTGTGCTAGACACGCAGGAAGTTTCAGACATGGCACAAGACCTCTTTTCTTGAGGAAAATCCCTGTGCTAAAGAAAAGGAAACAAACCTAAAACCCAGAAGAAAAAAGAAGGAAAGATTCCTGGAGTGGCACAGAGCATGAGACGGGTAATGAGGAGAAGGCAGTTCCTCCTGACTGAGGGAGGCTGAGACACAGAAGGCTGCTCTGGAATGGGCCTTGGGAAGCCGGAGCAGTTACTTCCATGAGCTCAGATGTGAAAAGAGGGTTGCAAGGCAAGGGGATGGTGGGAGCAAAGGCCTGCGATGAGTGGACTTGATCCAGGAGCAGAAGGCCAGCTCTCCAAAGCATATGCCAAGATGGGGTAATGATGGAGCCTGGTCCTGGGCTTTGGGAGTCACAACTTGTGATTCAGTTTTCCATCAGAGTAAAGGAATTAGACTAACTGATTTCTATGATCTCTCAGTTCAGTTCAGTCACTCAGTTGTATCCGACCCTTTGCGACCCCATGGGCTGCAGCACAACAGGCTTCCCTGTCCATCACCAACTCCCAGAGCTTGCTCAAACTCATGTCCAACAAGCTGGTGATGCCATCCTAACATCTCATCTTTTGTTGTCCCCTTCTCCTCCTGCCGTCAATCTTTCACAGCATCAGGGTCTTTTCCAGTGAGTCAGTTCTTCACATCAGGTGGCCAAAGGATTGGAGTTCCAGCTGCAGCATCAGTCCTTCCAATGAATATTCAGTGTTGATTTCCATTAGGATGGACTGGTTGGATCTCCTTGCAGTCCAAGGGACTCTCAAGAGTCTTCTCTAACACCACAGCTCAAAAGCATCAATTCTTTGGCGCTCAGCTTTCTTTATGGTCCAATTCTCACATGCATACGTCACTACTGGAAAAACCATAGCTTTGACTAGATGGACTGTTGTCTAGGGTCTCTGCAGCTTTGTAATTCCAGGAGGCTGAAAAGAGGGCTGCAGAGTCTAGAACCGGAGAACCTATAATGCCAGGGGAGGATCCAGGAGCTTCTCACTGAAGCTGATGGAGCATCACTAGAGGGCGGCAATGGAACTGCAACACAGGCAGGGCTATTTATCTGCAGTGGCGGCAGCAGAGTCGAGATGAACTGGAGAGGCCACATGTTAGAGGCAGAGGCAAGGAAAGGAAGGGCTGGAGCCCAGACTTCAGCTCATAAAGTAAAGGGGAGCAAGCCCTGCCCTCCACACCTTAAAGGAAGGGAAGGTAAGCAGCTTTACCGCCTAGACCTAGAATGAACCTTGATAAAATCTAGCTCCTCAGTTTCACTCATTTTATTTTTTTTAAGTGCAGATTTTATTTTGTTCACTTTTTTGACCACCCTGCACAGCTTGTGGGATCTTAGTTCCCCAAATGATCGAACCCATGCCCACAGCAGTGAAAGCATGAAGTCCTAACCACTGGACCTCCAGGGAAGTCTCTCAACTCACTCATTTTAAAGATAAAGAAATCGAAGTTCACATAACCAACTGGGGACAGAGAAGGACCAACACTTCGTTCTCCAGGTTTCCAATTCAGCATCTTCCAGGGGGTGCCTTCTTGCTGGTCCGCCCTCCCAGGAGAGCTCACCGGCAGCTTGTACTAACCTTTGTGTTTAATTTTCTGGGCTCCTTCTCTTTCCTCTGAGAGTCCCAATACACACACTGTATTCACTGGGGACTTGTTATTAATCAAGCTCAATCAAATGTAAGGGGGAATTTATTAGCCTTCACCATTGGGAATACCACTAGAAAAACTTAAGCTGTATGAACCGGGGCCAGATGGTCACCACTAATTGGTGTGATATCTTTATGTTACCCAAGTTCATTTCTGCATTGCCTGACGTGTCAGCATTTCTATATGTTGGGGACATGGCTGCCAGCAAATTCAGCCTAGCAGACCCAGAGGAAGCAGGGAGAAGCTTCTTCTCTGTGTTCATATATCAGTCACAGAGAAGCACCCTGGTTGGTCTTGCAATGATTACCTGCCCTGCCCTTAGCGGTATCCTTGTTGATTACAATTAGCCATGCCTTGCTCACAGGATCGTCCTCTAGCCAGAAGGGCAAAGTCTGTTTCTAGAGGAAGACACTTGGGAAAATCTTTTATGTGAACAAAATGGAATAGGTGGTTTAACATACTAAGCCCATCTCTGTGTGAAGATCCTCAGGAAGTTACCATTAACATAAATCCACTCCCTCTGTTCAGGGCACGTCTCCCACATGGTAGGACATCAGATTAGAAATACAAAGTGGCCTGGGCAAGCAGATCCTAGTGTGAGTCACTGAAGAACATTCAGGCAGTGGCATAATGTTTCACACAACCATTTTAATGCTGCTCCACTGATGTTTAAGAGAAATCCATACAAGGATCCAATGTAGACAGGTTTACCCCCATGTACCAGACCTTGCTGAGATCAAACTTCTATAAAACACCCCTCTCCAGAGCAGAGGCCAGCTAGCCTCTGTCTCAAGGCCCCACCTTTTCTGTTCTCTTGACACAAGCCTGTCTTCAGGCAGCAGGTATTTGGACAACTCTGGCCTCATCTTTGCTCACTTTCTCGGTGTTTTGGCCCCAACTTGGAACCTAGTTTGAGTAACTGGGTTTCCGTCTTGTTCCCAAACTCAGTGCCTTGTTCACAGAACCTGGCCTCTTTCTCCATGCCCCCATGCCTGCTTTGGACCTCCATTCCCAGAAGACCAAAGCTCAACCTTATTCTCCTCTGTCCTCTCTCAGATCCTGACAAGTGTCCCAGCCCAAAAACAGAGAACTCACACCTTCACTGGTACCATCTGCCTAGGTCTCCACGCATCACCTCCTCCTGAATTCCCTTTGCCCTGCTGCAGCTCAGCATTCCAGCATGGCCCTCCTGGTGCTGACCATTAGAGGAGCCACCTCCTACTTCCTGACTTTTCTTCTAGACATTGACTCGAGGGCCTGTCCCCACTCAGGGCGTGGTCTTGCCTGGTCCCAGCCTGACTCCCCCAGCTATATTAAGCAACATAAGCCATGGTAGTTATGACACTAAGGCCGCAGTCCCAGAATCCCATCCCT
Source organism: Raphicerus campestris (assembly GCA_006410735.1). Classification (NCBI taxonomy): domain Eukaryota; kingdom Metazoa; phylum Chordata; class Mammalia; order Artiodactyla; family Bovidae; genus Raphicerus; species Raphicerus campestris. The sequence goes on along the minus strand of SJYW01039991.1, from coordinate 233,152 downwards.
TAAACCCAGCTGTGCACAGGCAAAGCCTGGAAGTTTAGAAATATCCACGGCCCAGTGACAGTCAGCCCAGCGTTTTATCTATATTTGTACTCTCCCACAGAAGTACTGTGAAACTAATAGATGCAATGGAGTCTATGTATGGAAAGAATTGTGACCATCTTGTTACACCCCCTAACCTAGCAATGAAGGGTTGTACACCAAACCATTTGTGACTTCATAAAATTGTTTCCGGAGCTAAGACTTTCCAAGGCAAACATACTACTTATTTGATTTGTCTTCATAGTTCTTCCAGACATAGTAGAAGGAAAGTCTTGAGGCCCCCACGGTCTGGGGTTATAGGCTCAAATGCATCAGGCCTCAGTGTCCTAGGAGCATAAAGCAGTGGATCTCAGAGTGTAGCATCCAGAATAGCACCAGCAACAGCATCACCCCAGAACTTTCTAGAAATGCATATTTCCAAGCACCACCCAGACCTACTGAAGCAGATACTCTGAGCCCCTCACATGGTGTTTGAACAAGCCCTCCAGGGAAACTCATGCTCATTAAGGTGACTACACTAGGAGTTTTTTAAAATGTTCACTCTGCCTCGAAAGATTCTGATTGGATCTGACCTCGCTGGGACCTGCGCACCTATGTTTTAAAAATCTCCAAGGTGACTCTTAACAGTCACTATTGAGAGGCACTGCCTCAGGGTATGCGAAGTCCTGCAGTTTGCTCCAAGGCATTGCTGTAACTGCTTCCTTCTCCCCACCTTTCTTACTTCCCTGTCCATGGACACCTACCCTTACTCCGCCTGTTCAGTTCCTGCAGGATGGAATATCCAAGCTTGACAAAGGCTCGTTTTCCCAGGTTCCATAAACGTCAAGCTTCTTGTTATTCAGTGTTTTTGTGTTAGTTGTGGTTGTTAACGTCACCATCAAATCAGTCAAGAGGTTTCAGAGGCATACTGTGAAACTGCACCCAGATGTCTGCAGTCCTGGCTGAACACTATTTAGGCAAAGTTACATATGTTATGTATAAGGATTGCATTGTGCAAGGAGAGGATGCCAGTGAAAATTAAATAAGAAAAGGAGAAGCAGGAGGCATCAAAGGAATAAGATGTGTGGGGGTGGGGGGGGAGGTGTGCCTGCACTCAAATTGTTTCCCACTCTTTACGACCTCATGGGCTGTAGCCCACCAGGCTCCTCTGTCCATGGGATTCTCCAGGCAAGAATACTGGACTGCAGTGCCATTTCCTTCTCCAGGGCATCTTCCTGATCCAGGGACTGAACCTATGTCTTCTGCATTGGGAGGCAGATTCTGTACCACCATACTACCTGGGAAGCCCAAGATATGGGGACTTCACTTCAGTCCAGCCACCATGTGCCTGTTCTTCATGGAAGTCTCCTCAAAAGCACCTGTTTTGGTTGGATCCAAACCTGTAGCCAGTCATCAGTCAGGGCCAGGTGACATGTGGAGGCTGAGGCTACATCTAATGTTTCCCTCCAAATCAGTGTTTCTCCACCTTTAAATAAAAGGATATTTTTAATGACAAAATACTTCTCAGAGCTCCACCTACAGCCAATTTCCTTGTAGCTTTGTTGGATGCAGAAAATCCACAACGAAAACTGTTCTGAATTCATCACACTCATAAATGAATTTGTATTTTGTTTATCACATGAATCTGAAGATCCATCAGTTCAGTTCAGTTCAGTCCCTCAGTCACGTCCGACTCTTTGTGATCCCATGAATCACAGCACAGACCTCCTTGTCCATCACCAACTACCAGAGTTTACTCAAACTCAGGTCCATTGAGTCAGTGATGGCTGCAGCCCTGGCTGCAGGAATGATGTGATGTCATCAAACCATCTTATCCTCTGTTGCCCCCTTCTATTCCTGCCTTCAATCTTTCCGAGCATCAGTGTCTTTTCAAATGAGTCAGTTCTTCACATCAGGTGGCCAAAGGGTTGGAGTTTCAGCTTCAACATCAGTCCTTCCAATAAGTATTCAGGACTGATTTCCTTTAGGATGGGCTGGTTGGATCTCCTTGCAGTCCAAGGGACTCTCAAGAGTCTTTTCCAACACCACAGTTTAAAAGCATCAATTCTTCGCTGCTCAGGTTTCTTTATAGTCCAACTCTCACAACCATACATGAGTACTGGAAAAACCACAGCTTTGACGAGATGGACCTTTGTTGGCAAAGTAATGCCTCTGCTTTTTAATATGCTGTCTAGGTTGGTCATAGGTTTTCTTCCAAGGAGCAAGTGTTTTTTAATTTCATAGCTGTAATCATCATCTGCAGTGATTCTGGAGCCCCCAAAAATAAAGCCTGTCACTGTTTCCATTGTTTCCCCATCTATTTGCCATAAAGTGATGGGACCCGATGTCAAGACCTTAGTTTTCTAAATGCTGAGTTTTAATCCAACTTTTTCACTCTCCTCTTTCACTTTCATTAAGAGGCTCTTTGTTCTTCTTCACTTCTTCACATAAGGGTGGTGTCATCTGCATATCTGAGGTTACTGATATTTCTCCCAGCAATCTTGATTTCAGCTTGTGCTTCATCCAGTCCAGCATTTATCATGATGTATTCTGCATAAAAGTTAAATACGCAGGGTGACAATATACACCCTCGATGTACTCTTTTCCCAATTTGGAACCAGTCTGTTGTTCCATGTCCAGTTCTAACTGTTGCTTCTTGAACTGCATATAGATTTCTCAGGATGCAGGTCAGGTGGTCTGGTATTCCCATCTCTTTCAGAATTTTCTACAGTTTGTTGTAATCCACACAGTCTATGGATTTGGCAGTCAATAAAGCAGAAGGAGATGTTTTTTCTGGAACTCTCTTACTTTTTTGATGATCCAACGGATGCTGGCAATTTGATCTCTGGTCCTATGCCTTTTCTAAATCCAGCTTGAACATCTGGAAGTTCACGATTCACATACTATTGAAGCCTGGCTTGGAGAATTTTGAGTATTACTTTGCTAGCATGTGAGAAGAGTGCAATTGTGCAGTAGTTTGAGCATTCTTTGGCATTGCCTTTCTTTGGGACTGGAATGAAAACTGACCTTTTCCAGTCCTGCGGTTACTGCTGAGTTTTCCAAGTTTGTTGACATATTGAGTGCAGCACTTTGAGTGATCACACCATCATGATTATCTCCATCATGAAGATCTTTTTTGTATAGTTCTGTGTATTCTTTCCTCCTTTTCTTAATCTTCTGCTTCTGTTAGGCCCATACCATTTCTGTCCTTTGTTTGGCCCATCTTTGCATGAAATGTTCCCTTGGTATCTCTAGTTTTCTTGAAGAGATCTTTTATTGTTTGCCTCTTATTTCTTTGCATTGATCACTGAGGAAGGCTTTCTTATCTCTCCTTGCTATTCTTTGGAAATCTGCATTCAGATGCTTATATCTTTCCTTTTCTCCTTTGCCTTTAGCTTCTCTTCTTTTCTAAACTATTTGTAAGGCCTCCTCAGACAACCATTTTGCCTTTTTGCATTTCTTTTTCTTGGGGATGGTCTTGATTTCTGTCTCCTATACAATGTCATGAACCTCCATCCATAGAACTTCAGGGCACTCTATCAGATCTAATCCCTTGAATCTGCTTGTCACTTCCACTGTATCATTGTGAGGGATTTGATTTAGGTCATACCTGAATGGTTCAGTGCTTTTGCCTACTTTCTTCATTTAAGTCTGATTTGGCAATAAGGAGTTCATGATCTGAGCCACAGTCAGCTCCTGGTCTTGTTTTTTGCTGACTGTTTAGAGCTTCTCCATCTTTGGCTACAAAGAATATAATCAATCTGATTTCAGTATTGACCATCTGGTGATGTCCATGTGTACAGTCTTCTCTTGTATTGTTGGAAGAGTGTGCTATGACCAGTCTTTTCTCTTGGCAAAATTCTATTAGCCTTTGCCCTGCTTCATTCTGTCCTCCAAGGCCAAATTTGCCTGTTACTCTAGGTGTTTCTTGACGTCCTATTTTTGCATTCCAGTCCCCTATAATGAAAAGGACATCTTTTTTAGGTGTTAGGTCTAGAAGGTCTTGCAGATCTNCGCCTTGCTCACAGGATCGTCCTCTAGCCAGAAGGGCAAAGTCTGTTTCTAGAGGAAGACACTTGGGAAAATCTTTTATGTGAACAAAATGGAATAGGTGGTTTAACCTACTAAGCCCATCTCTGTGTGAAGATCCTCAGGAAGTTACCATTAACATAAATCCACTCCCTCTGTTCAGGGCACGTCTCCCACATGGTAGGACATCAGATGAGAAATACAAAGTGGCCTGGGCAAGCAGATCCTAGTGTGAGTCACTGAAGAACATTCAGGCAGTGGCATAATGTTTCACACAACCATTTTAATGCTGCTCCACTGATGTTTAAGAGAAATCCATACAAGGATCCAATGTAGACAGGTTTACCCCCATGTACGAGACCTTGCTGAGATCAAACTTCTATAAAACACCCCTCTCCAGAGCAGAGGCCAGCTAGCCTCTGTCTCAAGGCCCCACCTTTTCTGTTCTCTTGACACAAGCCTGTCTTCAGGCAGCAGGTATTTGGACAACTCTGGCCTCATCTTTGCTCACTTTCTGGTTGTTTTGGCCCCAACTTGGAACCTAGTTTGAGTAACTGGGTTTCCGTCTTGTTCCCAAACTCAGTGCCTTGTTCACAGAACCTGGCCTCTTTCTCCATGCCCCCATGCCTGCTTTGGACCTCCATTCCCAGAAGACCAAAGCTCAACCTTATTCTCCTCTGTCCTCTCTCAGATCCTGACAAGTGTCCCAGCCCAAAAACAGAGAACTCACACCTTCACTGGTACCATCTGCCTAGGTCTCCACGCATCACCTCCTCCTGAATTCCCTTTGCCCTGCTGCAGCTCAGCATTCCAGCATGGCCCTCCTGGTGCTGACCATTAGAGGAGCCATCTCCTACTTCCTGACTTTTCTTCTAGACATTGCCTCGAGGGCCTGTCCCCACTCAGGGCGTGGTCTTGCCTGGTCCCAGCCTGACTCCCCCAGCTATATTAAGCAACATAAGCCATGGTAGTTATGACACTAAGGCCGCAGTCCCAGAATCCCATCGCTTAAACCCAGCTGTGCACAGGCAAAGCCTGGAAGTTTAGAAATATCCACGGCCCAGTGACAGTCAGCCCAGCGTTTTATCTATATTTGTACTCTCCCACAGAAGTACTGTGAAACTAATAGATGCAATGGAGTCTATGTATGGAAAGAATTGTGACCATCTTGTTACACCCCCTAACCTAGCAATGAAGGGTTGTACACCAAACCATTTGTGACTTCATAAAATTGTTTCCGGAGCTAAGACTTTCCAAGGCAAACATACTACTTATTTGATTTGTCTTCATAGTTCTTCCAGACATAGTAGAAGGAAAGTCTTGAGGCCCCCACGGTCTGGGGTTATAGGCTCAAATGCATCAGGCCTCAGTGTCCTAGGAGCATAAAGCAGTGGATCTCAGAGTGTAGCATCCAGAATAGCACCAGCAACAGCATCACCCCAGAACTTTCTAGAAATGCATATTTCCAAGCACCACCCAGACCTACTGAAGCAGATACTCTGAGCCCCTCACATGGTGTTTGAACAAGCCCTCCAGGGAAACTCATGCTCATTAAAGTGACTACACTAGGAGTTTTTTTAAATGTTCACTCTGCCTCGAAAGATTCTGATTGGATCTGACCTCGCTGGGACCTGCGCACCTATGTTTTAAAAATCTCCAAGGTGACTCTTAACAGTCACTATTGAGAGGCACTGCCTCAGGGTATGCGAAGTCCTGCAGTTTGCTCCAAGGCATTGCTGTAACTGCTTCCTTCTCCCCACCTTTCTTACTTCCCTGTCCATGGACACCTACCCTTACTCCGCCTGTTCAGTTCCTGCAGGATGGAATATCCAAGCTTGACAAAGGCTCGTTTTCCCAGGTTCCATAAACGTCAAGCTTCTTGTTATTCAGTGTTTTTGTGTTAGTTGTGGTTGTTAACGTCACCATCAAATCAGTCAAGAGGTTTCAGAGGCATACTGTGAAACTGCACCCAGATGTCTGCAGTCCTGGCTGAACACTATTTAGGCAAAGTTACATATGTTATGTATAAGGATTGCATTGTGCAAGGAGAGGATGCCAGTGAAAATTAAATAAGAAAAGGAGAAGCAGGAGGCATCAAAGGAATAAGATGTGTGGGGGTGGGGGGGGAGGTGTGCCTGCACTCAAATTGTTTCCCACTCTTTACGACCTCATGGGCTGTAGCCCACCAGGCTCCTCTGTCCATGGGATTCTCCAGGCAAGAATACTGGACTGCAGTGCCATTTCCTTTTCCAGGGCATCTTCCTGATCCAGGGACTGAACCTATGTCTTCTGCATTGGGAGGCAGATTCTGTACCACCATACTACCTGGGAAGCCCAAGATATGGGGACTTCACTTCAGTCCAGCCACCATGTGCCTGTTCTTCATGGAAGTCTCCTCAAAAGCACCTGTTTTGGTTGGATCCAAACCTGTAGCCAGTCATCAGTCAGGGCCAGGTGACATGTGGAGGCTGAGGCTACATCTAATGTTTCCCTCCAAATCAGTGTTTCTCCACCTTTAAATAAAAGGATATTTTTAATGACAAAATACTTCTCAGAGCTCCACCTACAGCCAATTTCCTTGTAGCTTTGTTGGATGCAGAAAATCCACAATGAAAACTGTTCTGAATTCATCACACTCATAAATGAATTTGTATTTTGTTTATCACATGAATCTGAAGATCCATCAGTTCAGTTCAGTTCAGTCCCTCAGTCACGTCCGACTCTTTGTGATCCCATGAATCACAGCACAGACCTCCTTGTCCATCACCAACTACCAGAGTTTACTCAAACTCAGGTCCATTGAGTCAGTGATGGCTGCAGCCCTGGCTGCAGGAATGATGTGATGTCATCAAACCATCTTATCCTCTGTTGCCCCCTTCTATTCCTGCCTTCAATCTTTCCGAGCATCAGTGTCTTTTCAAATGAGTCAGTTCTTCACATCAGGTGGCCAAAGGGTTGGAGTTTCAGCTTCAACATCAGTCCTTCCAATAAGTATTCAGGACTGATTTCCTTTAGGATGGGCTGGTTGGATCTCCTTGCAGTCCAAGGGACTCTCAAGAGTCTTTTCCAACACCACAGTTTAAAAGCATCAATTCTTCGCTGCTCAGGTTTCTTTATAGTCCAACTCTCACAACCATACATGAGTACTGGAAAAACCACAGCTTTGACGAGATGGACCTTTGTTGGCAAAGTAATGCCTCTGCTTTTTAATATGCTGTCTAGGTTGGTCATAGGTTTTCTTCCAAGGAGCAAGTGTTTTTTAATTTCATGGCTGTAATCATCATCTGCAGTGATTCTGGAGCCCCCAAAAATAAAGCCTGTCACTGTTTCCATTGTTTCCCCATCTATTTGCCATAAAGTGATGGGACCTGATGTCAAGACCTTAGTTTTCTAAATGCTGAGTTTTAATCCAACTTTTTCACTCTCCTCTTTCACTTTCATTAAGAGGCTCTTTGTTCTTCTTCACTTCTTCACATAAGGGTGGTGTCATCTGTATATCTGAGGTTACTGATATTTCTCCCAGCAATCTTGATTTCAGCTGGTGCTTCATCCAGTCCAGCATTTATCATGATGTATTCTGCATAAAAGTTAAATACGCAGGGTGACAATATACACCCTTGATGTACTCTTTTCCCAATTTGGAACCAGTCTGTTGTTCCATGTCCAGTTCTAACTGTTGCTTCTTGAACTGCATATAGATTTCTCAGGATGCAGGTCAGGTGGTCTGGTATTCCCATCTCTTTCAGAATTTTCTACAGTTTGTTGTAATCCACACAGTCTATGGATTTGGCAGTCAATAAAGCAGAAGGAGATGTTTTTTCTGGAACTCCCTTACTTTTTTGATGACCCAACGGATGTTGGCAATTTGATCTCTGGTCCTATGCCTTTTCTAAATCCAGCTTGAACATCTGGAAGTTCCCGATTCACATACTATTGAAGCCTGGCTTGGAGAATGTTGAGCATTACTTTGCTAGCATGTGAGAAGAGTGCAATTGTGCAGTAGTTTGAGCATTCTTTGGCATTGCCTTTCTTTGGGACTGGAATGAAAACTGACCTTTTCCAGTCCTGCGATTACTGCTGAGTTTTCCAAGTTTGTTGACATATTGAGTGCAGCACTTTCACAACACCATCTTTTAGGATTTGAAATAGCTCAGATTCCATCATCTCCACTAGCTTTGTTCATAGTGATGCTTCCTAAGGCCCACCTGACTTTACATTCCAGGGTGTCTGCTCTAGGTGAGTGATCACACCATCATGATTATCTCCATCATGAAGATCTTTTTTGTATAGTTCTGTGTATTCTTTCCTCCTTTTCTTAATCTTCTGCTTCTGTTAGGCCCATACCATTTCTGTCCTTTGTTTGGCCCATCTTTGCATGAAATGTTCCCTTGGTATCTCTAGTTTTCTTGAAGAGATCTTTTATTGTTTGCCTCTTATTTCTTTGCATTGATCACTGAGGAAGGCTTTCTTATCTCTCCTTGCTATTCTTTGGAAATCTGCATTCAGATGCTTATATCTTTCCTTTTCTCCTTTGCCTTTAGCTTCTCTTCTTTTCTCAACTATTTGTAAGGCCTCCTCAGACAACCATTTTGCCTTTTTGCATTTCTTTTTCTTGGGGATGGTCTTGATCTCTGTCTCCTATACAATGTCATGAACCTCCATCCATAGAACTTCAGGGCACTCTATCAGATCTAATCCCTTGAATCTGCTTGTCACTTCCACTGTATCATTGTGAGGGATTTGATTTAGGTCATACCTGAATGGTTCAGTGCTTTTGCCTACTTTCTTCATTTAAGTCTGATTTGGCAATAAGGAGTTCATGATCTGAGCCACAGTCAGCTCCTGGTCTTGTTTTTTGCTGACTGTTTAGAGCTTCTCCATCTTTGGCTACAAAGAATATAATCAATCTGATTTCAGTATTGACCATCTGGTGATGTCCATGTGTACAGTCTTCTCTTGTATTGTTGGAAGAGTGTGCTATGACCAGTCTTTTCTCTTGGCAAAATTCTATTAGCCTTTGCCCTGCTTCATTCTGTCCTCCAAGGCCAAATTTGCCTGTTACTCTAGATGTTTCTTGACGTCCTATTTTTGCATTCCAGTCCCCTATAATGAAAAGGACATCTTTTTTAGGTGTTAGGTCTAGAAGGTCTTGCAGATCTTCATAGAACCATTCAACTTCAGCTTCTTCAGCATTACTGGTTGGGCCATAGACTTGGACTACTGTGATATTGAATGATTTGCCTTGGAAATGAACAGAGATCAATCTGTCATTTTTGAGATTTCATCCAAGTACTGTGTTTTGGACTCTTCTGTTGACCATGATGGCTACTCCATTTCTTCTAAGGGATTCCTGCCCACAGTAGTAGATAATGGGCATCTGAGTTAAATTCACCTTTTCCAGTCCATTTGAGCTCACTGATTCCTAAAATGTCGATGTTCACTCTTACCATATCCTGTTTGACCATTTCCAATTTTCATACTGGTGTACTAAACATTTGTTTACTCAGCCTAGAGGCAGTACTTGAGGTATAAATGGATTCTGGAGCCGATTGCAGTCACTCTGCAGATCCAGAGAAATCACTGCTTTATAGGAGGAGCAGGGGTAATGGCAACTCAGAGCCATTCTATACCAGATTTTTATATGTAAATGTCACAATTCTCTTGCATCCACCACTGTTTGGAGCCCTAGAGCTGCTTAACCATCACCAGGTATCCTATGGTGTTAAAATAAACACCTGAAGAGCCCTGGTACACTGCTGGTAGGAATGTAAATTGGTGCAGGTGCTATGGAAAACAGTATGTGTTCCTTTAACAATTAAAAAAAAAATACCATGCTATCCAATGATTCCACTCCTTGTATTTATCTGAAAGAAACAAAAACACTAATTCAAAAGATATATGCATTCCAATGTTCCAATGTTCATAGCAACACTATTTACAATAGTCAAGATATGGAAACAACATAAGTGTCCATCAGGAGATGAATGGATAAAGGTGATGTGGCACACACACACAGACAATGAAATATTACTTGGCCATAAAACAGAATGAATTTTGCTATTTGTGACAACATGGATGGATCTGCTGGGTATTATGCTTAGTGAAATAAGTTAGAGAAAGATAATTATTGGATGATTTCACTCTTATATGGAATTTTAAAAAATAAATAAAACAAACAAATATAACGCACAAAAACCAAAAAGACAGAAAGACTCCTTGATTCCTGCCTACATTTTTCTGAACATTCACTCTTGAAAAATAAATCTGATCTATTTAATTTCAATTCCTTAAGAGAACAGAACAAACCAAGTAAGTTTGGTTCTTTCTTATCTTAGTATGACTTGAGCCTCCATCTCTTAGGCGAGACCACCTCCTCACTCTCTCAATCTGTTAATAGCCCCCTGACGACCTCCTCATCTCCTCCAATTTCCTGTCCTCCTGCGATGATGGATATTCTAAAGTGTAAGCCTGATGGTGACTTTTCTAGCCCCCTTGGCCTTAAGAAAAATCCAATTCCTGAACATAGTGTAAAGGGTGCTTCAGAATTGGCCCCGCCTCATCTCACTTATCTTCTGCTTAGCAAATCTTGTCTTGTGGAGCATGCTAGAGCCTATCTAACCACTTTCAGCTCCTTGAATTTATAGCTTTTCTGTATTCTCCTTTCCTTGATTAATTCTTACTCATTTTCATGCCTCATCATGACCATCAGCTCCCCAAGTGTCTTCTATGACCACCGCTCATCTGGACTGTTTGCTCTTGGACAGTCACATAGCACTGTGTGTAATTGTGTTCAGTCACTCCGGCACGTCTAAAGCTTTGAGACCCCATGGATTGCAGCCCACCAGGCCTCTCTGTCCATGGAATTTTCCAGGCAAGAATACTGGAGTAGGGTGCCATTTCCTACCCCAGGGGGTCTTCCCAACCCAAATATCGAACCCAAGTTTCCTGAATCTTCTGCCGAGGCAGGTGGGTTCTATACCACTGCATCACCATATTGTATTTGCTCATTTTCAGGAATTCTGGATATATCACAGAAAGAAAGCAGGAAAAATTGATTCAGCTGAGCTGTGCTCACATATAAGAGGTAAAGACAATAGCCTCCAGATAACATTCTCCTTCTTGGCTGGTTCTTTGGGATGAATCTACAGATGATGGGCTTCCCTTATAGCTCAGCTGGTAAAGAACATGCTTGCAATGACAGAGACCTGGGTTCGATCCCTGAGTTGGGAAGACCCCCTGGAGAAGTGAATGGCTACCCACTCCAGTAGCCATTGCCAGAAGAAATCTCAATAACCTCAGATATGCAGATGACAGCACCCTTATGGCAGAAAGTGAAAAGGAACTATAAAGCCTCTTGATGAAAGTGAAAGAGGAGAGTGAAAAAGTTGGCTTAAAGCTCAACATTCAGAAAAGTAAGACCATGGCATCTAGTCCCATCATTTCATGGAAATGGATGGGGAAACAGTGAAAACAGTGTCAGACTTTATTTTGGGGGGCTCCAAAATCACTGCAGATGGTGATTGCAGCCATGAAATTCAAAGACGCTTACTCCTTGGAAGAAAAGTTATGACCAACCTAGATAGCATATTCAAAAGCAGAGACATTACTTTGCCAACAAAGGTCTGTCTAGTCAAGGCTATGGTTTTTCCAGTGGTCATGTATGGATGTGAGAGTTGGACTGTGAAGAAAGCTGAGCACTGAAAAACTGATGCTTTTGAACTGTGATGTTGGAGAAGACTCCTGAGAGTCCCTTGGACTGCGGGAGATCCAACCAGTCTATCCCAAAGGAAATCAGTCCTGGGTGTTCATTGGAAGGACTGATGCTGAAGCTGAAGCTCCAATACTTTGGCCACCTCATGCGAAGAGTTGACTCA
>SJYW01039991.1:197843-220281 GCA_006410735.1 Raphicerus campestris | reverse complement strand
TCTTGATGAAAGTGAAAGAGGAGAGTGAAAAAGTTGGCTTAAAGCTCAACATTCAGAAAATGAAGATCATGGCATCTGGTCCTGTCACTTCATGGGAAATAGATGGGGAAACAGGGGAAACAGTGTCAGAATTCATTTTGGGGGGCTCCAAAATCACTGCAGATGGTGATTGCAGCCATGAAATGAAAAGACGCTTACTCCTTGGAAGAAAAGTTATGACCAACCTAGATAGCATATTCAAAAGCAGAGACATTACTTTGCCAACAAAGGTCTGTCTAGTCAAGGCTATGGTTTTTCCAGTGGTCATGTATGGATGTGAGAGTTGGACTGTGAAGAAAGCTGAGCACTGAAAAACTGATGCTTTTGAACTGTGATGTTGGAGAAGACTCCTGAGAGTCCCTTGGACTGCGGGAGATCCAACCAGTCTATCCCAAAGGAAATCAGTCCTGGGTGTTCATTGGAAGGACTGATGCTGAAGCTGAAGCTCCAATACTTTGGCCACCTCATGCGAAGAGTTGACTCATTGGAAAAGACTCTGACGGTGGGAAGGGTTGAGGGCAGGAGAAGGTGACGACAGAGGATGAGATGGCTGGATGGCATCACCAACTCGATGGACGTGAGTTTGAGTGAACTCCGGGAGTTGGTGATGGACAGGGAGGCCTGGCGTGCTGCGATTCATGGGGTTGCAAAGATTCAGACACCACTGAGCAGCTGAACTGACTGACTGACTGACCCACTCCAGTATTCTGGTCTGGAGAATTCCATGGTCTGTATAGGCCATGGGCATCGCAAAGAGTCGGACATGACTGAGAAACTTTCAGTTCATTTCACTACAGATGACTACCAAGGCTATAAGACACACAAAGGCACTTTCCATCCAACTTCTCAGCTCACCCCACTCCCCACCTTTCTCATTATTTAAGCAGGATATGACCAACCTGGCTGGTCTTTAGTGATTAAGGGACTAGAGTTGTCCCCACTGTTAGGAAGAAATTAAAGGAATATTTAGCAACATTTCTCCCTATGGGTTTGGGACCCAGAGGCCTCTCGTGAGTTTCTAAAGCCATTCTACTTCCACCAAAGTGATTTTTTATTTATTAAATGATCTCAGAAGAACAACACAGATCTTATATTTTCATGAAAGGGAAAAGGCAGAGCGAATCTATGCAATTGGTCCTTCCAAGGGTCCTTCTTGATAGTAAGACAGAGCATTCCTGTGGACAACACAAAATAACACACGATACAGAGAATCATCTTCCCTTGGCAATCTAATAAAACCTGAGATGATTTCATAATTTCCTCATTATGCTCAGTTCATGGAGCTTGGGTAAAATTTACATGCCATTTTCAAAACAAAAGCTCTAAGCTATCTAAGTAAATATTCCAGACAGCAAACATGTTTTTTTTTTAAGCAAAAATAAATCTGTAGGACCTTTTGCACTTGAAAATAAAATATGTTCAATATGTATATTCAAAAATTTGATATTTCTAAAAAAGAAAGTAAATAAAACTCAAAATTTCAACACCCAAAAGTGTCAGTGCTATGTTCTGAAGAAACTGCAAGCCAACCTGAGTTTTATTGTTTCTCCAATCACAGATTTTCTCAAGTCTTCCCACATGCAGAACTATTTGTCTGAAAGACTCTTCTCATCCCTCTAAATCCTTGCCTTTAACCTCCTTTGCCTATCCTAGGCTAGACATTATTACTGACTACAATTAATTATTAAGTAACGATGTCATTGATAAAGTGATACCATGCAATAAAATTCAGTAAACACACTGAAGCACAATACAATAACTATTGGACATAATTTCCACCAGGACCCCCCCACACACACACCCAACTCCCCAAGGCCAGGGTGGTTGCTCTTGCCTTGTACTCTCAAGGCACCAATCACAGAACTGTTCATCCTGTCATAAGGCGATCACTATTGATTCTTCTCTTTCTCCCACTAGCCTGTAAGCTTCATGAGAGCGGGGATCAGTTCCATATGATTCACTGCTGTCATAAGTACCCAGCATCATCCATTGTCTCTCTAGGTGAAGGGTAACTCTGCATATTGTTCTATAAACTGCCTTGTTGCTCAATGATAGATAGTGAACATACTTCTGTGTCAATCAAGATAGAGATATATTGTTACTCTAAGTGACACGTGCCGTTGCATGAAAAGCATAAGCTTTTCTCAACCAAGCTTGCACTGACTGCTCCTGTAACATTCAATGAGACCGGAGGATCATTTCTTACAGAGCTTGGGGTTCAACAGGGATCACTGGGCTGTGAATAAGGATCTAGGGATTCTGATAGGATGAAATTTGGCACAAGAGTATTCTTACACCTTCCATCTGACCCAGAGTTCTTTTGCTGCTTTCTTCCTGTGCATAGCTGTATTTTGATGGTTGATTGTCTCCAGGTTCATGACCTTCAGCTAAATGATCCAACAATGTTTTAAAATGTGTAGCATTTTCTAAGCATCTGTAAACTGCTATTTAGTACTGTCAGCCTAGGGAAAAGATGCCATTCTGAGAAAAATACTTTACCTAGAAGAGACCATGAGATAGATAACCCACACTGACAAAGTAAAACTGATCTTTTTTGTACATTATCTTAAAAACTTCTAAGAACTGAGCATATTCCAGCCCTAGAGATGAAACAGTCCACCTACTCCCTATTAAGTTGGATTCACAGAGCTCCTATTATAAATCCAGGACCATGCTAGGTACTATGGAAAGGATAAGTCAGATCTTTTTGCTCTGGAAAAGCTTAGAGTCTTTTTAAAGGATAAGATGTTTCCATCAAAAGCTTTGGACCCCCAACATTCAATTCAGAGCCCCGCAAATGTACAAACACACTTGCATTCATGAACAAACATAACCCACCTTCTCCTGGAAAAGCAGGTGAGTCAAAAAGGCTTTCAAAATAATTCAAGGACTTAGGGGGAAATGACTCATTCACATTAAGAAAGGAGTCTTTAGTGTACTACTAAACCAAGGCAAGAGCTGAACCAGGCTGAGCAAGGCTGTAGGGCATCATTTTTCTATCTAAATATAAATATTATCACTTTTTGTCATGTGAAGATGTAGACACACAGCTGAGTAATGACCGGAGCTTCTTGCATCAATGTCATCATACATCATGGTAATGACACCAAACATTTACATATTTCCTGCCCTCAAGGTGTTGGAGGCTCTTTACAAACTTTTTAAAATTAATTTTTAATTGGAGGATAATTGCTTTATAATATTGCGTGGGTCTCTGCCATACAACAACATGAATGAACCGTAAGTTTACATATGTCCTTCTCTCTTGAATCTCCCTCCCACCCCCACCCCATCCCACCCCTCTAGGTTGTCACAGAGCACGGGGTTGAGCTCACTATGTTACATAGCAACATTTTTAAAGATAAAACAATCTTATGGATACCAGAGAAGACATCTCCTTCTGCTGGACCTGAAGCGAGGCATGCTTGGGGACATTGTGCAGGAATTTCTGCCTATGGGAGTGGCCAATAGAGGAAGATAACACACGTGATTGGGTCCAGCACTCTTTTCTTCCTCTGAATTCTCTCTCTACTTCTGATTCAGTTGCCTGCTATGGAAAAGACTGTTATTAATAGTTCTCATCAAATTCTCCAAATGCCCCCCAATACTTCCCAGATGCCCTTAGAGTTAGATCAGGGCCCACTGACTAGTTCTGGTCAACAGACAATGAAAGGAAGTGAAGTGTGTCACTTCCGGTTTGGGAGTTAAAATTGATGCCCTTCCCACTGAGTTGTCTTAATACCTCTGTTTAATATCAATTGACCATAAGTATATGAGCTTATATCTGAACTCTCTGTTCTGTTTCATTGATTTATAAGTCTATCATTATGTCAATACTGTACTATCTTCATACATACATTTTGAAAGTTGATGGAAACTTTTAATCTAAGAAATTATTTGCAATGACTAAATATGCTCTCCATCTAGCCAAGGCTATGGTTTTTCNTCCAGCCTCCTGCCCCCACAGCCTCACGGCTCAGCCTTTCCAGCCTAGAAGGTGGGCCCCAAGTAAACCTCAACAGGCTTCCTCCCCTCCCCTCCCAGGATACGTGTCTTCTCTCCCAGGGGCCCCCTCCTCACTTCTCCCCATCCCGTGGCCCCTCTGCCTTGTTCTGCAAGACTCAGAGCCCACCAGGCCTGTGAGGGAACGGCCCTGCTCTGCGCTCGCAAAACCCTGCACTGCAGTCTCCTGCAGCAATGCCCTGACTCCCCTACCCCCCATCAGCACACGGCAAGCCCTTCAGGCCAACCGTGGCCTGCTGGTCTCAGTGTCCCCACACCATGCACAGGGTCAGCACCAAGAGAAGCTTACAGATAGAGGCAAGACTGAGCTCACCTAGAAAATGCAGACCATGTGCTCAGATGTGTATAAGAGACAGCCCCCACCCCATCCCACCCCTCTAGGTTGTCACAGAGCACGGGGTTGAGCTCACTATGTTACATAGCAACATTTTTAAAGATAAAACAATCTTATGGATACCAGAGAAGACATCTCCTTCTGCTGGACCTGAAGCGAGGCATGCTTGGGGACATTGTGCAGGAATTTCTGCCTATGGGAGTGGCCAATAGAGGAAGATAACACACGTGATTGGGTCCAGCACTCTTTTCTTCCTCTGAATTCTCTCTCTACTTCTGATTCAGTTGCCTGCTATGGAAAAGACTGTTATTAATAGTTCTCATCAAATTCTCCAAATGCCCCCCAATACTTCCCAGATGCCCTTAGAGTTAGATCAGGGCCCACTGACTAGTTCTGGTCAACAGACAATGAAAGGAAGTGAAGTGTGTCACTTCCGGTTTGGGAGTTAAAATTGATGCCCTTCCCACTGAGTTGTCTTAATACCTCTGTTTAATATCAATTGACCATAAGTATATGAGCTTATATCTGAACTCTCTGTTCTGTTTCATTGATTTATAAGTCTATCATTATGTCAATACTGTACTATCTTCATACATACATATTGAAAGTTGATGGAAACTTTTAATCTAAGAAATTATTTGCAATGACTAAATATGCTCTCCATCTAGCCAAGGCTATGGTTTTTCCAGTGGTCATGTATGGATGTGAGAGTTGCACTATAGAGAGGGCTGAGTGCCGAGGAATAGATGCTTTTGAACTGTGGTGTTGGAGAAGACTCTTGAGAGTCCCTTGGACTGCAGGGAGATCCAACCAGTCCATCCTAAAGGAGATCAGTCCTGGATGTTGATTGGAAGGACTGATGTTGAAGCTGAAACTCCAATACTCTGGCTGCCTGATGTGAAGAGCTGACTCATTGGAAAGGACCCTGATGCTGGGAAAGATTGAGGAGAAGGGGATGACAGAGGATGAGATGGTTGGATGGCATCACTGACTCGATGGACGTGAGTTTGTGTGGGCTCCGGGAGTTGGTGATGGGAGGCCTCAGGGAGGCCTGGCGTGCTGCAGTCCATGTGGTCACAGGAGGCCGGACACGACTGAGCAACTGAGCTGAACTGAACTGAAATATACTCTGCCTTTAAAAATTAAAAATTAAAAAAAAAAATCGATGCCCTTGCTGTCACTCTCCCCTGCTGCAGCAACTTGGGAGGCTACATGGTGAGAAGGTGGCCTCACAAGATGAAGGCCTCACAAGATAGAGGATTGTGGGAGCAAGGAACTGACTCGCCAGATGAAGAACTCCATCTAATCTGAGTCCAACTGTGGTTGTGAAGGAAACTTTCATTGGACTAAACGATGGGGACACCAGGTTTACCTGTCACACAGCACAGCCCACCCTCTCTTGTCCCAGTTCCCAGTGGGCGGGGGGTGTATTGGTTCACTCTTTGATTGACCATAGGCTCAGAGCAAGTGATGCCTCTCTAGCCTAAGGGGTCATGACAGGATCTCAGCCAATAGCAATGGTTTTGCCTTTGGTTATTTGCCTTGCCAGAGTTTGATTAAGACTTGCACATGTGATTCTATTCTGGACAAGGGGTTAAAAGGGGAATCTCCTGGGGAAATTCTGGGAATAACTTTATTTACTTTTCAAAAGAAATTGGAGAAGTCATCTCTGTTATGTCTCAAGATGCAACTCATGCAGAAGGGATGCTTGGCACCACTGCGGCCATCTTACAACCATGGGGATGAGGCAAGAGTCAACATGAGAAAAACAGCAGAGAAAAAAAATGTGAACGTAGCCTGAATTCTTGGAATAATCGAGCCATAAATTAACCAACTCTGTAGCCACTCTGATCTTTTTATTATTTGAGATGTGAAAAATACTGGCCATTCAAGTTAGCAAATCTCAACCCTTGCTGCACATAAGGAAAAGTTGGGGAACATCTGAATGTCACCAGAGATTCTGGTTTATCAGACAGCAGTACAGCCCAGACATAGCTCTCTTAAGCTCCCAGCTAATTCTAACATACAGTCACCACAGGAATTCAAGCTTCCTGAGGATACAAACCACATCCTGATATTTGAAGCCTCTGTGAGCACCGAACATAGAGCCTAGTGTGTAAAGTCTCCTCCATAATTGGGAAACAATAACCTATAATGCAGGTAATCTGGGCTCATCTCTCTGCAGGTATATTTTCTTGCACAGGAACCAAGCTGTGTCTTAGAAGGAGNGGATCTCAGCCAATAGCAATGGTTTTGCCTTTGGTTATTTGCCTTGCCAGAGTTTGATTAAGACTTGCACATGTGATTCTATTCTGGACAAGGGGTTAAAAGGGGAATCTCCTGGGGAAATTCTGGAATAACTTTATTTACTTTTCAAAAGAAATTGGAGAAGTCATCTCTGTTATGTCTCAAGATGCAACTCATGCAGAAGGGATGCTTGGCACCACTGCGGCCATCTTACAACCATGGGGATGAGGCAAGAGTCAACATGAGAAAAACAGCAGAGAAAAAAAATGTGAACGTAGCCTGAATTCTTGGAATAATCGAGCCATAAATTAACCAACTCTGTAGCCACTTTGATCTTTTTATTATTTGAGATGTGAAAAATACTGGCCATTCAGGTTAGCAAATCTCAACCCTTGCTGCACATAAGGAAAAGCTGGGGAACATCTGAATGTCACCAGAGATTCTGGTTTATCAGACAGCAGTACAGCCCAGACATAGCTCTCTTAAGCTCCCAGCTAATTCTAACATACAGTCACCACAGGAATTCAAGCTTCCTGAGGATACAAACCACATCCTGATATTTGAAGCCTCTGTGAGCACCGAACATAGAGCCTAGTGTGTAAAGTCTCCTCCATAATTGGGAAACAATAACCTATAATGCAGGTAATCTGGGCTCATCTCTCTGCAGGTATATTTTCTTGCACAGGAACCAAGCTGTGTCTTAGAAGGAGATTAGTCATGACTGGTAGCAGGGGCCCAGGAAGCAGGGTGAGAAGCACCTCTCTGCTAGATGCATGAGGCCTTGGGCACGCAGGGTGCCATTCACTGCCTGATGCCCGACTTGCTTCTCTGTGCCCTCAGCACTCAACCCCTCATGTTTCTCAGGCCTGTAGGATTTTCTGGTCATGTCTGGGCAGATCTTTCTCTCTGTGTCTGCTGAAACCTGGAAGAGTGAGGTTTGCCCATATTGCCACCAAATAACAAAATAAACACCAATCCGGTGTTCCTTTACTTTGAAGCATCGAAGTCCATAAAAATAAATGATTTGTCTACTTTCTGCTCAAATTCTGCACAGCCAGTGAAGCATAGCCTGGGTCTCAGAGAGCAAACAGCCTGGACCTGGAAACAGCCCCCATCCCCACCGGAAACTGGGGCAGACTTCCTTTCAAAGATAAGAGCTACCTCTCTCTCTCCTCCCATTTTTCTAAAACCAGAAGGTAAAGCCCTGAAAACCCTCCACCCACCTATTCATATTTCCTCTCCTTCCCAGAGGAACAAAGAGCCTGAAGTTCTCTACAGCTCTTCCAAAACAACCTGAGCCTGACTGTAAACCCTCCATATGAATAATGACTGACCTCTGTTACCAGTTATTCTGCACAAGGCACTGGGCTGGGAGCTGCAAGCATTGCTACAAGGGAATAATTTTATACCCATTTATCAGTCAAAGGAGCAGGGACCAAAAAAACAAGCAACATGTCTGTGATTACTTCCCTAACATATCGATTAGATATTGCAGAGTTACAAAACTTCCCAGAACTTCCTGAAAATTCAAGCCTGGCTCAGGTATGCATTTCCCCCTCTTGGCTATGAGCCTTCTGCTTTTGAGTATGTACATGCATGCTCAGTCACTCAGTCATGTCTGACTGTGACCCCATGGCCTGTAGCCTGCCAGGCTCCTCTGTCTATGGGATTTTCCAGACAAGAATACTGGAGTGGGTTGCCATTTCTTTCTCTAGGGGGGCTACCCAGGTCAGGGATCAAACCCGTGTCTCCTGAGTCTCCTGCATTGGCAGGCCAATTCTTTACCACTGAACCACCTGGAAAACCCCTCTTCCTTTGTCCTCACCTGCAGACTGATGTTTCTGGGATTCCTGATTCTGGCTGCTGACTAAGGCACCGCTGTTGTCTGCCACGTGGCCCCTCCAGCTCTGACAGGTTAGCTCTGGCCTGTGCACGGGGCAGAAGCAGTGTTCCAAGTAAAAGTGAAGTATGTAACAACTCTTAACCTAAGCCATAGCCTTGGAATTGACCCAGTATCCTTTTCCCTACATTCTGTTCACCAGAGCTGGTCACAAGGCTACCTGAGATTTACAGAATAGGCAAACAGAATCTATCCGTTAATGGGAAGAGCAAAGAGACACTGCAAAGAACACGGATTTGAGAAAGCTATTAATCTTCCACAGTTAAAACTGATGAAACTAGATTGGTACCTGGGCAGCATGGATTCAGGTCCTAAACTCTACTTGCTACATGTTCCAGTAACTGCTCACACTCCCAGAAACCCAGATACCCTAGTTATGGTTTGAGCTCTCTACATGTACTCCTTCCAAGTTAAACTTCCTGGATGTTATGCAAACATATGTTCAGTGCCAGCTCTATAAGCAATAATTTATACCTTAGTCAGCCATTCCAAAAACTGGAGTTAACAGAAGGCAGACATATGTAAATCTTTTTAAAGCCAATCTCAATTCTACCCAACTAAACGTTGCCACTGCTGAAGCCTCAGGCGCCAACGACATCATAAACAACATCCACAGGATTATATGTTGTGATAAAACTAAGTGCTCAGAAATGAAGCGTCCATTTACATAGAACTGCAAGAGAAATCAACTAGTAAAGGGTTTTCAGAATAGCAGCTTCCCTCTCATTGAGAGTAGAGAGTTCACCTGAAATGAAGAACTCAGTCCCTGGACGGACAGCTCAGGACCCAGACTGTAATTTCCAAGTGAGTTGTTACCCAAAACTCCATCATGTAAGGACAGTTTGATGTCCTTAAACTCCCAGTCCAAGCACACTTCATTTTTCTTCAAATTACTTCCAAACAATTACATTTGTATTGCACTCATGTCCTGTAATCCAAACTCTTGTTCCTCTAAATTGTTTGCAATAGGAAACATGACTAACTCCTTCCCTGAGAGAATTTTTTTTTTTTTACAGGGGGGCAGGGGGATGTGTTGACATCTTTGAAGCAGAGTCTTAGGAACTGAACTTGTCACACAGTCTGTCCATCTACTTGGAATGTGTGAGGAAACCTTACTGCCTGGAGCTCACTGAGGAGCCCTGCACCCACCCTCATGGCCCCAAGAGGTCCAGATGGGGCTGATGCTCTTTGTGAGTGGCTCCGAGACTGATCCACATCCTCAAGGTACAGGGAAATTGTGCCTAGAGCGAAAACATCAGGATCATCTTTCTCACATCTTCCGTCTCTTTCTCCCAGATAAAAATATTGAGAAGATACCGGGAGATTTATCTCATCGAGAGAGAGAGACTGAAAATGAGAACCCCCTTGGCAGCCAAAAGAATTCAAATGGATTTCGGTAATAAGGGATTTGAGCTTTCTGGTGCCATAGGCATTGTGCCTGATCTAAATACTCTCTCCAGAGAGTAAAGACAAATATTGTATATTCATGCATACGTACAGAATCTAGAAAGATAGTGCTGATGATACTACTTGCAGGGCAGCAGAGGACACAGACATTTTGGGCACAGTGGGGGAAGGAGAGGGTGGGATGATATGATGGAATAGCATTAAAACATATACGTTACCATATATAAAATAGACTGCCAGTTGGCATTCAATGTATGATGCAGGGAACCCAAAGCCAGTGCTCTGGGACCACCTAGAGGGGTGGGATGAGAGGAAGGTGGAAGGGAGGTTTAAGAGGGAGGGGACATGTGTGTACCTAATACCAATTCATGTTGATGCATGGCAAAAGCCATCACAATATTATGAAGTAACTATCCTCGAATTTAAAAAAAAAAAAAAATTTAAAGAGAGAAAAAAAATGATTGTTTAAATTATAAAACAGTAACAATGACATTGAAAGACAATAAGCAATGACATTGAAAGAAAATAAATAAATAAATGCTCTCTTCATTCCCACTCTGTTTCAGGCCAGTGTGCATTCCATGTTCCACAGACCCACCTCGCCTTTTTGCAGACTGCTGGCCCACCGCATTTAGACTGCCCCACACACCTACCCCCTGACCCTTCAATACTTGACACTCCCCGAGGTTTGCTGGGTGAGCTGCCCCGAGGACTGGCTGAGGGCTCTGCCCTCACCTATGGCTCAGGTAAGTGCCTCCCAAATGCAGAGCATCATCACCAGCCCTGAGGGAGCCCCTCCCAAGTTTCAGACTCCGGTCCTGACCTGTCAGATTCCCCATGGGAGAGGGCTGGGTGTGTCTACTTCGAGAAGGGACTTCCCAGTTGGTCCAGGGCTTAAGACTCTGAGCTTCCACTGCAGAGGGCACGGGTTCAATTCAGGTGGGGAACTAAGATCCCACAAGCTGGGCAGCGTGACCAAAAAACAAACAACAGAATGCTCTCCTCGTCATTTTGATGATCAGCCGGGTTTAGAAACAACCAGAAAATCTTGGAGGAACCAGATATTGCTAAAAAGACACAAAATAGAGACTCTGATTTGGAAGGGCTCTGGGGGCCACGTCACATACCCAGACTTCATCAGGAGGACCCTGTGTGGTGAGTGTGTGTGTGTGTGTGTGTGTGTGTGTGGGTGGGTGTGTTGTGGGTAGGGGGGATATCAGGAGAAGCCTCCCTGAGGAAATGGTGGTTGGGCTGAGATATGCAGGATGCATAGGAGTTCACTGGAGCAAGAGAAGTGAAAAGTATATTCATGGCAAAGGAAAGAAGGCAAAGGTCATGGAAGCAGGAGGTGATATATGCAAGGGGCTGAGATGTGGACAGAGAAAATAAGGATGGCATCAGAAGAGGCTGCAGAAGGACTTCCCTGGCGGTCCAGTGTCTAAGACTCTGAGCTCCCAATGCAGGGGGCCCAGGTTCAATGCCTGGTCAGGAAACTAATCCCTACATGCAGCAACAAAAGATCCCACATGCGGCAGTCAAATAAATGAATATTTTTTAAAAAGAAGAAGAAGAGGCTGGAGATGAGATGTAGAGTGAAGATCATCATTCCCTAAAGCTTAGGGAATGTTCACAGGGGGAATCTCTTTTAACAACAATGGGAAATCACTCAAGTCTTTTAAACTGGAGCTGGGGATGACTGAGACTTCTTGTCCAATGGCTCCCAACCTGGTTCACACATAAGAAAAACACTGGGGGAGACCTTTAGAAAAACATCTTTAGGCCCCACCCTAGATCAAATGAATCAGAATTTCTAGGGATATTTCCCAGAGATCAGTCATTTTTTATAAGGTTGAGGAACAGTGCTTTAAGCTGTCACAAACCCCACATTCCTATATGGCTCTATAATCCATCACTTAATACATGCCTAAGGATGACTAAAGATGAAGTTACCCAGAGGCATCTAGTACCTTCCATGGATGGAGAAGCGATCCCAGGCTAAGTTTTAGGGTCAGGAAGATGGCTTCATTAGCAGAGGGCCTTGCTCTAGTTTACCAGCCTATGGTAGGTACAATTCTACTTCTTGTCTTTACAAAACTACTAACAACATTACAGCCTCTAGAACAGAGTTAATCCCATGAGTTTGGAAATCTGCAAATGTCAAGGAGCTGCTGTATTTAGAAGATGCAAATGTTGAGGTAGAAATCAGATTCACGTGAGGCAGGAAAGCAACGGTTAACGTGGGAAAAAGAAAAGTTGAAGTGAACAGCAGACTTGCTGATCACACAGAGAGACGTTAGGTTTAAGTAATTTCAAGGGGAGTAGGGATGGAAGTCATTTCTGAAGTCTGGAGTTTTGATGTTGCCTGGAATTACAAATAATTTATGAAGTTACGAGAGATCCTTTAATGGAGTGCGCCCAGGCAAAGGGAGCGGTCTTCCGCTGACTTACCCCCTTAGGGTACAAAGTAGGCGCTAAACCACAGCGAACGTGACAGAGACCATTTCACATCACAGTAAAACCTATTCTAAGTACCAACAATAAACAGGCTGTATTTTGAGCTAATAAAGGCAAGCAGAGACATGGGAAGGTTTTCAACACAACGTATTAGACCAAAGAGTACAGCTAACTCAATTAAACAAAACTCCTTCCATGAGGTCAGCTTTATCCCAGCAGATCATTCATTTGCTTCGGTTCACCAGGCACACAGAACACTGGATATTAGAGACACCTGGGACTACAGCACGTCCCAGTGGAGTTCATGACCTTGACCCCTGGTCAAGGCCACTGGCGAAATGAGTAGGAGGTGACCTATAATTCCTTTTTGTTGCTGTCCAGTCACTCAGTTGTGTCTGACTCTTCGTGACCCCATGGAAGACTTGGAAACTGCAGCACACCAGGCTTCCCTGTCCTTCACCATCTCCCAGAGCTAGTTCAAACTCACGTCCATCGAGTCGGTGATGCCATCCAACCATCTCATCCTCTGTCGTTCCTTTCTCCTCCTGCCCTCAGTCTTTCCCAGCATCAGGGTCCAAATTGCTTTGCTGTGGCTTGTATGTCTAAGGACGGTGGGAGAGGGGCAAAAGAAATCAATGCATCTAGCTTCTTGGATCAAACTCAGGCCCAAGTATCTCCAGCTTGTAACACAAGAGTCCACAATAGATCGAGAATCTTCTCAGAAGCTTCCAACTGGGGATGCTTTCAAAGTATGATGCTTAGCTAACAGTCTATGATTCTACGACAACAAATATCTAAGATTAAGGGAAATCTTGGAGCAGTTTGCAGGGTAGTAACAGAGACACAGACATAGACTTGTGGACACAGCAGAGGAAGGAGAGGGTGGGACACACTGAGTATCATTGACATATATGCACTTCCATGTGTAAAACAGATGGCTAGTGGGAAGCTGCCGCTAGGATAGGAAGCTCAGCCCAGGGCTCTGCGGTGACCTAGAGCGGGGGATGAGGGTCAGGGTGGGCGGGAGCCTCGAGAGGAAGGGGATATGTGTGTACAGATGGCTGGTTCATGTTGTTGTACATCAGAAACTATCACATTATAAAGCAGTTATTCTCCAATTAAAAATAAAATGGCAATAGAGCAAAGGAGAGAACACAGACAACAAAGAGACCAGGAAGCTGGAACATTTTGACCTAAAGAGAGGCTGATTCTTATTTTTTTTTACTCCGATTGTTTGTAAAATAAAACAGTAGAAACCCTGGGAGCCCTTTAGTAACCCACTGATCTTATACCCTTACAAGCCAAATTCCTCTAATGATATAAATTTCACTACCCATCACAACCCATCTTTTTTTTCCAACAACACACATGAAAGTTAAAAAGGGTCAAATCACGATCAGGATCACAAACTATGATATCACATATTAAACAGAATTGTCTCCAGACAAGGAAAAAAATAATAAGTATTTCTCAAGACTGCTTTTTTATTATCAATCAATTGATTAATAGTGAGCCATACATAAGGGGCTTCTCTGGTGGCTCAAACAGTTAAGAATCTGCCTGCAATGCCAGAGACCAGGCAGAGGGCATGGCAACCCACTTCAGTATTCTTGCCTAGAGAATCCCCATAGACTGTAGCCTGTCAGGCCCCAGGGTTGCAAAGAATCATACATGAGAGCAACTAATACTTCCATACTTTCACACTTCTCATACACAAGGAATTTTGGATTTATAAGATGAATTGTGACTTCAAGCATTAATGAAAACTCCATTTAAGTATGGATTTCTGTAGGATGTATACTTGTACTTTTGCTTTACCTTTAACACATGTTCCTCTCAAGTGAAGGATAAATGCAGATGACATTTACAGAAGGCACACACTGTAATTTCCAGACAATGAAGCATTTTGCCTCTTTTGATTAAATTTGTAGCTCCATCAGAAAATGACTAGGTGGTAGGGACTTTTTGTTTACATTTCATTTACAGCTGAATGAAGCAGGTAACAGGTGATGTTCCTGGAAGGAACCCCATTTCCTACCAAAGAGGCCAATATCCCTTGTATCTGGGCNGCAGAGCTAACAGTCTATGATTCTATGACAACAAATATCTAAGATTAAGGGAAATCTTGGAGCAGTTTGCAGGGTAGTAACAGAGACACAGACATAGACTTGTGGACACAGCAGAGGAAGGAGAGGGTGGGACACACTGAGTATCATTGACATATATGCACTTCCATGTGTAAAACAGATGGCTAGTGGGAAGCTGCCGCTAGGATAGGAAGCTCAGCCCAGGGCTCTGCAGTGACCTAGAGCGGGGGATGAGGGTCAGGGTGGGCGGGAGCCTCGAGAGGAAGGGGATATGTGTGTACAGATGGCTGGTTCGTGTTGTTGTACATCAGAAACTATCACATTATAAAGCAGTTATTCTCCAATTAAAAATAAAATGGCAATAGAGCAAAGGAGAGAACACAGACAACAAAGAGACCAGGAAGCTGGAACATTTTGACCTAAAGAGAGGCTGATTCTTATTTTTTTTTACTCCGATTGTTTGTAAAATAAAACAGTAGAAACCCTGGGAGCCCTTTAGTAACCCACTGATCTTATACCCTTACAAGCCAAATTCCTCTAATGATATAAATTTCACTACCCATCACAACCCATCTTTTTTTTTTTCCAACAACACACATGAAAGTTAAAAAGGGTCAAATCACGATCAGGATCACAAACTATGATATCACATATTAAACAGAATTGTTTCCAGAGAAGGAAAAAAATAATAAGTATTTCTCAAGACTGCTTTTTTATTATCAATCAATTGATTAATAGTGAGCCATACATAAGGGGCTTCTCTGGTGGCTCAAACAGTTAAGAATCTGCCTGCAATGCCAGAGACCAGGCAGAGGGCATGGCAACCCACTTCAGTATTCTTGCCTAGAGAATCCCCATAGACTGTAGCCTGTCAGGCCCCAGGGTTGCAAAGAATCATACATGAGAGCAACTAATACTTCCATACTTTCACACTTCTCATACACAAGGAATTTTGGATTTATAAGATGAATTGTGACTTCAAGCATTAATGAAAATTCCATTTAAGTATGGATTTCTGTAGGATGTATACTTGTACTTTTGCTTTACCTTTAACACATGTTCCTCTCAAGTGAAGGATAAATGCAGATGACATTTACAGAAGGCACACACTGTAATTTCCAGACAATGAAGCATTTTGCCTCTTTTGATTAAATTTGTAGCTCCATCAGAAAATGACTAGGTGGTAGGGACTTTTTGTTTACATTTCATTTACAGCTGAATGAAGCAGGTAACAGGTGATGTTCCTGGAAGGAACCCCATTTCCTACCAAAGAGGCCAATATCCCTTGTATCTGGGCAAGTTTTTGCTTTGGATGAGAACAAATACCCCAACAAACAGCAAATCAAGTGGATAAACTTCAAGCCCATATACTCTGTGTGTATTTCTTAACCAAGCACCTTAACTTTTTAAAGGTCTGGTTCTTTGTATATATATAGTTTCACTATTTGAGAAGTGTCCTAATACATCAGAAAGAAAGCGAAGTGAATGCCTGACATGCCAGGCTGAGGAATGGAGACTCAGAGAGCACACAGGACTTGCTGTGCTTTCAGCTTCCTCTTTGTTTGGAGGCCCAGATCTACTGTCAATCACACCATCAATGAACTGCAACTAACTGATTTCCTAAGACCCACTGAGACATGACAGGAAGCTATGAGATTATTCCCACCTTGCCTTACGACTTTATTTCCATGCACTCCCTTAAACAGTGACTAAAACTCTACTGTTTAAGGTCTGTTCTTTCCCTGGCACCATTCTAGGAACTAAGGAAACAAAACCAACCCATCTCCATCAGATCTGGTCTGACTGTGGGTTTGCAGACATAAATAAGGACACTAGAAGGCATCACCTTCCTAGGGTGGGGTTTGCTCAGAATATCTCAGGGCTTCATAGTAGAGGAAACATTTATTGAGGGCTTTCCAGGTGCCAGGAACTTTACATGCATTATTTCATTTAACCCAGAAATAAGCAGGACACATATAAACTCCACATTTTAAAGAGGGAAAAACTGAGGTCTAGAGCTTCAGAAAGGTGCTCTGGGCTACACAGAGAATGAACGGCGACACCAGCATGTGGACTGGGATTACCTGCCTCCAAACTCTCTTCTCTTGATTTCCCTGCAACAGAATCCTGCAAAGCGGGAGTGGTGAGTCTCATCTTGAATGGAGTCTGAAAGAAGGAAGCAGAAAAGCCTTCATGGAGGAGGTGACTCTTGAGCCAAGTCTAAAAGATGAGGGTGTACACTGGTAGGCAGACCCAGGAGAGGACAGCACGAATAAGACAGAGGTGCAAACATCTTAGCCCTCAGGGAAGTTTCAGGGCAAGGACTGGAAAGGTGGCAAGGACTGGAGAGGTGGCAAGCCATGCACTGGAGACACCCACAGGGCCCGACATGGGGTGGAGAACATTAAATCCCAGCTAACGAGCACAGACTTGGCCCATAGCACTGGGAAGCCACCCAAGGGTTTTAGGCAGGTACATTAACGTGGTCATATCAGCATTTTAGAATTATCTGGTGACACAGTGGAAGATGCATTACAGGGATATCAGATGGAAGGCAAGAAGATCAGGGAAGAAATCATCACATTAGTATGGGATAAAATCACTAATACAGCAGCACTGGGGATAGAGAAGAGAGGATAAATTCAATAAACAGAGTTGCAGTGAAGAGGCACATGATTGACTAGCCCTAGGAAGAGAGAGAGAGAGGTGGTTTGGAAGCCACTCAGACTTCCAACCCAGGGAACTGAGTGATGCCATTCGCCAGGTCAGAGACGATAGGAGAACGCGGTAATGAGCACGAGATAATGAGCTCATAGGGGGATATTTTAAATCCCAGATTTCTATGGAAATCATCCAGTAGGGTGATGGATATGGGGTCAGAATGCCTTACAACAAGCACACATCAAAACAATAAGGGTCATACACACTGGGAAATGGCCCTGTGGTTTCCCTAGAGGACCAGTATGGACGGTGGGGCGTCCTACAGAACTCAAAGCTGAGGCAGCAGAGGNGATTTGCATTTTCCAAATGACTAATGACAGACTTTCCAGGTGGCTAGGCTGTAAAGAATCCACCTGCAATGCAGGAGACGTGGGTTTGATCCCTGGGTCAGGAAGATCCCCTGGAGGAGGGCATGGCAACCCACTCCAGTATTCTTGCCTGGAGAATCCCCATGGACAGAGGAGTCTGGGGGGCTACAGTCCATGGGGTCACAAAGAGTCGGACACGCCTGAAGCAACCGAGCGCATACACACACAATGACTAGTGATGTCTGTAATGATTCTGGAATATGAACTAGACCTTTTCCCTCCACACTCACATGAAAAGCTATCTTCTGAAAACANCACAATGACTAGTGATGTCTGTAATGATTCTGGAATATGAACTAGACCTTTTCCCTCCACACTCACATGAAAAGCTATCTTCTGAAAACATAAGCAGCCATATAAGGCCATGGGCTCTATAACACCCTTATAACATCTGTAGAAGCGGGGAGTGCCATCAATGATTTTGGGGAGCAGAGGGAAGATGCAGTGAAGCTGTAGGCAGACAGTGTTCCTGCTCTTGGGCTTCCAGAGAGAGGGGACAAAGAATCACCAGCCTCCAACCACCAGGGGGGTGGGGCTCCGTCTGAGGCTGCACTGAGCAACATCACCTCGATCTGCTCCAGTCGTGTCCTCCATGCATGATCGAATGAGGCAAAAGTCAGACTCCATTAAGAGGAGTGGGGATTGGGGGCAGAACAGCATGTGGTCTTGCTGACCGGCCTCAGGGAAGATCTGGCTTGGAGTTTGGGAGAAGTTTGTACAAAACTCTACAGGACCTAGTTTTGATCCTGTAGACCAAAGATAGGATCATAAGAAGATAGTTCAGGGTTGTAAAATCTGAAGTGGCGGTGGACTGAACCTTTCGATCAGAAACTTCTTAAACTGGCAAACCAGCTGTCACCACGGCTGTGATCAAGGCCAGCAGGAAACAAACTAAACGTGCACACGCCCACCTCCCCACCCCTTTTCTACCTGGTGGCCTCGCCACAGGCTGGCAAGGCTCCTCTCTTCCTGAGGTTTGTGTGCATCAGCTTGTGCTACAGGAAACTGTGAGAGCTACTGGACTGGGCATCAGAAGACTTAGAAGAGACACAAAGAACTGGAGTCCCTTTAAGAAGCTCACACATCCAAAACAAAAGGAAAGTGGAGCAGGAAGAGAGAGGGAAAGAAAAGAAAGGAGGGGAGGGAGGGAAGCATGGAGAAGGGAGGAAGAGAAAAAGGAAAAGAAAGATGCTTTATGCTCATCCCTGTGATTTCATGTGGCATTTATCAGCAATCTTTAACTATTTTTTTTTAATCAAAAGTCATCAGTTAGGATGTGACTTCCAGTGAAATCAAATGCTAGCCCCAGTTGATGACAGAAAGGGAAATTTGGGGGCAGGAACTGTTTGTGTGGAGCCCACGTGATCAACAAGCTTGTGGCTGTAGGTCATTGTTCAACATGGAGCAGAAAAGATCAAGTTGCCCACGTGAATCCATTAGACCCCCATGACGCTTCTTCTCTCCCCTTCCAGCCATGCGGGTCAGATGAGCCTGATCTAAACCCCCAGTACAGGGAAAGCATAGAACCTAGGACTGGCCAGTAAGAGAACAACTGGGGACCTTAGCTGGAACCAGTGACAAAGAGAAGGCATCTCTTTCTACTGGACTTGAAGCGAGACACCCTTGGGGACCATTCTGTGGGAAAATCTGCCTATGAAGTGGCCAACAGAAGAGAGTAATGTCAAAAGACAAAGAGACACAAAGCGCTATTGACATTTGAACTTTTGGTTACCCCTGTGCCGGAAATGAACTACCTCTGGAATTTTCCATTAAGGGAATGAATGACCCTCCCCATCCACATATATACATACTTTTGTTTGGTTTCTGTTTTATTTTTCAATTAAATCCGTTTAACTTGAGTTTCTGTTACTTGCCAACAAAGGTCTCAATGAACACCCAACTCGGAATTATTTTTATGTTCAGCAGTCACCGTGTAGACCTTCTTTAGCACCAGGGCTTCTGTTTGGACCCACCTGCTTGTCCCTGGACCACACTCTCTTTCCACACAGACAAGGCAAATCCCTGTCTCCACCACCAGCTTGCCCTTGGTGACACCCCCACCCCCACCCCCCCCATCCTGTGACAGTCTGTGAGCTGACCCACCCCCAGCAAGGATCCGCTCCACTCACCCCGGTGCTGCTCTAACACCATCTGCTCAAATGCATCCTCAGCTCCAAGACAACAAGCCTGACACATGGCTCATGCCTTGGCAGCATCTCAAAGGCTTTCCCAGCTAAGCAGTGCCCTGGGGTCAGGCTTATCTCCTGCTCCACACCCCCTTGCTTTTCCTCTTTCCAGTCCGCATGTAAGTGAAGGGATTTTTAACGACTGTAGCAATCTGCTCATTATCAGATGCAATAAGCATTCTAAATGATGCTGACACTTGTTGCCTACTCGCTAATCTTTAGGGAATAAAGCCAGGCACAGTGAGAATCCTCACACCACCGTCCAACCCAAGTCCCTGTGATCCCACTGGAGTTTTCTGTAAAAACTCACAGAGAACTCTACCTAAATCCTCGCAGTAGAGAAGACAGATGTATACAGATGTCCCGAATCCCACTCAGTGTCCTCTTGCATGTCACGTCCCCCTCCCCCGCTGCTTCTATTCACTCCCCAACACTCCAAAACCTTTCAGATAGGCAGGAACATGGACAAAAGGAAGTGGCTGATCACACACCCTGGATGGCTCTTTATCCCTGTGCTGGTGTATCTTGGTTCCCAGTCAGAATGGCATTGTTCCAAAAGCATCCTTTAATTTTTATTATGCTGTGATTTCATCTAAAAATCCTATCTCCCTGGTTTTTGAGCAAGCTGTCGTTTAGTCTCTAAATTATGTCCAACTCTTTTGTGACTCCATGGACTGTGGCCCAGCAGGCCCCTCTGTCCATAGGATTCTCCCAGTAAGAATACTGGAATGGGTTGTCATTTCCTTCTCCAGAGGATCTTCCCAACCCAGGGCGTTGGCCAGCGGATTCTTTACCACTGAGCCACCTGGGAAGCGTTGGGATAGACTGAGGCCTGCTGTTCAGGAAATGGAGAGACACCTGCACACAGACTCAGCACGGTGGTTAACAGTGTGGTCTCCGGAGTCGGATTGTCTGAGTTTAAATCCCAGGTCAACCATTTGGACACACTACTCAACTTTCTTCTTTAATAGAGATAATGATAGAAGCCACACCATTAGGTTGCTGGGAAGGTCAACAGTGATAATGTACACAAAGAATGCAGCACAGCACGCAGCCTAGAGAAAGTGTTGGAAGGACATTCACTATGGAGATGCCTACCCTCCAGTTGATGAAGGAGCTTGGTGGGTCCTGGAGCTCACAATGTCCAGATGCTCTCCATGTCCAGTTGTCTCCAAATGTGTGCCTGTAGCTCTCAAGTAGAAGTACTGTCTAGGGCGGTAGTTCTCATTCCCAGTCAGTTTCACCACCATGGGTCAATTGAGAGCATCTGGAGACATTTTTAATTTTACCAGTTGGGAGGGGTGTTTCCACCAGCATCTAATGGTAGAGGCCAAAGATGCTGTTGACTGCTCTATAGGACAGACACCCCCCAACTAAGAATCACCAGCCTGAATGTCAATAGCACCAAGATTACGTAACTCTGGTCTATGGTTACATTTCTTGAAGTTTGGTTCTCTGGTGACACGCATCAGAATTAGTTTCTACAGGCTAGAAATGCGTATTTTAGAGACTTCCCTGGTGGTTCAGTGGCTGTGCTCCCAACGCAGGGGGCCCAGGCCCCATCACTGGTTGGGGAACTAGATCCCTCGTGCTGCAACTAAGAGCTAAGAGTTCACATTAAGATTTTGGACTCCAGAGTCACTGCAGATGGTGACTGCAGCCATAAAATTAAAAGACACTTGCTCCTTGGAAGAAAAGCTATGACCAACCTAGACAGCATATTAAAAATCAGAGACATGACTTTGCCAACAAAGGTCCATCTAGTCAAAGCTATGGTTTTTCCAGTAGTCATGTATGGATGTGAGACTTGGACTATAAAGAAAGCTGAGTGCTGAAGAACTGATGCTTCTGAACTGTGGTGTTGGAGAAGACTCTTGAGAGTCCCTTGGACTGCAAGGAGATCCAACCAGTCTATCCATCAGAAATCAGTCTTGAATATTCAGTGGAAGGACTAATGCTAAAGCTGAAACTCCAATCCTTTGGCCACCTGATGAAAAGAACTGACTCATTGGAAAAGACCCTGATGCTGGGAAAGATTGAAGGTGGGAGGAGAAAGAGACAACAGAGGATGAGATGGTTGGATGCCATCAACAACTCAATGGACATGAATCTAAGCAAGCTCCAGGAGTTGGAGATGGACGGGGAAGCCTGGCATGCTGCAGTCCATGGGGTCACTAGGAGATGGACACGACCTAGTGACTGAACTGAAGAGGTCATGAGCTGCAACTAAAGATGCTGCATGCCACAACAAAGGTCGAGGCTCACACGTGCCACAGCTAAGACCCAGAGCAGCCAAATAAATAAGTATTTTTTTTAAAGAATGAAAGAAAGAAATGTACATTTTGAAGCTGACCCCCAGACCTACTTGGTTAGACCCTCTGGGGCTCCCTGCTGATTCCCAGGAGGACCACAGTTTCATGGGACTCCTTCCATGCATCATGCCAGCCTTCACAGACACCCCCAGACCCATAAGCCTGCTTCTGTCCTGCTGTTTCCTGACTAATTGAGGAAGACTGCAGAGGATGAACACTGGGAGCTGCTGTAGGTACTGACTTTAGGTACTGACACATCACTCTTTCGGGTTCCAGAACACACTGGGGTTGGTGAGTCAGGGAAGGAGACTATGAAAGCCGGAAAGCATCAGTGAGATCACAAAAAAAAAAAAAAAAAAA
>SJYW01039991.1:142570-173943 GCA_006410735.1 Raphicerus campestris | reverse complement strand
GGTAATAGAACCATGATTTTCCTCTATGGAGAAGGTATCTGACCACCACATCCCTAGCTCCAGAACTGGGAACTGTAGCCCAAGAGGTCAGTCAGTATATTCCAACCCCTCAGTCACATGGATCAATTAATCAGCATGACCCATGACCCAAGTTAGACCAAGGAGATTCAATTCTGGGATTTGGAACTGGGACCTCTGAGAAGGAAATCTCCCTTTTTACTATATTTGAAACAAGGAAGTCATAAACCTGAAGTTGCTGGGGCTGTCATGCCAAGAAAGCCCACCAACACAGAAGAAAGTAGGGCCAAGACTATGAAATGGAGCCCTGATGTCCTGAAGACTCTGGATCCAGCTGTACCTGAAGCCTTGGAATTTCTACTTACATGAATAAAGTCCTCTCTGTTTGCCTCACACCAAATGAAACTGGATTCTTAACACGTGTAAACATGAATCCTTGGTAATATATCCTCCAAGCCTGTATTTCTTCATATTATAATTTATATTTGTTTTTCATCTCATATGGTTGTGCTGAGGTTTAATCAAGATGCAGCAATCAACAGAAAGTGTTCTCATGCCAGTTTCTCTTAAGGAAGAAACGCAACTAGATTAGATCAGAGGTTGTGGCACAAACAATCACGTTCCTCAAACATGCCATGTCTCACCCTGTATTTCCCAGCCACCAACAGATAGTGTGGCCATATGACCAGTCCTGTCCAACGAGCTGCAGTCAACATTGCAGAGCTGGTGTGCTACCCTCCATGTCTCTCATCTTTCACCCCAGGGACCAAGAAGCTTCATGAAGAGGTGACGGCGTCATATCAAAGCAGCCAGAATCACTGAGTTATGGCCCGAAGGACAGCTGCCCTGAGTGTTGCTGGACCCACACCTGCTGTGTGAAGCCACTGGGATTTAGACCGTATTTGTTACCACAGCATAGCTTATCTCCTATTGTGGGTCTTAGCTGTGGCATGTGGGATCTAGCTCCCTGACCAGGGATCGAACCCAGGGCCCCTGCCTTGGGAGCAAAGAGTCTTGGCCACTGGACCATCAGGGAAGTCCCACCTAACCCCAATTTACCAACAGAGCTCTCTTCTGAAACAAGACCTCCACAGCCAGATGGGTGAATGTAGTAAACATTAGAGCCTGCACAAAGGGCGACTCATCCAAGGAGGTGGGCCACCCCCAAGATCAACTTCAGGCCCTTGTGCAGAAGGCCCACCCCTCCCAACTCCCAAGACTCTACCTAAAATCTGTCTTGTGCAAATAGAGTAGGCCAGGTTTAGATGTCAACCAGAGGAAATCCATGGCCAGGAGGAGGGCAGAGGTTGACAATGCTTTGCCAATGCTCTGAGCATTAAACATGCAATGCTAATTCATCACTATGACTCAGGAAACCCACGATGACTCAGAAAACCCCTTACTCCATGCTGCAACTTATGTGTGGCCCCCTCAGTCATGACACCCCCACCTCATGGACCTTCCAACAGTTTCTGGAATATCTGAGTCTCATCACTTCCTCAGGACTTGTACACAGCTATTGCCTCTGTTCAAATACTCTTCACATGGCTGGCTCCCTTTCATTTCTCAGGTCTGAGCATTCATGACATGTTCTTTGATGGGTCTTCTCAACTTCTCAATGCTGTCCCTCTCAGCATCCTTCCTGATTTCTCCTCCTCCTCCCTCACATCTTCCTCTTCCTCTTCTTCTTCATCAGCATAACTAATATTGATTGGTTGTTTTCTATGCATTGGGTGGGACTCTAATCTGTCTACATGGATTATCCTGTTGAATCTAGCAACAATCCTAGGTACCAACTGGGAATCTTAATTTCACCAATAGATATGACTCATTTGAAAAGACTCTGATGCTGGGAAAGATTGAAGGCAGGAGGAGAAGGGGATGACAGAGGATGAGGTGGTTGGATGGCATCACCGACTCGATAGACATGAAACTGAATAAGCTCCGGGAGTTGGTGATGGACAGGGAGGCCTGGCGTGCTGCAGTTCATGGGGTCACAAAGAGTCAGACATGAAGCTTATTTAGGACAAAAGTACATGTATTGGAGGGGTATTTGGTAACTCACAAAATAAGTAGGATGCCTAGAACCAAGCAGGACTGGATGGTTAGAGTCCCAGCCCCAAACCATAGGCAGAAACTGTCTAAGAACAGCTGCCACCAATCCTGGACATGGGCCACCACCTAGAACCAAGCAGGACTGGATGGTCAGAGTCCCAGCCCCAAACTATAGGCAGAAACTGTCTACGAACAGCTGCCACCAATGCTGGACACGGGCCACCATGGTTGTCATGACCACTCCCAGATCGCGATGCACTTGCTGCCTTGGTCAGTTCTAACTGCTCTTGCGCCTCTGAGGCACTTCCTTGCTTGAGTCCAAGTCTTAAGCAGGTGTATCCAATTTTCTAAGCTAAGACCAAGTCCCTTCCCTGGGGCAGGATAACATCGCACAATGTCAGCCCACATGGATGGCAGTAGGGCTGCCTGGTGAGATGCCTGGTGGGAGATTCCCAAAGCAGAAGGAGCTTCAGATGCTGCCCAGCTCTAAAAGTGGTGAATGCTCACTCACCTTGAAGCAGACAGAACAATCAAGTCTCAGTTTTTAAAAACTCCTTTCCAACACCAATGACACCCCTACTAAAAAAAAATATATGATGAGCAAATATTTAAAGACTACCCATTTGAAAAGGAGGTCCGATTTTTATCCTGACAAGGGCATCCACACTTTTCAGTCTCATTCTACTGATGAGGACGGGCACAGAGGTTTTCCAGGTGGATGTGTGCAACCTGAGTCTCTCGTGTTCAGGTAGCTTCTGATAGAGGTAGAACCAGACAGGTGAACCTTCTAGGTCCCGCTATACAACCAGTGATCCTGGAACCAGCAGCAGTGTCACCTGGGAGCTTATTAGACATGCATCTTCTCAGGTCCCACTACAGCCTACTGAATCCATATCTGCATTTCAGCAAAATCCCCAGTGCTTCATGAAGTTTGGAATGTACTGTGGTAGCCCAGTGATTCTCAGCCTCACCCACATGTCAGAATCACAGAGGCAATTTGTACAAATTATGACTGCTGAAGGGGCTTCCTGGGTGACTCAGTGGTAAATAACCCTCCTGTCAATGCAGGAGACTTGGGTTGGATCCCTGGGTCAGGAATATCTCTTGGAGGAGGAAACAGAAACCCACTCCACTATTCTTGCCTGGAAAATTCCATAGGCAGAGGAGTCAGGTGGGCTACAGTCTACGGGGTCGAAAAGAGACTTGAGTGAACACACATCGATGCTGAAACTTCAGGAAGGCCCAAGCAATGCTGAGATTCCACTCTGACTATTGGGAGATGTGGCCTGGTGTGGAGTATTCTGAATACTTCACAGACAACTCTAATGAAAATCCAAATCAGGAACTGCTTAGAAAGACATGATTCCGTCCAATCTAGAGTACCCTTGGATTAAAAATAAACAAATAAAATTCTTGGGAAAATTGTGTCAACCCAGGAAGTCATTTTTCAACAATCCCCTCCTAAAGGCTCCTTGAGCATCTAGAGGTCCATTCCTGGACACACAATTCTGAAAATCAAAGGGCGCTGATGAGTCTCTGCTACTCTGAACTAATTATTCTAGACTTCAGTGCCTTAATTTATTTCTTCCTACAAGTGTCCAAGTTTAATAAACCCTAGAGGTCACAGGGTCTAACCCGCTTGTTTTACAGATGAGAAAACTGAGGCACAGAGAAAGGAAATGAGTTTTCAAGCAAAACTGAGGATCTGAACTCCAACTTTCCAATTTCCCAGGCAGCTCCTTTCCACCATGCATACTCCTTCTCCAGCGACAGGCACTTATAAGGAAGGATGTTTGATGAGCGCATGGTCAAAAGTTCATCACCAAAACGTTTATTATTAATAATAAGGTTAAAAGCTTCAAAGCCAACCAGTGCCGGTGGCGCCCATGAAAGCCATTTTTCAGTTTGTTCTCATCTAATTACTGGTAGGTACAGTAATTGGAAACAGGCTATATCCGATGGGCAGGGTTTCAGGAAATGGAAATCTCTAATACAATTCTGCCTGGGAAGGGTCAGCTGCCACCATCACGCGCAGCTGGGACTCTCACAAGGTCTGCCCTGGACAGAGGAAAAGAGAGCGCATTCCAGGAGAAGCGGGGAAACAGACATAAAAGACAAGATGGCTGAGGTTGGGGAGAATTGTGGTCCCACCAGGAAAGCAAGCACCAAGGGCACTCTGGGTCGTCCAGTGCTCCAGGGGCCATTACTGTGTCCATGTTAGAGAAGCCCCCCCACGAGTGTGGTTGGTGGTGGTCTTGAGGTCACACTTCCTAAGTAGGTGGTTCTGGTACAAAGTGGCAGATACTGAACGAAGGACTCTGTTGCCATTACCCCCCATTTAATCCTTGTACCCATTCCGTGAGATGGCACTGTGCTGTCATGTCTTGACTCTTTGCGACGCCATGGACTGCAGCCTGCCAGGCTCTTCTGTCCATGGAATTTTCCAGACAAGAATACAGGAGTGGGTTGCCATTTCCTTCTCTAAGGAAATACCTACCCTCTTTGGCAGAGGAGGCAATTGAGGCTTCAAATGGCTTAAGTCACTTTGCCATAGTCCCGCAGACAGGGATGGAGCCAGGACGGGGACCCAGAGCTCTGTATCCACTGTGCTCCACTGTCCATCCTTCCTGGATGCAACCGTTTCAGCCTGATGGTTGCAGGTGGAGGTGAGCAGAACCCACTAGGTCCCATCGGAGCCGAAGGGCAGAGGCCAGTCAGAGGAACGGCAGAGAAAGGAAGGAAAGGGCACTCAGAGAGCGAACAGATGCGCCTCTCAAACGCTCAGAAGATGCCAGCGATGTGAGTTCAGCTGACCCGAGAGCTGCCAATCCCAGCATCTGCCACGGTGCATGCTGGGACCATGAGACCACCACCACCACTGACGCCATCTGGCCTTCCAGTGGCAGAGATTCGCCCCGTTGGCAGCTGAGCGTGCGCTGAGCCGGTCTCCAGCGGCTACCGTTTAACAAGCTCATGGCTCGGTGATTCCTGCGATGGATTACTGGAAGCCCCATGCTTGGGTGCTGATTTTCTGCAAAGCCGGCTGCAGGTGGTTTCCTCGGGTTGCCATCAGCCTTGTTAACAGGCCCTGATCTGTAGATCATCGCTTTCCCATCTGGTGCCCACCAGCTGGGCTGCTGGTGGCTGGGGGATTGATTTTTCAATCTTTCTCTCTCCTTCCCCCTCCCTCTCTCTCCCATCCTCCCTCCCACCCTCCCTCTTTGCATTTTTATTCCAAACTGACTTTTCTCAGCACTTCAAAACCCCATACCTCATTTCGTCCCCTTTGGCCCTTATTTTCCACCTCAAATTTGCATCAGCTAGGTGAACATATTCCTTCTGGTCTGATCAACCTGGTGATGTAACATCAGCTAATTGAAATCCACCCTCCTTCCAGAGATCACACAGGAGGTTCAGGAAGGGCAATGCAATGCTGAGGTTTGGTGGGGGAGGGAGGAGAAAAGCCGTCTGGATGTGGTAACAGTCATCTGCACCCCACCCCAGGGGCCACTTTTGGCCTCATGACCCCCAAGAATTGTCCATTGCTCGCTTTTCATTTTAGGTTGAGGAGACACTGAAGCTGTC
The DNA here is from genome assembly GCA_006410735.1 of Raphicerus campestris. Classification (NCBI taxonomy): domain Eukaryota; kingdom Metazoa; phylum Chordata; class Mammalia; order Artiodactyla; family Bovidae; genus Raphicerus; species Raphicerus campestris. Next base: position 168,285 of record SJYW01039991.1, on the reverse strand, counting down.
ACTACGTTGCTTATCAAAACCCCTCAGGAAACCATTTCTCCCCCTAGTCCAGCGGCCTCAGACAGGGCTCTCTTCTGCCCTCGGCTCCCACAGACACATCTGTGTGGCTGCTTCTCTGCAGCTCAGCCAAGCTCCTCTGAGGATCTCTCTGTGTCTACACTGAGCCTCCTTCCCCTCCAAGTCCCCTCCCTGCATCTTCTGGGCGAGACAGGGATAGATAAGGGCTTCTTTTCACATGCTTCATTTTCTCCAAAATATTTCCCCTCTGATCTGAGCCCCTTCTGGTCCCCAAAGGGTCTAGGCTATTAAAACACGAGTAAGAGAGCTCCTTTTCCTTCTCCTTTCTGCTGTCACAGGAAGGGATATGGGGAAAGAGAAGNTCAAGTCTCAGTTTTTAAAAACTCCTTTCCAACACCAATGACACCCCTACTAAAAAAAAATATATGATGAGCAAATATTTAAAGACTACCCATTTGAAAAGGAGGTCCGATTTTTATCCTGACAAGGGCACCCACACTTTCCAGTCTCATTCTACTGATGAGGACGGGCACAGAGGTTTTCCAGGTGGATGTGTGCAACCTGAGTTTCTCGTGTTCAGGTAGCTTCTGATAGAGGTAGAACCAGACAGGTGAACCTTCTAGGTCCCGCTATACAACCAGTGATCCTGGAACCAGCAGCAGTGTCACCTGGGAGCTTGTTAGACATGCATCTTCTCAGGTCCCACTACAGCCTACTGAATCCATATCTGCATTTCAGCAAAATCCCCAGTGCTTCATGAAGTTTGGAATGTACTGTGGTAGCCCAGTGATTCTCAGCCTCACCCACATGTCAGAATCACAGAGGCAATTTGTACAAATTATGACTGCTAAAGGGGCTTCCTGGGTGACTCAGTGGTAAATAACCCTCCTGTCAATGCAGGAGACTTGGGTTGGATCCCTGGGTCAGGAATATCTCTTGGAGGAGGAAACAGAAACCCACTCCACTATTCTTGCCTGGAAAATTCCATAGGCAGAGGAGTCAGGTGGGCTACAGTCTACGGGGTCGAAAAGAGACTTGAGTGAACACACATCGATGCTGAAACTTCAGGAAGGCCCAAGCAATGCTGAGATTCCACTCTGACTATTGGGAGATGTGGCCTGGTGTGGAGTATTCTGAATACTTCACAGACAACTCTAATGAAAATCCAAATCAGGAACTGCTTAGAAAGACATGATTCCGTCCAATCTAGAGTACCCTTGGATTAAAAATAAACAAATAAAATTCTTGGGAAAATTGTGTCAACCCAGGAAGTCATTTTTCAACAATCCCCTCCTAAAGGCTCCTTGAGCATCTAGAGGTCCATTCCTGGACACACAATTCTGAAAATCAAAGAGCGCTGATGAGTCTCTGCTACTCTGAACTAATTATTCTAGACTTCAGTGCCTTAATTTATTTCTTCCTACAAGTGTCCAAGTTTAATAAACCCTAGAGGTCACAGGGTCTAACCCGCTTGTTTTACAGATGAGAAAACTGAGGCACAGAGAAAGGAAATGAGTTTTCAAGCAAAACTGAGGATCTGAACTCCAACTTTCCAATTTCCCAGGCAGCTCCTTTCCACCATGCATACTCCTTCTCCAGCGACAGGCACTTATAAGGAAGGATGTTTGATGAGCGCATGGTCAAAAGTTCATCACCAAAACGTTTATTATTAATAATAAGGTTAAAAGCTTCAAAGCCAACCAGTGCCGGTGGCGCCCATGAAAGCCATTTTTCAGTTTGTTCTCATCTAATTACTGGTAGGTACAGTAATTGGAAACAGGCTATATCCGATGGGCAGGGTTTCAGGAAATGGAAATCTCTAATACAATTCTGCCTGGGAAGGGTCAGCTGCCACCATCACGCGCAGCTGGGACTCTCACAAGGTCTGCCCTGGACAGAGGAAAAGAGAGCGCATTCCAGGAGAAGCGGGGAAACAGACATAAAAGACAAGATGGCTGAGGTTGGGGAGAATTGTGGTCCCACCAGGAAAGCAAGCACCAAGGGCACTCTGGGTCGTCCAGTGCTCCAGGGGCCATTACTGTGTCCATGTTAGAGAAGCCCCCCCACGAGTGTGGTTGGTGGTGGTCTTGAAGTCACACTTCCTAAGTAGGTGGTACTGGTACAAAGTGGCAGATACTGAACGAAGGACTCTGTTGCCATTACCCCCCATTTAATCCTTGTACCCATTCCGTGAGATGACATTGTGCTCAGTCATGTCTTGACTCTTTGCGACGCCATGGACTGCAGCCTGCCAGGCTCTTCTGTCCATGGAATTTTCCAGACAAGAATACAGGAGTGGGTTGCCATTTCCTTCTCTAAGGAAATACCTACCCTCTTTGGCAGAGGAGGCAATTGAGGCTTCAAATGGCTTAAGTCACTTTGCCATAGTCCCGCAGACAGGGATGGAGCCAGGACGGGGACCCAGAGCTCTGTATCCACTGTGCTCCACTGTCCATCCTTCCTGGATGCAACCGTTTCAGCCTGATGGTTGCAGGTGGAGGTGAGCAGAACCCACTAGGTCCCATCGGAGCCGAAGGGCAGAGGCCAGTCAGAGGAACGGCAGAGAAAGGAAGGAAAGGGCACTCAGAGAGCGAACAGATGCGCCTCTCAAACGCTCAGAAGATGCCAGCGATGTGAGTTCAGCTGACCCGAGAGCTGCCAATCCCAGCATCTGCCACGGTGCATGCTGGGACCATGAGACCACCACCACCACTGACGCCATCTGGCCTTCCAGTGGCAGAGATTCGCCCCGTTGGCAGCTGAGCGTGCGCTGAGCCGGTCTCCAGCGGCTACCGTTTAACAAGCTCATGGCTCGGTGATTCCTGCGATGGATTACTGGAAGCCCCATGCTTGGGTGCTGATTTTCTGCAAAGCCGGCTGCAGGTGGTTTCCTCGGGTTGCCATCAGCCTTGTTAACAGGCCCTGATCTGTAGATCATCGCTTTCCCATCTGGTGCCCACCAGCTGGGCTGCTGGTGGCTGGGGGATTGATTTTTCAATCTTTCTCTCTCCTTCCCCCTCCCTCTCTCTCCCATCCTTCCTCCCACCCTCCCTCTTTGCATTTTTATTCCAAACTGACTTTTCTCAGCACTTCAAAACCCCATACCTCATTTCGTCCCCTTTGGCCCTTATTTTCCACCTCAAATTTGCATCAGCTAGGTGAACATATTCCTTCTGGTCTGATCAACCTTGTGATGTAACATCAGCTAATTGAAATCCACCCTCCTTCCAGAGATCACACAGGAGGTTCAGGAAGGGCAATGCAATGCTGAGGTTTGGTGGGGGAGGGAGGAGAAAAGCCGTCTGGATGTGGTAACAGTCATCTGCACCCCACCCCAGGGGCCACTTTTGGCCTCATGACCCCCAAGAATTGTCCACTGCTCGCTTTTCATTTTAGGTTGAGGAGACACTGAAGCTGTCAGTACGTTGCTTATCAAAACCCCTCAGGAAACCATTTCTCCCCCTAGTCCAGCGGCCTCAGACAGGGCTCTCTTCTGCCCTCGGCTCCCACAGACACATCTGTGTGGCTGCTTCTCTGCAGCTCAGCCAAGCTCCTCTGAGGATCTCTCTGTGTCTACACTGAGCCTCCTTCCCCTCCAAGTCCCCTCCCTGCATCTTCTGGGCGAGACAGGGATAGATAAGGGCTTCTTTTCACATGCTTTGTTTTCTCCAAAATATTTCCCCTCTGATCTGAGCCCTTTCTGGTCCCCAAAGGGTCTAGGCTATTAAAACGCGAGTAAGAGAGCTCCTTTTCCTTCTCCTTTCTGCTGTCACAGGAAGGGATATGGGGAAAGAGAAGATGCACCAAGCAATGAGTGGAGGAGCCAGAAGGAAAAAGAAAAATACAAGTTAGCATTTTCAAAGTGTGACACTGTCACTGGTTAAGAGACGGTCTCTGAGACATGAGGTGTGTTGCCCAGAGACACAGAACACGTGATTGTGGAGGGATTTGAACTGAAAATTAGCCTCAAGAGGATGAAACGTGAAAATTCAGACTCCTCTAATGCACTGGGTCCGGCTGTGAGCCAGAATCACCTGGTCTCACGTGGAGTCTGACTTTAACAAGAGCCACTGAAAATTTTCTAAGGTAATTCTGCACTCTTTGGAAATCATTTTCCAGATGAAGACACTAAGGCCCAGAGAAAGCAGGCTCTGACAGTTCGTTTGCTGTTGTTTATAACCTACCTCTGTCCAGAAAGAGTGGAGGCCATTCATAACAAGTTCACAGCATCATGGCTAGATGGTGAGGCTCAGGATTCCTTCTTCCAGAAGGCCAACCTGTTTCTCCTCCATCCTGTCCACTCCTGGCAAGGGAAAATTTTATCGCTCTTTTATGATTTGTAGCCAATGTATTCCCCCAAATTATCTAGGAGGCCAGTAGAGTTAGAAGAGAAATGGAAAAGCTTGTGCCCAGGTGCAACTGCCGTGAGAAAGAAGTGATGTAAGTACACAGTCAGAAGTCATCTGTCTACCAGAGGGCATGTACACGTGTTTGGGGCAAGCAGGCTAAAGATAGGGCTTCCTCAACAGCTGTGGATAAAGAATCCATCCGCCTGCAATTCAGGCGACACAGGAGACGTGGGTTCCATCCCTGGGTTGGGAAGATCCCCTGAAGTAGGAAATGGCAACCCACTCCAGGATTCTTGCCTGGGAAACCCCATGTACAGAGGAGCCTGGCAGGCTATAGGCCATAGGGTCACAAAGAGTCAGACACAGCTGAGCACACACACACACATACACAGGCTAAGGATGATCCCCAAACACTCATATGACCAGTAATTAATTACTTGATTAGTCCTAGGAAACTACTGAACAATGTCACTGAATTTTCTTACATGCTCACCCCCACACTCAGACTGGGGATGCAGGTATATATGTCTATAAGACCTCTATGCTCCAGGAATTTATATTTTTATGGGAAGACAGATCAAAAATAAAATTAAACGGGAAAATNAGGCTATAGGCCATAGGGTCACAAAGAGTCAGACACAGCTGAGCACACACACACACATACACAGGCTAAGGATGATCCCCAAACACTCATATGACCAGTAATTAATTACTTGATTAGTCCTAGGAAACTACTGAACAATGTCACTGAATTCTCCTACATGCTCACCCCCACACTCAGACTGGGGATGCAGGTATATATGTCTATAAGACCTCTATGATCCAGGAATTTATATTTTTATGGGAAGACAGATCAAAAATAAAATTAAACAGGAAAATATACACAGTGATTTTTATATGTGAGAAATGACACGAAGAAAGCAAGCAAGAGAATTTCCTGGTGGTCCAGCGGTTAAGACTCTAGTGCAAGGGGCACAAGTTTGATTCCTAGTTGGAGAACCAAGATCCCACCTGCTATACAGCATGGCCAAAATAAAAGAGCAACTATACTCCAATAAAAATGAATAAAGAGAAAGCAAGCATTCAAAAGGCTGAGCCAAAGAGGAGTCAGCAAACTTTCTAAAAGCGGCCAGATGGTAAACATTTTAGGCTTTGAGGGCCATATGGTCTGTGTCCCAGCTACTTGGTTCCACACTTGTAACCCCATCACAGCCAAAGTCAACAGGTGAAGGGGTGGCCAGGGGCTATGAACCAATAAGCGCTGTTTACAAAACCAAGCTGCGGTCACATTGGGCCCACGGAGTTTGGTGGCCCCTGAGTTCATGCGTGGGGACGTCTCTAAGGAGGTGACATTTCAACTGAGACTTGCAGGCTCTTCAGGAAAAGCAGCCACAGGAATTGAGGGGACAGCCTCAGGGGACATCAGAGGAGCCCAGGTCAGGCGAGCCTGGGCAGCGAGACAGCGGATGGAGGCTGGTGAGGAGCTGCAGGGCTGGAAGCCTCACCAAGGACCCTATCTGTGGGCTGTGGAAGCGGTGGGAATTTTTATTCCAAGTGCAACAGAAAATCATGGACATTTTTAAGTAACGAATTGACAGAATCTGAGCGACTTTGATCCTAAAAGCATCCCCCCTTTTCAAGCTGCTTTGCGAGACACAGACGGTATGGGAGACACGAGTGGCCACACACACCAGCGAAGAGCTTCTGAGCAAGATGATGGTGGGGCCCTGGTGATGGACAGGGGAGTGGCATTAGAGACACGGTCAGAGATAAAGCCGCAGCTCTGGGGGTGGATTGCACGTGGAAGGGAGGAAAGGACAGACTCGACGATGATGGCCAGATCTCTGACCTGAGCAGGTGCAGGGATGGACCACACCGTCCCCTTCGCTCTGAGATGCTGTATTTCTATACATGAGGGAGACCATGATGATACAGTGGATGGGTAAGTCTCCAAAAGAAAAAACAATCATCTCAAATGCAAGTTCAGCTCAGTTCAGTCACTTATCGTATCCAACTGTCTGTGACCCCATGGACCGCAGCACGCCAGGCTTCCCTGTCCATCACCAACTCCCAGAGTTTGCTCAAACTCATGTCCATTGAATCAGTGATGCCATCCAACCATCCTGCCCTCTGTCGTCCCCTTCTCCTCCTGCCTTCAATCTTTCCCGGCATCAGGGTCTTTTCCAATGAGTCAGTTCTTCCCATCAGGTGACCAAAGGATTGGAGTTTCAGCTTCACCATCAGTCCTTCCAATGAACACCCAGGACTGATTTCCTTTAGGAGTGACTCTAAGTACTCAAGGCTATTCATCACCTCAGTCAATCTTAATTAAGCACTAACTGTGTGCCTGGCACAAAGGAGGATTTTTTGGCTCCACATGGATGGAGTGGGCAGTTTACTGAGAAATCAGGGCAGGAACCGGGAACCGCAGGCCTCCTCTGGCCCCGCCGCTCCACCTCCTCCACCCCCGTTTGTCTCAGGTTGCCGAACATCAGACAATCAGAAGGGCAATGAAGACAAAAGCGGGGGCTGCAGAAGGACAGGAGTGACTTATCAGCATTGGCTACGCTGGTGGGAAAGCTAGGGAGTTTTTAAAAGTTTAACTTTTAAATGGAACAGAACTGCCACCTTTATTATCTTTAAGTAAAAGCTAGGCCTGATTGAGTGCTTTAAATGCCAGCCCTGCAGAGAGCCTCCAGAGGGGTTCTCTGCTTCGTTTCTGATGTGTTTTGTGTGTGTGCGGTTTTGTTTTTTTTTTTTAGAGGAGAGAAAGGCCTTGGGGAGGACATATCTGCCTAGGGAGCCCTGGGTTCCAGGCCCACACTGCCCACCAGAGAGGACGCCTGAGTTTGATGCTCATCTAGCCCCGGGCCCTCAGAGGACCTTGGTGGACCATCTGCAAACTTGGAGAGGGAGCAGGCGTGCTCCGAGGCCCTGGAGTCTGGCCTGTGCCATAAATCTCTTCTATCGGGTGATGTAACTGCCCACAGTCGTTTGGTCCAAATGATCCGAGGCTCGTGTAAATCATGCCCTCTCTTGGGGACCCATGAATCACAGCCCAGAGAGCCGAAAGGCCTTTCCCGTAAACTCGGGGCAGGCAGAGCCAACTTCTGTCCATCTGTCAGAGAAGGCCAGCGCAGGCATGAACCTCCCCGAGTTTAGGATGAGACCCAGGACTGGCACAGACCTGCCTTCATCACCATCTTCCCTGGGGGCTGTGGACTGCGTCATCTGAGTCATTTCTGACCACCACCCCCACAAACCCACAGACCTCTCCTCCTCCTCGCCATGTCCCACTGACCGTGACCTGACCCTCCATACAGCCTCATCCCATGAAATATTGTCACTTGCACTTGTTGGCTTCATTTCTTCATCTGATGTTTATGAAGCCCCTACAACATGCCAGACACACGGTACACAAAGCTGGAGAGCCGGGACCAAGAAGACAGACACACGTGCCCACCAGGAGCCCGCAGTCTGCTCGGGGGGCAGCACTGAAGTCTGTTTAAAATCACAACTTGTTAAAAGGTGCTATGATGGGAGTTCAGACAGAGTGAGATGTGAGAGACAGATGGGAGGATCGGGAAACAGGAAGTGTGAGAGGAGCACAGGCCCGGGAGGCAGGACAAATGAGGCCAGGGGACGCCCGGCTGGTGGCAATGCCGGTGGTGTGGGTTTAGGACAGATGGGGCCAGGGGACGCCCAGCTGGTGGCGATGCCGCTGGTGTGGGGCTTTAATCCAGGTGCAGCCTTATTTTATTTTAAACTTATTTTGCTGTGCTGAGTCATCACTGCTGCACAGGCTTCTATTGCGGGGGCCTCTCTTATTGCAGAACACAGGCTCTGCTTCCATAACTGTGGTTCCCGGGCTCCCGGGCATGAGGAGGTCAGTAGTTGTGACCCGCTGGTTTTGTTCTTCCATGGAATGTGGGATCTTCCCGGACCAGGGATCAAGCCCGCATATTCTGCATTGGTGAGTGGATTTTTTACCACTGAGCCCTTAGGGGAGCCCTATCGATACCATTTTGAATGCCATTTATGAAGGGGTGATTGGTTTCCTAGGGCAGCTTAAACTACAAAAATGTATTCTCTCACAGTTCCAGAAGGTGAAATCCAAAACCCAGCTGTTGGCAGGGCCGTGCTCCCTCTGAAGATTCTAGGGAGGAACCCTTCCTGCTTCCTCCCAGCTTCTCTGAGCTGCTGGTGATCCCTGACTTTCCCTGGCTTGCAGGCATTAAAGCAGTCCACCGCGGCCTTCATGTGGCTTTCTTCTCTCGGTGTCTCTCCACGCCCTCTTCTCATAAGGACACCAGTCATTGGGTTTAAGGCCCAGCTTAACCTAGTATAACCCCATTTTAGTTACAAGTACCTTATTTCTATGGAAGGTCACATTTTGAAGTTCCAGATAGGCATGAGTTTGTGGGGTGGGGGCGGGGTGGAGGAGTACTCTTCAACTCTACAGGATTCTCGGTAGAGAAGTATGATGGGATTTAGTGTGAGAATGGATTAGAATGAGGAAAACAGAAGCCTGGAGTTGGTGGGAAGCAGTGGGGATTTGATGGAGAGAACGGGACCAATCTAGAATCTGTTTGGGGGACTTCCCTGGCAGTCCAGTGGTTAGAACGCTTCGCTTTCACTGCTGAGGGCCTGTGTTCAGTCCCTGGTCGGGGAACTAAGATCCCACAAGAGCCCAGCCCGGCCAAAAAGTAAAACCTGATCTAAGGGTTGAGCTGACATAGTTGGCCAGGGGCTGGATGTGAGGGACAAACATGAGGGGCTGGGAGCGCCTCCCTGTCCTTGGACACTGGTCATCAGCTGGCTATAGTCCTACATGCACGTCAGGGCACAAGGTGGCCCCTTCTCCCCCAGCACCAGTGAGGGCTCAGGAAATGCCCCTGGGTAGATGGATGCTTCCAGAGCGAGCATTTCTCTTGCCAGGACAGGCATCCCTTGGAAGCTGAGCACAAGGCCTCTTTCTCCACTTTGCAGCTAACACCTCCAGTCTCCGTCTCCAGCTAGGATGGTGGTTTTTCCCAGTAGGAGAGGCGGAGAACAGACATGTGCTCCCTGCCCTGGCCCCTCTGTTTCCAGGGCACCCCCAGGGGCCTCTGGCTGAGCGTTCGGGCAACTGCGGTTACTGCAGTTTCTATGTCTGTCTGCCCATCAGCCCAAGGGGCCTCCAGGGTTAGAAGCAGAGGTGCACATCTAACTCCTCTGCTTTGGCAGAGAACTGGTCCCAAGAGGTAGGAAGGAGCAGGAAGAGAATGCTAGGTCCTCAGACCCTGTAGGGTCCCTGACCAGAAAGACCTTGAGTCAAAACATGGGCAACAGAAGGAGGCAGGGGAAAGAAACTACACGTAGACATCAAAATAAAATCTGTCTCCACTGGTTTCTCCAAGGCAGCTTTCCAGGGAACTGGCTTGGAGAAGGTGTTGCTGTTCAGTCATTCAGCTGTGTCTGACTCCTTGTGACCCCATGCCAGCAGGCCANTTCACAAGTCATCCAGCTGTCTCTTATACACATCTTTTCCAGGGGACTGGCTTGGAGAAGGTGTTGCTGTTCAGTCATTCAGCTGTGTCTGACTCCTTATGACCCCATGCCAGCAGGCCAGCCTTCCCTGTCCTTCACTATCTCCCAGAGTTTGCTCAAACTCATGTCCACTGAGTCCATGATGCAATCCAACCATCATCCCATCCTCTGCCACTCCCTTCTCTTCCTGCCCTCAACCTTTCCCAGCATCAGGGTCTTTTCCAATGAGTCATTTCTTCGCATCAGGTGGCCAAAGGATTGAAGTTTCAGCTTCAACATCAGTCCTTCCAATGAATATTCAGGGTTGATTTCCTTTAGAATGGACAGATTTGATCTCCTTGCAGCCCAAGGGACTCTCAAGAGTCTTCTCCAACACCACAGTTCAAAAGCATTGATTCTTCAGCCCTCAGCCTTCTTTATAGTCCAACTCTTACAACCATACATGACCACTGAAAAAATCATAGCTTTGACTAGACGGACCTTTGTCAGCAAAANAAACTGGTCCCAAGAGGTAGGAAGGAGCAGGAAGAGAATGCTAGGTCCTCAGACCCTGTAGGGTCCCTGACCAGAAAGACCTTGAGTCAAAACATGGGCAACAGAAGGAGGCAGGGGAAAGAAACTACACGTAGACATCAAAATAAAATCTGTCTCCACTGGTTTCTCCAAGGCAGCTTTCCAGGGGACTGGCTTGGAGAAGGTGTTGCTGTTCAGTCATTCAGCTGTGTCTGACTCCTTATGACCCCATGCCAGCAGGCCAGCCTTCCCTGTCCTTCACTATCTCCCAGAGTTTGCTCAAACTCATGTCCACTGAGTCCATGATGCAATCCAACCATCATCCCATCCTCTGCCACTCCCTTCTCTTCCTGCCCTCAACCTTTCCCAGCATCAGGGTCTTTTCCAATGAGTCATTTCTTCGCATCAGGTGGCCAAAGGATTGGAGTTTCAGCTTCAACATCAGTCCTTCCAATGAATATTCAGGGTTGATTTCCTTTAGAATGGACAGATTTGATCTCCTTGCAGCCCAAGGGATTCTCAAGAGTCTTCTCCAACACCACAGTTCAAAAGCATCAATTCTTCAGCCCTCAGCCTTCTTTATAGTCCAACTCTTACAACCATACATGACCACTGAAAAAATCATAGCTTTGACTAGACGGACCTTTGTCAGCAAAATGATGTCTCCGATTTTTAATATGCTGTCTAAGGAGAAAGGGTACAGCTGCATTTGTTCCTTGATAAGCAACCTTGAAGCAACTTTGTAACCTTGAAAGGAACCTGTGACCATGGGACAAGAGTGGCTTCTGGGAGGTGGCCAAAGGCAGGAGAGGATAGCCCACATGCACACGCGCGTTCACATGCACGGGCATTCGCACACACCACGCATTGTTCAGCAGGCTGTCTTTTAATCTTGTGCATTGAGAATGCTGGTGCTATGAAAATTGAACCTAAATTGGTTGAAGCCACCAGATCGAAGTTCCAGATGACAAGAAACACAGGGGACAGAGGAACAGGCTGTAAGGGACCCTGCAGTCACCAACAGCCACAGCCAGGTGGAGGGAACCACAGAGTAACTGACCAGACTGCTTAAATAAGGATGTTGCAGTGGGAAAGAGAGAGGGAGAGAGAAAAGACAGCTCAAGAGAAACTGAAAAGGTTTTGCTGCCGTGCGTGGCTCTTACTTGGATGATGACCAACTGTTAAAAAAGAAAATTTGAGACAATTGAAGATGGACTAGAGTGAGTTCTGATGTTTTCAGGTGTGATAATGACATTGTGATTATGGTTTTAAAACAGAGCCATTATCCTTTAGAGCTTCCTGCCAAAAAACTTATGGATGAAATGATACAACATCAGGGATTTGCTCTGAAATAATCCATAGACGGTGGAGCAGAGAGGATACAGATGGAATGGAATTGGCCCTGGGTTGGCAGCTGTTGAATGGAGGTGATGGAAGCGTGGGGCTTGTTACACTATTGTCTCCACTTGTGTGTGTGAAATTTTCTGTGATGAACAGGAGTTTTTCTAAAAGATCCTTGACCTGCAGACTCCCAGCTCTCCACCGCCCAGCAGCAGCCCCCTGGCTGCCCTTGGCTCTCCAAGAGTCCCAGCCCCTTCTGGGGAGGGACTCCTGCCTTGCCAGGGCTGGATGGAGTCTACTTAGGACTCCATGACTACCACTTACTTCTGTTATTTATTTGTTTGCTAGTGTTTATTCTCTTTGGGGACATTCTCAACAGGGCATCAAATTATTGGGTTGGCCAAAAAGCTTATTTGGATTTTTCCATTACACCTATGGAAAAACCCTAACAAATTTTGGATCAACCCAATACTAGATTTTTTTCTTTCTTTCAACTACTTTTCACTTCCTCCAAGAAGACTTGCTTGATACCCCATTCAACCAAGGTGAGCCCCTCCTCTGAGTCACCCTGACACCTGGCCTGGGCTCCTCACCACCCATATGTTATAATGGCCTGTTGACTTGTCTGCATTCCCTATTAGCTGTTCTAGCCAACTCATATACAGTGAGCACTCTGTAAAGATAATCTAATCGACTGAATAAAATGAACTCTGGTCTGCCTACCCTTCTGTGGCCTATTTTGTAGAAAGAACTTTGAAGATCGCGATGCAGAAGTCTGCCTCCCCAGCCTTGCTGTGTCTCCGCTTTACTGTGTGACCCTGGGCAAGAATCTCAACCTCTCTGAGCCTCTCCGCCTCTGTAGTCACACTTGCAGTCACATTGCCACACAGAATGGATGGAAAGCTGGCCACCACCCACTGCTTCTGGTTTCCTCCTGGAAGCTGCGTTTGTAACATGACCCCTCTGTCATCCTCACCTTCAGAGGCATCACCATCTCCAGCCCACCTGCCCTCTCCTTCACTCGTCCCCTTCATCTTCCCCGTGGGCTCTGCAGGAGTCCTCAGGCTCTGGACAGTTGCCCTCACGAAGACTCTCAGGGTGGAAATCATCTGCCAATGACTTTTCAAATTAACATTTCAGACAAGACCATTACACAACTAACCCAATGAGGGATTATTTTCAGCCTAGAGCAAAGGGTGCTGGAGACTAGCAAATAAGCAGGGACCTGCAGCTGCAGAGCAGAAGCTGGGAGGAGAAAGTGCAGCCTGACCAGCGTGCCTATGACCCACGTTACCAAGACAGAAAACCCTCTCAAAATCTTAATGGAGCATCTTGATCCCCACAGAGCATCTGTGATGCTCAGAGATGCTGGTGGCAAGAACCACACCAACTGACACCCCTGCAGACGTGACCCCTGCATCTGCAGCTCTCAGGGCCTCTGTGGACCCCATGGGGATCCCCCAGAGAGCTCAGCCCCAATGGTTGAAGGCCAGGGAAAAATAAAGAAGACATTCCTCCTTGGCTGCCTTGCCCAGAGCAGCCTGGAGGTTAGAAGCTCTAGAAGCTGGTGGAAGAGCCAGTTTCGTGAGTCAGTTTCCTGGGTCTCAAACAGCAGCAGCTGAGGTACCCAGTGGTCCAAACCCTCTCTGGATGTAGGTTCCCCCAGCCACACGCCCCAGGCTGTCTGAACCCTCCACCACGCTTCCAGGAGCAGCTCACTGCCCTCCCCTGCCTCCTCCTCCTCCTCTTCTTCCTCCTCCCCTTCCTCTTCTTCCTGCTCCCCACCTCACCACCAGGCACCCCTAGCCTTTCGGCTGCTTCTGAACCCCATCCTGCACAACCACCGCCTTCTCACCTACTCACTGGCTTCCAAGGTGCTGCCACCACCAGAGCCAGCTGCCTGCTAGAAGCCATGCCCAGGAGGCACTGGGCCCCCCCGGGGATTTGATGAGCTCCTACTGATTGCAGGATCCAGCCAGGCCTTGAAGGGAAGAGGAACAGAAAACAAATATTGCAAGACAGGTTCTCTTTCCCAGGAAACTCACCCTCAGGGAGGAGCCCGGAGGCACTTGCGGGCTCCTGGGCAGGCAGACCTGACTATGCACACTGGGGCCAGTACAGGGAGCCCCTCTGATGTTCATCACAGCAGCCCAAAGCTCCCACCTGTACTTGTACCTGGCCAGGGGTCCCCATTTCCCAGGGCTCATGCTGGCAACGGTGGGGCCAGAGCTGGTCCGTGAGATGCCCAAGGAAACAGCAGCCACGTGTGAGCAGCAAAAAGAAAGNGGGAAAGAAACTACACGTAGACATCAAAATAAAATCTGTCTCCACTGGTTTCTCCAAGGCAGCTTTCCAGGGGACTGGCTTGGAGAAGGTGTTGCTGTTCAGTCATTCAGCTGTGTCTGACTCCTTATGACCCCATGCCAGCAGGCCAGCCTTCCCTGTCCTTCACTATCTCCCAGAGTTTGCTCAAACTCATGTCCACTGAGTCCATGATGCAATCCAACCATCATCCCATCCTCTGCCACTCCCTTCTCTTCCTGCCCTCAACCTTTCCCAGCATCAGGGTCTTTTCCAATGAGTCATTTCTTCGCATCAGGTGGCCAAAGGATTGGAGTTTCAGCTTCAACATCAGTCCTTCCAATGAATATTCAGGGTTGATTTCCTTTAGAATGGACAGATTTGATCTCCTTGCAGCCCAAGGGATTCTCAAGAGTCTTCTCCAACACCACAGTTCAAAAGCATCAATTCTTCAGCCCTCAGCCTTCTTTATAGTCCAACTCTTACAACCATACATGACCACTGAAAAAATCATAGCTTTGACTAGACGGACCTTTGTCAGCAAAATGATGTCTCCGATTTTTAATATGCTGTCTAAGGAGAAAGGGTACAGCTGCATTTGTTCCTTGATAAGCAACCTTGAAGCAACTTTGTAACCTTGAAAGGAACCTGTGACCATGGGACAAGAGTGGCTTCTGGGAGGTGGCCAAAGGCAGGAGAGGATAGCCCACATGCACACGCGCGTTCACATGCACGGGCATTCGCACACACCACGCATTGTTCAGCAGGCTGTCTTTTAATCTTGTGCATTGAGAATGCTGGTGCTATGAAAATTGAACCTAAATTGGTTGAAGCCACCAGATCGAAGTTCCAGATGACAAGAAACACAGGGGACAGAGGAACAGGCTGTAAGGGACCCTGCAGTCACCAACAGCCACAGCCAGGTGGAGGGAACCACAGAGTAACTGACCAGACTGCTTAAATAAGGATGTTGCAGTGGGAAAGAGAGAGGGAGAGAGAAAAGACAGCTCAAGAGAAACTGAAAAGGTTTTGCTGCCGTGCGTGGCTCTTACTTGGATGATGACCAACTGTTAAAAAAGAAAATTTGAGACAATTGAAGATGGACTAGAGTGAGTTCTGATGTTTTCAGGTGTGATAATGACATTGTGATTATGGTTTTAAAACAGAGCCATTATCCTTTAGAGCTTCCTGCCAAAAAACTTATGGATGAAATGATACAACATCAGGGATTTGCTCTGAAATAATCCATAGACGGTGGAGCAGAGAGGATACAGATGGAATGGAATTGGCCCTGGGTTGGCAGCTGTTGAATGGAGGTGATGGAAGCGTGGGGCTTGTTACACTATTGTCTCCACTTGTGTGTGTGAAATTTTCTGTGATGAACAGGAGTTTTTCTAAAAGATCCTTGACCTGCAGACTCCCAGCTCTCCACCGCCCAGCAGCAGCCCCCTGGCTGCCCTTGGCTCTCCAAGAGTCCCAGCCCCTTCTGGGGAGGGACTCCTGCCTTGCCAGGGCTGGATGGAGTCTACTTAGGACTCCATGACTACCACTTACTTCTGTTATTTATTTGTTTGCTAGTGTTTATTCTCTTTGGGGACATTCTCAACAGGGCATCAAATTATTGGGTTGGCCAAAAAGCTTATTTGGATTTTTCCATTACACCTATGGAAAAACCCTAACAAATTTTGGATCAACCCAATACTAGATTTTTTTCTTTCTTTCAACTACTTTTCACTTCCTCCAAGAAGACTTGCTTGATACCCCATTCAACCAAGGTGAGCCCCTCCTCTGAGTCACCCTGACACCTGGCCTGGGCTCCTCACCACCCATATGTTATAATGGCCTGTTGACTTGTCTGCATTCCCTATTAGCTGTTCTAGCCAACTCATATACAGTGAGCACTCTGTAAAGATAATCTAATCGACTGAATAAAATGAACTCTGGTCTGCCTACCCTTCTGTGGCCTATTTTGTAGAAAGAACTTTGAAGATCGCGATGCAGAAGTCTGCCTCCCCAGCCTTGCTGTGTCTCCGCTTTACTGTGTGACCCTGGGCAAGAATCTCAACCTCTCTGAGCCTCTCCGCCTCTGTAGTCACACTTGCAGTCACATTGCCACACAGAATGGATGGAAAGCTGGCCACCACCCACTGCTTCTGGTTTCCTCCTGGAAGCTGCGTTTGTAACATGACCCCTCTGTCATCCTCACCTTCAGAGGCATCACCATCTCCAGCCCACCTGCCCTCTCCTTCACTCGTCCCCTTCATCTTCCCCGTGGGCTCTGCAGGAGTCCTCAGGCTCTGGACAGTTGCCCTCACGAAGACTCTCAGGGTGGAAATCGTCTGCCAATGACTTTTCAAATTAACATTTCAGACAAGACCATTACACAACTAACCCAATGAGGGATTATTTTCAGCCTAGAGCAAAGGGTGCTGGAGACTAGCAAATAAGCAGGGACCTGCGGCTGCAGAGCAGAAGCTGGGAGGAGAAAGTGCAGCCTGGCCAGCGTGCCTATGACCCACGTTACCAAGACAGAAAACCCTCTCAAAATCTTAATGGAGCATCTTGATCCCCACAGAGCATCTGTGATGCTCAGAGATGCTGGTGGCAAGAACCACACCAACTGACACCCCTGCAGACGTGACCCCTGCATCTGCAGCTCTCAGGGCCTCTGTGGACCCCATGGGGATCCCCCAGAGAGCTCAGCCCCAATGGTTGAAGGCCAGGGAAAAATAAAGAAGACATTCCTCCTTGGCTGCCTTGCCCAGAGCAGCCTGGAGGTTAGAAGCTCTAGAAGCTGGTGGAAGAGCCAGTTTCGTGAGTCAGTTTCCTGGGTCTCAAACAGCAGCAGCTGAGGTACCCAGTGGTCCAAACCCTCTCTGGATGTAGGTTCCCCCAGCCACACGCCCCAGGCTGTCTGAACCCTCCACCACGCTTCCAGGAGCAGCTCACTGCCCTCCCCTGCCTCCTCCTCCTCCTCTTCTTCCTCCTCCCCTTCCTCTTCTTCCTGCTCCCTGCCTCACCACCAGGCACCCCCAGCCTTTCGGCTGCTTCTGAACCCCATCCTGCACAACCACCGCCTTCTCACCTACTCACTGGCTTCCAAGGTGCTGCCACCACCCGAGCCAGCTGCCTGCTAGAAGCCATGCCCAGGAGGCACTGGGCCCCCCCGGGGATTTGATGAGCTCCTACTGATTGCAGGATCCAGCCAGGCCTTGAAGGGAAGAGGAACAGAAGACAAATATTGCAAGACAGGTTCTCTTTCCCAGGAAACTCACCCTCAGAGAGGAGCCCGGAGGCACTTGCGGGCTCCTGGGCAGGCAGACCTGACTATGCACACTGGGGCCAGTACAGGGAGCCCCTCTGATGTTCATCACAGCAGCCCAAAGCTCCCACCTGTACTTGTACCTGGCCAGGGGTCCCCATTTCCCAGGGCTCATGCTGGCAACGGTGGGGCCAGAGCTGGTCCGTGAGATGCCCAAGGAAACAGCAGCCACGTGTGAGCAGCAAAAAGAAAGAGGGGGCAAAGGGGATCGAAGGGGTCAGGAGTTTCAGGCAGAATGGAATTTCTGAGGGCCCTGAGACACCCAAACCTCTGCTGCTGCTGCTGCTGCTGCTAAGTCGCTTCTCTATCAGTGGCCTTTGAAGCTGCACCAGCAACTGCAGGGTGCTAGCGCCTTCTAGTGGATGGAGGGGCCAGGATTCACCTGGACCTTCATTAACATTCCCAGGGAGGTGCCAGACCAGAGTAAAACTGCAACCAGCGTTCCAGCCTCAGCATCACTGCCCTGGCCCTTCCTCAGCATCTCCGCATCTTCCCACCAGTTCCAGATGCGGTTCCCATCCCCCCTACAGCCCTTCTCCGTTTGCTCTGTGGCTCTCAGTGTTCCTAAGTCTGACACTGTAAGACTGACTGTGACAGCCTTGTCAGAAGGAAGTCAGTTTAGAGCTGGCAAAGTCTTTGCTAAGAGTGAAGTCCCGATATGACTCAGGCATCCAGGAGGCATTTCTGGGAGACATGGGAGGTCCCATTCTCCTCTTTTGCAGGGCAAGCTGAATTCTAGGGCTCCTGAAACCATCAGCACCCCACCTTCCAGAAGTGAAGAAGTATGCAGGTGGACCATTAAAGGGTAGGAAGCCGGACCGGGGTTCACTGCTTAGCAGCTGCCAAAAGGACCAAGAAGACTTCCAGTCCCAGGCACAGAGCCAAGGAGAAAAGTGATGGCCTGACCTCTGCAGCCACCACCAGCATCCTCAGTGCCCCCAAGACAATCGCCAGTGGCAGGCAGTAAAGGGGGCCCTGCTTTGGTCCCCAGGGCACCCATGTCTCCAACAGTATCAAATCTTTACATTTATTCTGCCAAAGGGAGGCCACCTAGGAGACGCTTTCCTCAGTCACAATTCATCCAGTGCACCTCCTGCCCTCAGGGAGCTTTGAGTCCATCAATCAAATGTCAGATCCATCATCCATGCTACAGCGCCCCTTGTACCTCCCCAGATTGGGGGGGGGGGGCTCAATCATGTGACTCTGCCCCTCCCTCACAGAGCCCTGGAGACAGTGACCTCTCCACAGCCCCAGCCCCTGGAGTCAGTATTCAACTTGACGCTCAGTCCCAGGTCTTCGTCACATCCCCACCTCCGCCCAGTCCCAGCTGCCATCCTCTCTCTGCACAGCAGTTTCATTTCCTCTCCTTCCCCCACGTGCACAGAGAAGCAACTATATTCTCTAAAGAGTACCAACCCTGATGTTCCACTTCAGTGGCTTCCCTGCCTCATGCTCTGGCAGCCTACAGACTCAGGAGCTGCCCAGCCTCTTCCATCAGCCCTAAGCCTCTTTTGCAAAACTGGCTCTTTCTCAGCCTCAAGACTCTCAGCTTTGACATCAACTTGCTCAGAGGAGACTCCCTGAACATACACCTCACAACTACGCTCTCCCATAGTGCCCAATAGTTTCCTTTACTGCACTCACTACAATCTGTTTACTCCTTTTCAGGGCTTCCCTGGTGGCTCAGATGGTAAAGAATTGGCCTGCAACACAGGAGGCCTGGGTTTGATCCCTGGGTTGGGAAGTTCCCCTGGAGAAGGAATCTTGGCAATACTGGCAACCCACTTCAGTATTCTTACCTGGAGACTTCCATAGACAGAGGAGCCTAGTGGGCTACAGTCCATGGGGTTGCAAAGAGTCAGACACGACTGAGTGACACTGACTGACTTAACTCCTTTTAGATCTATCTCAGCAACTAGAATGTAAGCTCCAGAGGGCAGGGATGTCAGCACCGTTCACCTCCCACCCCCAGCATCTTGCTGCGTACAATAGGTGCTCCATGAATACTGGAATGGCTAAATGAAAGGGTCCAGTGCCATAGGAGAGATGCAGTAAGGGTTCAGAAGAANGTGTGTGAGCACAGGGTAGGAAGGTTACGAGGGTGGGAGATTATGGGGGCAGGTATGGGGTTTACTGGTGTACTAGATTTTAAATTTTATGTTAGAATAAAGTCACAGAAGAGTTCCTTACAAAGGCCACTAGTACCTCCATGGAACTCATGTCCCAAGTAATTTGTGAAGATAAAGGATAGTTGAGGATACTTCTAGCAATACTGGTAAAAACACAAGAAAATAACTGAAAATCATGTGGCATAATTAGCATCCCCACCAAAACTGCAGGAGAATCTTGAAACACATAGACACCTTCATTTAGGATGAAGAGGAAAACCAGGACAATTTTGGAACATGCAAATAAATCCATACAGAGGGGCCTCACCTTCAACATGCCCCTCCTCCTCCCAATCCCCAGAAATGCATGCATTATTAATTCTGCAGAAACTGCTTCTCTCAGAGTCCAGCCCAAAACAAAGGTGACTCAGACAGATGAGATCTAAACAAAAAGGACAGAAGTGAACACATGCTCTTGTACCAGAAGTGGTGGACACTCACCCCGATATCCTTAAACATTTTCACAGCATTCTTCACAAGACAGTAAGTGGCACTCTCAGCTGTGGAGAAAGAATCAGGCCCTGTCAAATGTTTAGGCCCAGGGACAATGAAAACCCCAGTATCCACGGGAAGAGAGTATAGAAGGCTGGGAGGAGGTCAGAGCAAGTCCGAGGACTACGCCAAGCTCCCTTTTCTACCAGTCACTTGTGAGGCCGCAAAGGGTTTGCTCTTTCTTTAAATTTACTCTGTCATCTTTTGTGGGGGGCAGGAGGAGGTGGAGACAGGGGTAGGGAGAGAAAGAGAAAAAGGGAGGGAGGAAGGGGAGGAGGCAGGGAAGGACAGAGAGAAGAGGAAGGGAAAGAGAAATACCCAAAATATCCATCTTGAAGGCTTTTGGTGAGACTCAAATGAGCCAGAATGCAGAAATTCTTTTAAACTGTGCAGGAATGCATAGATGAGTCCTACTGCAGTGGAACCAGAAAAAGCGCAAGCCCAGAGGTCAGAAAAAAGGAATTCTAAACCCAGGTTGCCCTTTAACTAGCTGCATGATCTAGAATAGTGTCCTCATCTCTAAAGTGAGGTGATTCTAGGTCAATCTAGAGATACAGCTATAAATGGAGCTATACATCTTTCTCTATACCAATCTGTAGAGTTCTAGCTATCTCTAGATAAGTATCTAGTGATCGATTATCTCTAGGTCCGTCATGGCTTTAAAAATTATTGAGACAAAGTATCTGTAGTCCTAAAGCATAACTGTAGAGAATGCTACTCCCACCCGAATCACACCTTTTCCATAAGAGACAGAACCAGGTGCTGGGCGGCGGGGCAACAGCAGCGCACAGTGCTGCTGGGAGTTCCAGGTTTAGCACTCGGGAACCACTGGACCACACCTACTAACCCCAAACACACCACACCCTGCGAACAGGAATTCTCCTGTACAGGCCTGCGTAAATAAATTCATTTGTTAACCCAAGGACACACTCAAACATGTTCACGGCAGCACTATTCACAGGAGTGCTGAACTCCAAAGCCCAAATATCTATCAGTGATGGATAGGAATCAATGAAATGTGGTAAATATTTATACAGTGGAATACTACAACACAACAAGAATAAACTACATGCAACAGCATGTGTGAATCTCGCTTACAACATTAGGAGCAAACTGCCAGACATGAGTGTATAATCTGTGCAGTTCAATTTATACAACACACCCAAAGAGGTAGGAGGAGCGGGAGCAATCCGTGGAGGGAGAGGTCAGGATAATTTTGCATTCTTTTTTTCCAACCATTTGCAATGAGCAGATTCCTGTAAGCAAAAACGACATAGCTTTCAGAAGAAGCCAAGAGAGGGGCACACATACCGTACACGGCAACTCTCCTTTCCGTTCTCGTGATCAAGTATTTGTGCAGCTTCTGCAGGAATTCAGGCTCGGGAACGGGACCGCCGAAGTTGTGAATGAAGATGGCGGCAGAGCTGTAGGCCTCCAGCAGAGGCCCGAGGAGCCTCTGTAGGAAGGTGATGAACTGCTGGTGCTCCTTGGACTGGCTCACCTGGGAGGGCGAGAGTGGAGAGCCGGTCGTGGGGCGGGGACAGAGGCACCACCTCGGAGCACCAGCAGCTCAAGAAGGCGGTCCCTCGCTGCCCCACACAGAAGCAGCCGAGCGCTCCGTGGGCTCAGAATCGCCCCTGGAAATGACCGCNACCCGGTTGTGGGGGGTGGACAGAGGCACCACCTCGGAGCACCAGCAGCTCAAGAAGGCGGTCCCTCGCTGCCCCACACAGAAGCAGCTGAGCGCTCCGTGGGCTCAGAATCGCCCCTGGAGATGACCGCTGGTTTGGAAATGTGTTCTTTATTGTAACCGATGACTTTCATGGTATTTGAGGTTTACGTTCATTGAACAGCTGCCTAGAAAAAACTGCTGTACTTGAACGATATAATTATGACATACTGTCATCACTGAAAATGGCTGGTGCCCAGGCTGGACGCTCCAGGCTTTGAAGCCTGGCTCAGCAGTCCCTCAAGTGCACAGAAGGCCACGTGCCACGACCCCTGACGTCATCTCAGTCCCTCCCAGCCCTCACGGGCCACGCCCACGTGGTCTCTGGCCCAGCCCAGCACCGCAGGAAAAGGTGGTGGTGGTGATGGGGTGCTCTGGGCAGTGGGGGCTCGCAGTGCCCCCCTAAACCATGCACGTTCAGATAAGCCTCCCTGGGGCAAGATTACTGCCCCATTTTGAAACTAGTAATACCTAAAAGGAAAAAACCCCAAAAGTCACTTGGACTGTATGCCTATGTGTGTCTGTGTATGCCTGTGCATGCACACATGCGTGTGTGTGTGTTACCCCACTGCAAAGAAAGCAATCCACTTAGGGTACTCAGAAAAGTAGGGTCATTCTTACTGACTGCTAAAATGACAAATTAGACAAAATCGCTTTTTCTAAAGCAGGGACCATCAATCTTTTAAAAATCAAATTTTCTGACAGGATTTGTTTAAATGAAGGCAAAGAGCCTGATGCATGAAATTCTGGGAGCGATGGCAAGACGGAACATGACTCAAGCAGAGCAGCTGGGCGGCAGTGGAACGTGGACTCCTCCTCTCCCTCAGCTGGCACAGCGCCGCCGTGCCTTGTTCAGTGATGCCTGAACAGAACCGCTGCCTCTTCAGCAGGGGGTGCAGGGATGGATAGCAGTCTGCACCCATGCATTCTGGAGAGAGGGTCACGAAAGGTATCATCTATGACGTTCATCTTCCTGAGAGTGGAGACTCTTGTCTCTTCTTCCATTTATCTATACCCCAGACTGAATCGCTTCAGGTATTAATTCAATTCAGTTGCAGTGTCTTAACTGGGCAGAAAGTGCCACGGCCAGTTTGTGAGTGCTTTGAGTACATCACCAGAGTCCCAGTTTTTAAGCACCCTGTCAATCTGTGGCAACATGAGCCTCAACTCAGCACTGTGCTGTCCACCCAGATTCTTCACCCAAGTACCTTCAGGTAGCAATCTCGTTGCTCCTCACCAAAATCGCTGTCTTCATCTTCTTCATCACTTCTCCAAGACAAAGGTTCCGGAAGCTTCTTGTCCCACTGCTGCTCGGCAAGACCAGGACTGATGTCTTCCTGATCATCTTGCTGTGCCAGGGAGATGACCAACAGTGGATAAATATGCTCAGGCACACAAACGCCTGCCTGGCTGGACCCCAAAGTCACCCTCTCTCAGGCCCTCCCCTACTCTGTTCTGTCCAGCCAGGCATGAGATCAGTCCACCACCCTCTCCAAACCCAAAATCACTCGGGAGGCAGCAGAGGAGGAAAGAAGAAAAGATAGTGAGGGTGAAAGCTACCAGCCATGTCAATTAAAGCACCATCAGCTCCGCTAAACTGGCATCTACTTTCCCAGGCCACACCCTTTATACAGAAGCTGCCAAAATTAAAACCTCAAGAAAGAAAAATGTATACATGAAAGCTACAAGCACATGGATATGCAGAAGATCTGGTCTTGGAACACAGGCTTCTGGAGACCATGGAACCAAGTCAAGACATGCTTTATGCAACACCAGTTACATAAAAGGTAAGGTAAAGTCGCTCAGTCGTGTCCGACTCTTTGCGACCCCATGGGCTGTAGCCTACCAGGCTCCTCTGCCCATGGGATTTTCCAGGCAATAGTACTGAAGTGGATTGCCATTTCCTTCTCCAAGGAACCAAAATAATATTAAACCATTCCAAAAGACATTTACTCTCTCCATTCCTATTTTTCTCATCTCATCTTGGACATGACTCTCTCTCTATACACACACACAGACACACACACACACATCAAATGGAATCATTGGTAAAGCAGGTGGTAGAAAAGATAATAAAGAACAAGAAACTAAAGGCAAACAAAAGCAAGCTCGCCTTCTTACCTCCGCCACTGTAAGAATGCCATACTGGATAAACCTGCCCACTGTTTCATGGCAAACTTGGTAAAAGGTCTGGCAGGGCTGCAAAGAAAAGGCATTTCAGTGTAAACCTCATGGTCTTCCACTTATCTTTTTTAAAGACAGAAGACAGTGTACAAAGTGGCTGCCAAATGCTTCCCTGGTATCACCTGCCTCACTCCACTAGTCAAGCACTAAGATTTCCGACGCCACCCTCTTGACAAGCTCACACTGTGGACAAAGTCCGAGAGAGGCCTTGTTGCCCAACTGGCAGAGTGCCCAGTGAGGCACCACCTGCATACAGAGCTCCTGAGCCAGGTTCCCCCAGCCCCACCCCTCCAGTAGAGTGCGGCCTCCGAAGGGCTACGTGACCGGCCCCTACACCTACTTTTTTCCTTTATAAGACAATTTCCCTGCAAAATCTATCTTACAGTAAATGCTGTACACAAGGTGGTAGATGAGGAAATGCAATATGTATTCAAGTAATTTAAAAAAACCCAAGTGAAAGACAACATCAACCTTGAAAGCCTTATCTACCCTTTTCTCTCCCATCCTGCCCACCAGATTCACACGAAACAGATTTCACAAAAGGACGCAAATTTAACATATACAGACAATGCTGTGGAGGAGGGCTGTACTCCCAACACCTGGACTCAGAAATGTCCCAGGACACATTCCCATAAGTGGAAAACAACAGACTTTAAAATAAGAATTTTATTCATTGATGACTTTGAGGGGAAAAAAAAACTCTCTACTGCTTAATATATATGCCTCATTATAAATGTCTAGAAGTGTTTAAATATAACACAAATGCTCATTAGTTCTGCTGGGCCTTAGCTCCCCCATTTGAAGGAGGGGCTGAGCAGATGAGTTTTAAGACTGTTTCCGAGTCTCATCTTCTAGGTTTCTCTCATCCACGGGCGGGCACGTTAATCATTTACAAACCCCTGACCCAGTGGCTTATGCATGATAAGAGGTTCTGTGCCTCTGGATCTGAGCGATGGGGAACGCTGAGCCCTTGGAGCCATCACAGCACAGGAAGGGTTCTCTGGAGCAGTGACCCCAAGAGCAAACCAAGACAGTAACCGCACAGTGGTCTGGTGGTCACTGAGACCCAGGAGGAGGCTGCAAAGCTTCAGTAATAGACCAAAAATTCTCTCAGAGGAAAGCATTTTCTGTTTTCATTAAGATGCTCAAGAATAAGAGAAGAGGAGACACTAAAGGGTCTTCACTTACGAGAGAGATGGTGCCTTCACTGGAGAGCAGATGGCACAGGCTGGCGGCCTTGCGCACCAGCTGCTCCTGGCTGACCAAGCTGGGAGACGCGGGCCCTCCTGGGCCCCTCTTCTTCAGAACTGCGTAAAGGCTGCAGGCTGAGAGAGTAAAAGCATCAGCGAAGCTGCAGCCTTAGCTCTCCAAGAAAAACCTTGGAGCAGCTCAGACTGGCTGGACGACCACAAAAGGTCGTTGACACGGCCAAAATAATTATCTGCGTTCACGGAAATTTAAGTAAATCCCTTCAGAATTTACTTCTTCTGATTCCATGTGCTCCCAACCCTGTGAGACCTTCTTCAGAGGCTTCCATCCCCTCTGCCCTCCCTCTCTCCTCTGTTCCCCCACTCACTTCACTCCCACAAGTACGTCTCATCTCACCTAGATTTCCAGATCCTGGGCAGCAAGACATCTGACCTCTCCTACTTGGTAAATCATGTGATACTATGTATACAGCAGTTCAGTTACTACTCACTGAATAGCAAATATAAAAATAAGCTATAATCAGTGAAACAGCAGATGACACTTTTATTTCAAAACTAAAA
>SJYW01039991.1:105801-140018 GCA_006410735.1 Raphicerus campestris | reverse complement strand
CAAAGCCCAAATATCTATCAGTGATGGATAGGAATCAATGAAATGTGGTAAATATTTATACAGTGGAATACTACAACACAACAAGAATAAACTACATGCAACAGCATGTGTGAATCTCGCTTACAACATTAGGAGCAAACTGCCAGACATGAGTGTATAATCTGTGCAGTTCAATTTATACAACACACCCAAAGAGGTAGGAGGAGCGGGAGCAATCCGTGGAGGGAGAGGTCAGGATAATTTTGCATTCTTTTTTTCCAACCATTTGCAATGAGCAGATTCCTGTAAGCAAAAACGACATAGCTTTCAGAAGAAGCCAAGAGAGGGGCACACATACCGTACACGGCAACTCTCCTTTCCGTTCTCGTGATCAAGTATTTGTGCAGCTTCTGCAGGAATTCAGGCTCGGGAACGGGACCGCCGAAGTTGTGAATGAAGATGGCGGCAGAGCTGTAGGCCTCCAGCAGAGGCCCGAGGAGCCTCTGTAGGAAGGTGATGAACTGCTGGTGCTCCTTGGACTGGCTCACCTGGGAGGGCGAGAGTGGAGAGCCGGTCGTGGGGCGGGGACAGAGGCACCACCTCGGAGCACCAGCAGCTCAAGAAGGCGGTCCCTCGCTGCCCCACACAGAAGCAGCCGAGCGCTCCGTGGGCTCAGAATCGCCCCTGGAAATGACCGCTGGTTTTGAAATGTGTTCTTTATTGTAACCGATGACTTTCATGGTATTTGAGGTTTACGTTCATTTAACAGCTGCCTAGAAAAAACTGCTGTACTTGAACGATATAATTATGACATATTGTCATCACTGAAAATGGCTGGCGCCCAGGCTGGACGCTCCAGGCTTTGAAGCCTGGCTCAGCAGTCCCTCAAGTGCACAGAAGGCCACGTGCCACGACCCCTGACGTCATCTCAGTCCCTCCCAGCCCTCACGGGCCACGCCCACGTGGTCTCTGGCCCAGCCCAGCACCGCAGGAAAAGGTGGTGGTGGTGATGGGGTGCTCTGGGCAGTGGGGGCTCGCAGTGCCCCCCTAAACCATGCACGTTCAGATAAGCCTCCCTGGGGCAAGATTACTGCCCCATTTTGAAACTAGTAATACCTAAAAGGAAAAAACCCCAAAAGTCACTTGGACTGTATGCCTATGTGTGTCTGTGTATGCCTGTGCATGCACACATGCGTGTGTGTGTGTTACCCCACTGCAAAGAAAGCAATCCACTTAGGGTACTCAGAAAAGTAGGGTCATTCTTACTGACTGCTAAAATGACAAATTAGACAAAATCGCTTTTTCTAAAGCAGGGACCATCAATCTTTTAAAAATCAAATTTTCTGACAGGATTTGTTTAAATGAAGGCAAAGAGCCTGATGCATGAAATTCTGGGAGCGATGGCAAGACGGAACATGACTCAAGCAGAGCAGCTGGGCGGCAGTGGAACGTGGACTCCTCCTCTCCCTCAGCTGGCACAGCGCCGCCGTGCCTTGTTCAGTGATGCCTGAACAGAACCGCTGCCTCTTCAGCAGGGGGTGCAGGGATGGATAGCAGTCTGCACCCATGCATTCTGGAGAGAGGGTCACGAAAGGTATCATCTATGACGTTCATCTTCCTGAGAGTGGAGACTCTTGTCTCTTCTTCCATTTATCTATACCCCAGACTGAATCGCTTCAGGTATTAATTCAATTCAGTTGCAGTGTCTTAACTGGGCAGAAAGTGCCACGGCCAGTTTGTGAGTGCTTTGAGTACATCACCAGAGTCCCAGTTTTTAAGCACCCTGTCAATCTGTGGCAACATGAGCCTCAACTCAGCACTGTGCTGTCCACCCAGATTCTTCACCCAAGTACCTTCAGGTAGCAATCTCGTTGCTCCTCACCAAAATCGCTGTCTTCATCTTCTTCATCACTTCTCCAAGACAAAGGTTCCGGAAGCTTCTTGTCCCACTGCTGCTCGGCAAGACCAGGACTGATGTCTTCCTGATCATCTTGCTGTGCCAGGGAGATGACCAACAGTGGATAAATATGCTCAGGCACACAAACGCCTGCCTGGCTGGACCCCAAAGTCACCCTCTCTCAGGCCCTCCCCTACTCTGTTCTGTCCAGCCAGGCATGAGATCAGTCCACCACCCTCTCCAAACCCAAAATCACTCGGGAGGCAGCAGAGGAGGAAAGAAGAAAAGATAGTGAGGGTGAAAGCTACCAGCCATGTCAATTAAAGCACCATCAGCTCCGCTAAACTGGCATCTACTTTCCCAGGCCACACCCTTTATACAGAAGCTGCCAAAATTAAAACCTCAAGAAAGAAAAATGTATACATGAAAGCTACAAGCACATGGATATGCAGAAGATCTGGTCTTGGAACACAGGCTTCTGGAGACCATGGAACCAAGTCAAGACATGCTTTATGCAACACCAGTTACATAAAAGGTAAGGTAAAGTCGCTCAGTCGTGTCCGACTCTTTGCGACCCCATGGGCTGTAGCCTACCAGGCTCCTCTGCCCATGGGATTTTCCAGGCAATAGTACTGAAGTGGATTGCCATTTCCTTCTCCAAGGAACCAAAATAATATTAAACCATTCCNGGTGGTGGTGGTGATGGGGTGCTCTGGGCAGTGGGGGCTCGCAGTGCCCCCCCAAACCATGCACGTTCAGATAAGCCTCCCTGGGGCAAGATTACTGCCCCATTTTGAAACTAGTAATACCTAAAAGGAAAAAACCCCAAAAGTCACTTGGACTGTATGCCTATGTGTGTCTGTGTATGCCTGTGCATGCACACATGCGTGTGTGTGTGTTACCCCACTGCAAAGAAAGCAATCCACTTAGGGTACTCAGAAAAGTAGGGTCATTCTTACTGACTGCTAAAATGACAAATTAGACAAAATCGCTTTTTCTAAAGCAGGGACCATCAATCTTTTAAAAATCAAATTTTCTGACAGGATTTGTTTAAATAAAGGCAAAGAGCCTGATGCATGAAATTCTGGGAGCGATGGCAAGACGGAACATGACTCAAGCAGAGCAGCTGGGCGGCAGTGGAACGTGGACTCCTCCTCTCCCTCAGCTGGCACAGCGCCGCCGTGCCTTGTTCAGTGATGCCTGAACAGAACCGCTGCCTCTTCAGCAGGGGGTGCAGGGATGGATAGCAGTCTGCACCCATGCATTCTGGAGAGAGGGTCACGAAAGGTATCATCTATGACGTTCATCTTCCTGAGAGTGGAGACTCTTGTCTCTTCTTCCATTTATCTATACCCCAGACTGAATCGCTTCAGGTATTAATTCAATTCAGTTGCAGTGTCTTAACTGGGCAGAAAGTGCCACGGCCAGTTTGTGAGTGCTTTGAGTACATCACCAGAGTCCCAGTTTTTAAGCACCCTGTCAATCTGTGGCAACATGAGCCTCAACTCAGCACTGTGGTGTCCACCCAGATTCTTCACCCAAGTACCTTCAGGTAGCAATCTCGTTGCTCCTCACCAAAATCGCTGTCTTCATCTTCTTCATCACTTCTCCAAGACAAAGGTTCCGGAAGCTTCTTGTCCCACTGCTGCTCGGCAAGACCAGGACTGATGTCTTCCTGATCATCTTGCTGTGCCAGGGAGATGACCAACAGTGGATAAATATGCTCAGGCACACAAACGCCCGCCTGGCTGGACCCCAAAGTCACCCGCTCTCAGGCCCTCCCCTACTCTGTTCTGTCCAGCCAGGCATGAGATCAGTCCACCACCCTCTCCAAACCCCAAATCACTCGGGAGGCAGCAGAGGAGGAAAGAAGAAAAGATAGTGAGGGTGAAAGCTACCAGCCATGTCAATTAAAGCACCATCAGCTCCGCTAAACTGGCATCTACTTTCCCAGGCCACACCCTTTATACAGAAGCTGCCAAAATTAAAACCTCAAGAAAGAAAAATGTATACATGAAAGCTACAAGCACATGGATATGCAGAAGATCTGGTCTTGGAACACAGGCTTCTGGAGACCATGGAACCAAGTCAAGACATGCTTTATGCAACACCAGTTACATAAAAGGTAAGGTAAAGTCGCTCAGTCGTGTCCGACTCTTTGCGACCCCATGGGCTGTAGCCTACCAGGCTCCTCTGCCCATGGGATTTTCCAGGCAATAGTACTGAAGTGGATTGCCATTTCCTTCTCCAAGGAACCAAAATAATATTAAACCATTCCAAAAGACATTTACTCTCTCCATTCCTATTTTTCTCATCTCATCTTGGACATGACTCTCTCTCTATACACACACACAGACACACACACACACATCAAATGGAATCATTGGTAAAGCAGGTGGTAGAAAAGATAATAAAGAACAAGAAACTAAAGGCAAACAAAAGCAAGCTCGCCTTCTTACCTCCGCCACTGTAAGAATGCCATACTGGATAAACCTGCCCACTGTTTCATGGCAAACTTGGTAAAAGGTCTGGCAGGGCTGCAAAGAAAGGGCATTTCAGTGTAAATCTCATGGTCTTCCACTTATCTTTTTTAAAGACAGAAGACAGTGTACAAAGTGGCTGCCAAATGCTTCCCTGGTATCACCTGCCTCACTCCACTAGTCAAGCACTAAGATTTCCGACGCCACCCTCTTGACAAGCTCACACTGTGGACAAAGTCCGAGAGAGGCCTTGTTGCCCAACTGGCAGAGTGCCCAGTGAGGCACCACCTGCATACAGAGCTCCTGAGCCAGGTTCCCCCAGCCCCACCCCTCCAGTAGAGTGCGGCCTCCGAAGGGCTACGTGACCGGCCCCTACACCTACTTTTTTCCTTTATAAGACAATTTCCCTGCAAAATCTATCTTACAGTAAATGCTGTACACAAGGTGGTAGATGAGGAAATGCAATATGTATTCAAGTAATTTAAAAAAACCCAAGTGAAAGACAACATCAACCTTGAAAGCCTTATCTACCCTTTTCTCTCCCATCCTGCCCACCAGATTCACACGAAACAGATTCCACAAAAGGACGCAAATTTAACATATACAGACAATGCTGTGGAGGAGGGCTGTACTCCCAACACCTGTACTCAGAAATGTCCCAGGACACATTCCCATAAGTGGAAAACAACAGACTTTAAAATAAGAATTTTATTCATTGATGACTTTGAGGGGAAAAAAAAACTCTCTACTGCTTAATATATATGCCTCATTATAAATGTCTAGAAGTGTTTAAATATAACACAAATGCTCATTAGTTCTGCTGGGCCTTAGCTCCCCCATTTGAAGGAGGGGCTGAGCAGATGAGTTTTAAGACTGTTTCCGAGTCTCATCTTCTAGGTTTCTCTCATCCACGGGCGGGCACGTTAATCATTTACAAACCCCTGACCCAGTGGCTTATGCATGATAAGAGGTTCTGTGCCTCTGGATCTGAGCGATGGGGAACGCTGAGCCCTTGGAGCCATCACAGCACAGGAAGGGTTCTCTGGAGCAGTGACCCCAAGAGCAAACCAAGACAGTAACCGCACAGTGGTCTGGTGGTCACTGAGACCCAGGAGGAGGCTGCAAAGCTTCAGTAATAGACCAAAAATTCTCTCAGAGGAAAGCATTTTCTGTTTTCATTAAGATGCTCAAGAATAAGAGAAGAGGAGACACTAAAGGGTCTTCACTTACGAGAGAGATGGTGCCTTCACTGGAGAGCAGATGGCACAGGCTGGCGGCCTTGCGCACCAGCTGCTCCTGGCTGACCAAGCTGGGAGACGCGGGCCCTCCTGGGCCCCTCTTCTTCAGAACTGCGTAAAGGCTGCAGGCTGAGAGAGTAAAAGCATCAGCGAAGCTGCAGCCTTAGCTCTCCAAGAAAAACCTTGGAGCAGCTCAGACTGGCTGGACGACCACAAAAGGTCGTTGACACGGCCAAAATAATTATCTGCGTTCACGGAAATTTAAGTAAATCCCTTCAGAATTTACTTCTTCTGATTCCATGTGCTCCCAACCCTGTGAGACCTTCTTCAGAGGCTTCCATCCCCTCTGCCCTCCCTCTCTCCTCTGTTCCCCCACTCACTTCACTCCCACAAGTACGTCTCATCTCACCTAGATTTCCAGATCCTGGGCAGCAAGACATCTGACCTCTCCTACTTGGTAAATCATGTGATACTATGTATACAGCAGTTCAGTTACTACTCACTGAATAGCAAATATAAAAATAAGCTATAATCAGTGAAACAGCAGATGACACTTTTATTTCAAAACTAAAACTATAGCAACACATTCCCTGAGACCAGGGACTATCATCCAAACTGAAGTAGATACCATCACATGCTTTTGGCCACTTGATCTGCCCTGAAAATACTTCAGGGCCTGACATACCTATGATGGCCTCCATGATAAAGACGTGGAGCACCCCATTGCTGTAGAAGTTGAGTTCAAAGACTGATGGGATAGTTGTGCTAGGAGTAATAAAAAACTCATCGTTCTTGCTGGTGTGGGTGATTGTGATACAGTTTCCCAGCAGCTGGATGGCATGCATGACTACATCTTCTGAATTTCCTGAGAAACCCAAGTCAAAATCACGAGCCAGGACTTCCTCTTTCATCACAAAGAAGTCTTCCACCAATGTGGAGAGGTCAATTCCCTATAAAAACAGACAGAAGTGGTCTCATGAGAACACAAAACCCACTTCTCAAAAGATGGAGAGACTGCCCCAAGGATTTTTTTTTTCCCCTAGCCTTGGCTTTCCTGAAGTTTGCCATCAGGAAAAAAAAAAAAAAAAAGGCAGAACACCAGTGTAAAGAAAGCTAGAAAACTGGTTAAAAAGCTGTCCAGCAGGAATGTCAAGATACTTCATGTCCAGAGCATATTCTAGCCACAAAACCTGATGTAGCATGTAAGATCTCAAAGGGAAAAAGCCACCTTCTGGAAAGAAGCAGTACTTATTTTTTAGCAAGAATTTCTCAAATTTCTGGGCTGGTATTTATATATTGGCACTACATTTGGTGTTCAGAACATGATTGCGACAGAGACAGACAGACATTCTTTCCCATCACAGGGCTTAGACAGTGTATTGTAGGAAAGCAGAGTGCAAGTCCTAAATACAAGTCAAATAGCTTGGAAACCATTACAATCAGAATACTCTCTCTATGTCAAAAGACATGCCTTATTTTCATTAACTGTATTCTTCAAAGAATGCCTTACTGTCAGATAAAACAGTCCCTGAGGCTTTTTTCATATAGATGTCTTCCTCCATTGGGTTGTAAGCCCCTGTAGGCAGAGTCCTCAGACTATTTTACTGTTCACATCACTGGACTGTGCTTCCCTGGTGGCTCAGATGGTAAAGAATCTGCTCGCAATGCGGGAGACCTGGGTTCGATCCCTGGGTTGGGAAGATTCCCCTGGAGAAAGGAATGGCTACCCACTCCAGTATTCTTGCCTGGAGAATTCCATGGACAGAGAAGCCTGGCAGCCCCCATGGGGTCGCAAAGAGTCGGACATGACTGAGTGACTTTCACTCACAGGACGAGCTGGAAGGGAGCCAAATCTATCAGTGGACAAGCATCTGAAAAGCGGACAAAGCATTTCCCTGCTTTCTGTTGAACTCCAGTGACACCGCAGACATACCTGCCTGTGTCTGTAGAGAAGCAGACAGGCCACGATATGTGTCGACATAATGGCACAGGATTTGCTAGCAGCTGGAAGGCAAACACAAATCTTTTAGCTGTGCTTTTTAATATAGCTGAAACTTTTTAAAAAGTACCTAAATCTTAAAAAAAAAAAAAAGTATCTTAATTAGGAACATTTAAAACTATAAAAGTCTTCTACTGTATTTATTATACCTGATTCACCAAAGGGCAATCACAATTTGCTCTGGACCAGTGGAAGCTCATTAGAGATCACTGCTCATATAATAGAATTCAGTCTAAGATAGGTCTACCCTCAACCCAGAAATCGATTTTAACTTCCTCTTTTCAATCTGGACCAGAGGCAGGTCAGAGGTAGGAAGGAAGGGGACAGACAGACATCTGAGAATGAGTATAGTCCATAATTCAATATTCTGAATTTGTAGAAATTTATAATCATACAAATCAAATATGAGACCATCTATGGAATAATCTAAGATAAAGACACCATTTGTGGGTTTTCTGAGATGATAATGAAGTNGGTAGGAAGGAAGGGGACAGACAGACATCTGAGAGTGAGTATAGTCCATAATTCAATATTCTGAATTTGTAGAAATTTATAATCATACAAATCAAATATGAGACCATCTATGGAATAATCTAAGATAAAGACACCATTTGTGGGTTTTCTGAGATGATAATGAAGTCATGAATACTTCATTCATAATTAATGTTACCTCGAGTGTTTAAGGAACAAAAAAGTTCCCAGTACCACATATATTTGGCCTTTAAAAAGTATATTTAAAAAGCCTTCATAATACTTGTTTTATAAATGGAAAACAGCACAAAACTTCAAAACAAAATTTTTTTATAGACTAGACAGCAACCCATCTGGTCATCTGGGTAGTGGGTTTTATCTTTACTTTCCAGTTTTTCAACATTTAAGGATGTATTATTTTCAGCAACCAGGATTTAAGCAGAGACTAAATCAGACATCCTCAGAAAAGAGGATCTTGGCCCAGCATAAAGCAGTGGCAGCAGTGGCTAGACAGAAAGGAGCAAGATGAGGTGAGGATGCCCCCACACTGACAGCAAGCACGGAGGGCCTAATCTGATGGGGAGGAGCCACAGGGAAGGGCGAAGAAATCCCAAGCTATTGCTGCTTCCGACCTTAAAGCAGCCTCTACAACGTAATACAATGCTGCCATTTGCAACTTAAGGATGGCTAATTCTGCAGGTAACTCAACTCCACTCTGATTCACTCCCATTGCATTATTAGCGTACAACCATCCCACTGAGAAGAGCAGAACCTCTTTAGGTACAGAGCCAATGACTCAATGTGTAGTCCCCATAGCTAGAATAAAGCTTTACATGCAAAAGACACACAATTTTACCACATAAAAAGGATCACGAGGTCACAGGGGAAAGGGACGTGCAACCATAAACCTAAAAGCTGTACCACAAATGGGTTCAGAGACTAATTCATTAGCATCTGCTAATTATCTGGCACTGTGTGAGATGCTTCATTCAGTTACCTCAAATCCTCTCGGCATGGTCGTCCTTCTAATAACTTCCTTAGTACCCTCTGCGTGTTAGCTCTAGAGGCAGAAGTAGAATCTAACTTTGCCAGGTTCCAAAACCTGTATGGTTCACGCTGCGTCACACTGAATCTGAATTACGGAATGAAAGAGTGGACTCCACTTACTGAAGAGAATGTGCTCAGCCAGATGTGCAATCAGTCTTCTTCGGCGGGTCTCATCTGTTGCATTTCTGGGCTCGTTCATGGACGTGTCTGTACCTTCATCAGCAGCATCACTGGGTCTGAAAAGTTTTTTGTTTTGTTTTGTCTTTAACTAGACCTCTATAGCCCCAATCTTTCACAAAGTAAATGACATGAGATACAAACGTATTAGATACTTCACTACATATTCTACATTTAAACCACAAATAGATTATTTCTATGAGTTGTTTTACTCCAAAATATACTTCATTATAGGCTTCTCTGGTGGCTCAGATGGTAAAGATTCTTCCTGCAGTGCAGGAGATGTGGGTTCGATCCCTGGGTCAGGAAGATCCCCTGGAGAAGGGAGTGGCTACCCACTCCAGTATTCTTGCCTGGAGAATTTCATGGACAGAGGAGCCTGGTGGGCTGCAGCCCATGGGGTCGCAAAGAGCTGGACATGACTGAGTGACTAACACATACATACCTCATTATCTTTAAGACACTCTCCTGACACAGCATGTTATTTATTTATGACTAAGTAATCTGTTGGTACATCACTTTCAGAACTCACTGGCAGAAAAAAAATGCATAAAACAAGATGCTCCATTTTAAAACAGTTTCAAAAATTCAGTATTTGAACATATTTTTAAAAGGCTTAATATTTATCTCAGTGACCATTTGATTTGAATTCTGGAAAATTCACATGAGAAACTCTTTTACATATTACATGAATGTACAATATGCATAAGCTAAACTACTACCAAAAAGAATATTTCAAGTATTCAAAAACAGAAATCAAATAAGAACTCATATATGATTCACAAAATCAAAAGGATTTTAAGATCCAAATAATCAAAAACCTTCAAACTAATACACAAAAACATTACTTCAAGATCCAAGAGAAAAATTACTCAAGTGAGGAAGTAAAAGCAAGAATATAAACGTCCTTAACAAAGTTAATCAATTTTTTCCATGCAGTATAAGAAATCTGTGTGTGCTGAGTCACTCCAGTCATGTCCGACCTCTTTGCAACCCTATGGACTTTGTAGCCTGCCAGGCTCCTCTGTCCATGGGATTCTCCAGGCAAGAATACAGGAGTAGGTCACTGTGCCCTTTTCCAGGGGATCTTCCTGACCCAGGGGTCGAACCAGTATCTCTTATGTCTCCTGCACTGGCAGGCACTCTCTTTACCACTGGCGCCACCTGGGAAGTCCGATATAAGAAATAACAGATAGTCAGTATAAAGAACTTCCATAAATCTTCAGTTCAGTTCAATTCAGTCGGTAAGTCACGTCTGATTCTTTGTGACCCCATGCACTGCAGTGTGCCAGGCCTCCCTGTCCATCACCAACTCAGGGAGTTTACTCACACTCATGTCCATTGAGTTGGTGATGCCATCCAACCATCTCATCCTCTGTCGTCCCCTTCTCCTGCCTTCAATCTTTCCCAGCATGGGGTCTTTTCAAATGAGTCAGTTCTTCACATCAGATGGCCAAAGCAATGGAGTTTCAGCTTCAACATCAGTCCTTCCACTGATTGATCTCCTTTAGGTTGGACTGGTTGGATCTCTTTGCAGTTCAAGGGCCTCTCAAGAGTCTTCTCCAACACCACAGTTCAAAAGCATCAATTCTTCAGCGTTCAGCTTTCTTTATAGTCCAACTCTCACATCCGCTGGAAAAACCAGTCTTGACTAGATGGACCTTTTCTGGCAAAGTAATGTCTCTGCTTTTGAATATGCTGTCTAGGTTGGTCATTACTTTCCTTCCAAGGAGTAAGCATCTTTTAATTTCATGGCTGCAATCACCAACTGCAGCGATTTTGGAGCCCCCCAAAATAAAATCTGCCACTGTTTCCACTGTTTCCCCATCTATTTGCCATGAAGTGATAGAACCAAATGCCATGATCTTAGTTTTCTGAATGCTGAGTTAAGCCAACTTTTTCACTCTCCACTTTCACTTTCATCAAGAGGCTCTTTAGTTCTTCTTCACCTTCTGCCATAAGGGTGGTGTCATCTGCATGTTTGAGCTAATTGATATTTCTCACAGCAATCTTGATTCCAATTTGTGCTTCATCCAGCCCAGCATTTCTCATGATGTACTCTGCATATAAGTTAAATAAGCAGGGTGACAACACACAGCCTTAATGTACTCCTTTCCCTATTTGGAACCAGTCTGTTCCATATTCAGTTCTAACTGTTGCTTCCTGACCAGCATATAGATTTCTCAAGAGGCATGTCAGGTGGTCTGATATTCCCATCCCTTTCAGAATTTTCCATAGTTTGGGGTGATCCACAGAGTCAAAGGCTTTGGCATAGTCAATAAAGCAGAAATAGATGTTTTTCTGGAACTCTCTTGCTTTTTCAATGATCCAGAAGATGTTGGCAATTTGATCTCTGGTTCCTCTGCCTTTTCTAACTCCAGCTTGTACATCTGGAAGTTCACAGTTTATGTACTGTTGAAGCCTGGCTTGGAGAATGTTGANAGATAAGTGCAGTTGTGCAGTAGTTTGAGCATTCTTTGGCATTGCCTTAAGGATACTCAAATATTACAAAATATTTGAATAATTATGTAAGTAAGAGCAAGACAGGATGAAAAATAGCTAGTAGCTAGTTACTCATTATGACCATGAGTAATTTAAACTTGATGGGAATCTTCCAGACTTTGGAAAATCTTGGCCTTTTAGATTTAATTTGTCATAGAGGGATAATGTGAGCCTGTGAGATGCTCCTATAGTCTTGACCCAGAACACAATGACTAGAAGACTCAGGGTCTCACTGTTGGACAGAAGCACAGGTAATTAATCCTTCAATCAAATGTCCTGGAAGACAGTGGGCAGTGAATCTTCTTGACCATTTGTTGTTGCATAAACTTTCATCATATGTCTCAGTAACCTGTGCCTGGGACCAGCTTATATATTGCATTATTTAAGTTGTTAAAGTCACAACCTTCATATTCTGCAGGCTTTTTATTATGCAGGATGTCATTAGAATGTTCTGTGCCACGGCTTTGTAACAGCTCTCTGATAGAAAGTAGAGGAAGCCCACCTCTCCAAGCCTCAAATAGTAAAAGTAAGGTTTTAATTAACTGTCATCACTGTCAATAGTCTCAAGCAGAGGAGGTGAGGCAGTGCCTACATTGACCCTGTGGTGATGCGTGGATTGATTTCTTTTTGCCTGCTTTGCCATCTGGAACCTGAGAAATTATTATGGGTAAAGCATGATGTTTATCTTATGATACACCCCAGATAGAGAAATGAAAGGATTTTGTCAATAAGCCTATCTTTACCTGTTGGGTCTAGCTTTTGAAGTTCAGAACCTTTTAAAAAATAATTTATTCATTCTCTTTGGACCTGGTAAGAGAAGAATCTTCCCTGAGTATTCATCAAAAATTCTCCTTAAATGACACAATATCTATATCATAGTTGTGTGAATTTTCCCCAGCTGTCTCCTTTACCTGGCAACATATCCGTCTTCTTTTAGCAACTAAGGGGCTTCCCTGGTGGCTCAGATGGTACAGAATCTGCCTGCAGTGCAGGAGACCCAGGTACCATCCCTGGGTCAGGAAGATCTCCCTGAGAAGGGAATGGCAACCCACTCCAGTATTCTTGCCTGGAGAGTTCCATGGACTGAGGAGCCTGGTGGACGACAGTCCATGGGGTCCCAAAGAGTCAGACATAGCTACATGACTTTCACTTAGCAAATAAACTCCTCTTCACCCAACTGAGCTGAGTGCTTCTTGGCCAGTGTCTCCACCATGGTGCCCAGCCCTTTCTGGTCCACCATGAGCTCTTGGAGGACTTGGACTTGTCCTCCTTATATGTATATCCTCTCTTCATTGTACACACACACGCACACACACACGTGTGTGTACATGGATATGTTTGGTATCCAAGTACATTTTATTCATTTGAAAGAGGGCCCAGGGTTTCCTAGTGTAGGATAGGTCAGCTTTTAGTCTTTTACTTTTTAAATTGAAGTGTATTTGATTTACTATGTTGTGTTAGTTTCAGGTTTACAGCAAAGTGATTCAGTTATACATGTCTATATATATTTACCTTCATTGACTACATTAAAGCTTTTGATTGTGTGGATCATAACAAACTGTGGAAAATTCTTAAAAAGGTGGGAATCCCAGACCACCTTACTTGTCTCCTGAGAAACTTGTATGAAGATCAAGAAGTAACAATTAGTACTGGACTTGGAACAACTGACTGGTTCCAAATTGGGAGAGGAGTACATCAAGGCTATATATTGTCACCCTGCTTATATAGCTTTTATGCAAAATACATTATGTGAAATGCCAGGCTGGATAAATCACAACCTGGAATCAAGATTGCTGGGAGAAAATCAATAAGCTCAGATATGCAGATATTACCACTCTAAAGGCAGAAGATGAAAAGGAACTAAGGAGCCTCTGGATGAGGATAAAAGAGGAGAATGAAAAAGCTGGTTTGAAACTCAACGTTCAAAAAATGAAAATCAAGACATCCAGTCCCATCACTTCATGGCAAATAGATGGAGACAAAGTGAAAGCAATGACAGATTTTATTTTCTTGAGCTCCAAAATCACTGCAGATGGTAACTGCAGCCACAAAATTAAAAGGTGCTTGCTCCTTGGAAGAAAAGCTATAACAAACCTAGACAATGTATTAAAAAGCAAAAGCATGACTTTGCCAACAAGGGTCTATATAGCATGGTTTTTCCTATAGTCGTGTACAGATGTGAGAGTAAAAAAGGCTGAGAATTTGATGCTTTTGAATTGTGGTGCTAGAGAAGACTCTTGAGAGTCCCTTGGATTGCAAAGAAATCAAACCAGTCAATCTAAAGGAAATCAATCATTAGTATTCCAAGGAAAGACTGATGCTGAAGCTGAAGCTCCAATACTTTGGCCACTTGATATGATGATCTGACTCATTGAAAAAGTCTCTAATGCTGGAAAAGACTGAGGGTAGGAGGAGAAAGGGGCAACGGAAGATGGATAGCATCACCGATTCAATGGACATGAGTTTGACCAAACTCAGAAAATATAGTGAAAGGCAGGGAAGTCTGATGCACTGCAGTCCCTGGGGTTGCAAGGAGTCAGACACAAATTAGTGACGGAACAACAAAAATATATTTGTATATTCTTTCTGTCTAGCTATTTCTCTTGAACTGAATTGAAATTAAAATATCATTAACTGATATCCACAGAAGAGATAAAAATGTTTAAAAGCTT
Source organism: Raphicerus campestris (assembly GCA_006410735.1). Classification (NCBI taxonomy): domain Eukaryota; kingdom Metazoa; phylum Chordata; class Mammalia; order Artiodactyla; family Bovidae; genus Raphicerus; species Raphicerus campestris. The sequence continues at coordinate 125,556 of SJYW01039991.1, read as the reverse complement.
TGGGATCAGACAAAACTGGGTTCAAATGCTATTTTGACCATTTATTGCTCAGATGCTGCTGGAAAAATTAATATCTGAGTCTTATCTTGTTGTTTGATAAAATTAGAATCATAAGAGTTCTGTTAGATAACACCTACCTAGTGATTGTCACAAAGAAGGACTTATTTTTTGGTCTACTCTCCTTTTCTGTTTTCAAAGAAGAGTTGCTTTTAGATTATTTTCACTTTAAAAGAGGCCTATTGATGATTGTTCCTTGCATAAGCAAAGGAACAAATCATGGGTATTCCTCTCTTTTTGTTTATTTGCTATTTCCTTTGTGGGAAACAATACATAAATGAAAATTTGGCATCAGACTCTGGGAACCAGAAGCATCAGAGCCACTTGGGAACTGGTGTGAAATGCAGAATTCTAAAATGTATTTGGTGAGGAAGGTGCATTTCAGGAAGAGCCTTGAAAGATTCAAGTGCCTGTTCAATTGTGAGGAGAACTGAACCAGAGTGGATGCTGACCCCTGATTTGAGGAGTGGTGGGAAGTTAATATTAGCTTTTGTGTTATTGGTACAGGGATTTCTATGGTAAGAGTGACCATTTGGGTAGAACTTCTTTGTGGTGAAAGGAGGGCTGGGTTTTAATGGCTGTGATTGCCTGCATCTCCTGGTTGTATTTTATTTCATGGGTGTGCCAGCCTGGAGCTCTGGAACCTGTGTAACAGTTACCGCCCCCAGAGGAACCAGCTCATGTGCCCATCTTGACATGGAAACAGTGGCTGGTGGTTTGATTTCATTTATCTGTTGATGATTGTTCCCTGTGGCCATGTCAGCAGACTGTAGTCTTGTGCCTCCCCAGGGATTCAGCAGACTGAAACAAAACTTTTCTTTTATCCTTTGTTGTTTTATTAAAAACAAAAAACCTCTAAAAGAAGCAAGGCTTTAATATTTTATATATATATGTGTATATATATATATATATATATATATATGAAATAAAATAAAATGCAATGAAATAAATACATGTAATAAAATACAACTGGGAGATGCAGGCAATCACAGCCATTAAAACCCAGCCCTCCTTTCACCACAAAGAAGTTCTACCCAAATGGTCACTCTTACCATAGAAATCCCTGTACCAATAACACAAAAGCTAATATTAACTTCCCACCACTCCTCAAATCAGGGGTCAGCATCCACTCTGGTTCAGTTCTCCTCACAATTGAACAGGCACTTGAATCTTTCAAGGCTCTTCCTGAAATGCACCTTCCTCACCAAATACATTTTAGAATTCTGCATTTCACACCAGTTCCCAAGTGGCTCNTCACTGACATTTCATTTCAAGGGTATTGGCTTGGTTGACTATCTTTCAAGCCTCCACACATTTATTTGAAACTTGCAGATGTTTTTGTACCAATTAAATGTCTATACTCTGAAGATGACCATTCATGAGCAATTCCAGAGTTTCATTGGTGACAGGTAGATTTAGATTTTCATAACCATTTAAGTGGATACTTTTTGTCCTATCTTGTGTGATAACCAAACAAATTTCACTTCTGAGTGTTGGATGACACCTTAGGAAGTGTTTTTCAGGAGGAAAGATGGCTTTACTATTTTCTAGCTTCTCTTTTAGGTGTTGGTTCAACAAACATTTTAAACATATTTACAACAGAACATGTCCTTAGAGTAAAAAGACATGAGAAGTGTACAGAGTTTCTGCTTTCAAGAGGTCAAGAATTTGGTAGACAGACAAGCAGTGCTTAATTGCAAATAAAATGTGATGTAATTGCTTGACTCTAAATTAAATAAGACAAAGATATGTATAAGTACAATTTTTGTCCCAGAGAGAACAAAGGGAATGTTTAGGTGAGAACCTGAAGTCCCAGAACAGGTAAATAAATTTGGATATGTGTAATTAAGAAGAGACCCCCATATGGACCACGGTGACAAAAGGACATTCCACTGGGGGGAAATGCACCTACTCAGGCCTGGAAATATGAAACAGTATTGTATATTTGGAGAACTGAAAGTATCTGAATCTGTTTATAGTAGTAGCTCTTACCACTTGTCAAACATTTTTCATTGTGACAAGTAGTGAAAAATATATTTTATATAGTGATGCAGTACCCAACACGTGTACACACAAATTTAACAGGAACAAAGGACGAAAACTTCACAAAATACTATTTGATAATATTTTATAAATAATATTTGCTGCTGCTGCTAAGTCACTTCAGTTGTGTCCAACTCTGTGTGACCCGATAGACAGCATCCCACCAGGCTCCTCTGTCCCTGGGATTCTCTAGGCAACAATACTGGAGTGGGTTGCCCTTTCCTTCTCCAACGCACGCATGCATGCTAAGTCGCTTCAGTCATGTCTGACTCTGGGCAACCCTATGGATAGCAGCCCAACAGGCTCCTCTGTCCAGAGGATTCTCCAGGCATTTAACAATAATTTAAATAATGTTTATCCTTGCTAAATACAATATGCTTTGATATTTTCTTTCCTCATCTCTGTGGTTCTGTTTCATTTAAAAATCCTGGTCATGACTTATTAAGCTGATGACCATTTATTAGTGGGTCATTACTTACAGTTTGGAAAATAATGGTATGTTCTGTAAGTACTCAGGGGGAGGAAACCAGACTGGAGAGTCGTCAAGTATCAGATCACGCTAGAGGAAAACATAGGCAGAGAAATCTTTGATAAAAATTGCAGCAATGTTTTTTGGATCTGTTTCTTGTAATAATGGAAATGAAAGNACATAGGCAGAGAAATCTTCGATAAAAATTGCAGCAATGTTTTTTGGATCTGTTTCTTGTAATAATGGAAATGAAAGCAAAAATAAACAAATGGGACTTAACTAAACTTAAAAGCTTCTGCACAGCAAAAGAAATCACAAAAAAAAGCAAAAAGACAACCTATAGAATGGGAGAAAATATTTGCAAACAATATGACTGACAGGGGACTAATTTCCAAAATATAAAAACAGATCATGCAACTCAGTAACAACAACAACAACAACAACAAAACCCCCAAACAACTCACTAAAAAAATAAGCAGAAGACTAAAACAGACTTTTCTCCAAATTCTATTTTTTCCAAAAGAGATGTAATGATGGCCAAGAGGCACATGAAAACATGCTCCACATCACTAATTATTACTAAAATGGAAATCAAAATTAAAATTACATACTATCTCACACCAGTCAGAATGGCCATCATTTAAAAGTCTACAAATAATAAATGCTGGAGAGGGTTTGGAGAAAAGGGAACCTTCTTACACTACTGGTGGAAGTGTTAATTGGTGCAGCCAATATGGAGAACAGTATAGAGATTCCTTAAAAAACTAAAATTAGAGTTACTATATGATCCAACAATTCCACTCATGGGCATATATCCAGAAAATAGAAAATCTCTAATTCAAAAAGATACATGTGCAACAGTGTTCATAGCCACACTATGCACAATAGCTGAGACATGCAAGCACCCTAAATGTCCATCAACAGATTAATGAATAAAGAAGTTAAATATATATATATATATATGCATGCATTAGTATATATATACACATGCATAGAAACACAATGGAATATTACTCAGTCATAAAAAGGAATGAAAATTTTTTCATTTTTAGCAACATGGAAGGTTACTGAGTGAAGTAAACTAGACAGAGAAAGACAAATATGATACATTTACATGTAGAATTTTGAAAAAAAGGATATAAATGAACTTATATGCAAAAGAGAAATAGCATCACAGACATAGAAAACAAACTTCTAGTTACCAAAGGCGGAAGAGGTGGGGGGAGGGATAAATTGGGAATTTTGGATTAATAGATACACACTGCTAAGCTGCTAAGTCGCTTCAGTTGTGTCCGACTCTGTTTGACCCCATAGACAGCAGCCTACCAGGCTCAGCCATCCCTGGGATTCTCCAGGCAAGAATACTGGAATGGGTTGTCATTTCCTTCTCCAGTGCATGAAAGAGAAAAGTGAAAATGAAGTCACTCAGTCGTGTCTGACTCTTAGCAACCCCATGGACTGCAGCCTACCAGGCTCCTCCATCCATGGATTTTCCAGGCAAGAGTGCTGGAGTGGGGTGCCATTGCCTTCTCTGAGATACACACTACTATGTATAAAATGAAGTGAAGAAGTGAAGTGAAGTCGCTCAGTCATTTCTGACTCTTTGCGACCCCCTGGACTGTAGCCTACCAGGCTCCTTCTTCCATGGGATTCTCCAGGTAAGAGTACTGGAGTGGGTTGCCATTTCCTTCTTCAGGGGATCTTCCCGACCCAGGGATCAAACCCGGGTCTCCCGCATTCCAGGCAGACGCTTTAACCTCTGAGCCACCAGGGAAGCTCATGTATAAAATAGATAACAACAATATAGAACAGGGTGATATATTCAATATTTTGTAATGACATAAGGGAAACACATCTGAAAAGTATGTGTATATGTACACACACACACACACACACACATATATATATATATATATATAACTGAACCATATATACATATATATAAAACAATCTCTTTGCTGTATACCTGAAACCAACATAACATTGCCCATCAACTACACTTTGATTAGAAAAATGATTCCTAGATTTTGACTTGAGCAACTGGATGGATGGTAGAATCACTTGTTGAGATGTAGTGGGCTCATGTATGTTACTGTGCAGGACAAGGATGCTTATTAAGAATTTTGTTTTGCTTGAGGTAAACTTGAGATGACTATTGATTTCCAAAAGAAGATGTCAAGTAGATAGTTGAATACATTAGTAAAGAGTTTAGTGAAGATATCTGGAACTAGATTCATAAATGTGAGTGCTTTTGACATGTGGGTGGTATTTAAAATTGTGGGATAGTTAGGAATGAGATAGGGAGAGGAAGCAGATAGAGAAAAATAGTGAATTAGTTGTTGGTGAAATGGGTTCAAATATTAAGAGATCTAGCTAAGGAGGGGAAGACAAAAAGTACTGGAAGCTGGTGGTTAATGTGGTAGAAAGAAGCCTGGGTGGTTGCCCTTAAAATACCAGCAGGAATAAGAGTTTTCTAAAGAAGAAAGGTTTTGATTGTGTCAAATGCTGACTAGATGTCAAGTGGCAGGGAAGAAGTCATTGCATTTGGAAGGAGAACTGGAGTGGTGTTAGAAAGAGGAATTTTGGTAGAGTGGTGGCTTTGGAAGCAGTAATGGAAGGGCTGGAATGATGATCGTAAGGACATGGAGGTTGGGACAGGAGTTGTGCCAGAGCCNTAGCAGGGAAGAAGTCATTGCATTTGGAAGGAGAACTGGAGTGGTGTTGGAAAGAGGAATTTTGGTAGAGTGGTGGCTTTGGAAGCAGTAATGGAAGGGCTGGAATGATGATCGTAAGGACGTGGAGGTTGGGACAGGAGTTGTGCCAGAGCCCAGGAGGCAATGAGAATGCCTTTCTGTCTACTCCAAGTGCAATGGATGTTATTGAAAGGTTTTCAAAGAGTTTTGAAATATCTTGTGGATAGTGTAGGGAGAGGCAACATAAGGTGGGTGTGTGTGGCTAGAGAGAGTGAGCAATTGTGAGGCTTTGCAGTGGTCTACGTGAAAAAGGATGGCAGCTTATTCTAAGCATTTGGCTTTNCTGTGATTATCTGGGTCATGAAGATCTTTTTTGTATAGTTCTTCTGTGTTTTCTTGCCACCTCTTCTTAATATCTTCTGCTTCTGCTGAAAGTGAAAGTGGAGTCGCTCAGTCGTGTCTGACTCTGCGACCCATGGACTCTAGCCCACCAAGCTCCTCCGTCCAAGGGATTCTCCAGGCAAGAATACTGGAATGGGTTGCCATTTCCTTCTCCAAGGATACTGGAGCGGGTTGCCATTTCCTTCTCCAGGGATCTTCCAGACCCAGGGATCGAACCCAGGTCTCCCACATTGCAGGCAGACGCTTTAACCTCTGCACCACCAGGGAAGCCCATGCCATTTCTGTCCTTTATCAAGCCCATCTTTGCCTGAAATGTTCCCTTGGTGTCTCTAACTTTCTTGAAGAGATCTCTAGTCTTTCCCATTCTGTTGTTTTCCTCTATTTCTTTGCACTGATCACTGAGGAAGGCTTTCTTATCTCTCCTTGCTATTCTTTGGAACTCTGCATTCAAATGGGTATATCTTTCCTTTTCTCCTTTACTTTTCACTTCTCTTCTTTTCACAGCTATTTGTAAGGCCTCCTCAGAAAGCCATTTTGCTTTTTTGCACTTCTTTTTCTTGGGAATGGTCTTGATCCTTGTCTCCTCTACAATGTCACAAACTTCTGTCCATAGTTTATCAGGCACTCTCTCTATCAGATCTAATCCCTTGAATCTATTTCTCACTTCCACTTTATCATCGTAAGGAATTTGATTTAGGTCATACCTGAATGGTCTAGTGGTTTTCCCTACTTCCTTTAAGCTTGAATTTGGCAATAAGGAGTTCATGATCTGAGCCACAGTCAGTTCCCAGTCTTGTTTTTGCTGACTGTATAGAGCTTCTCCATTTTTAGCTGCAAAGAATATAATCAAACTGATTTTGGTATTGACCATCTGGTGATAAATCTTACCTTGAGGGAAGTATAGCTGGCAGCAATGCTTCCTCCAAAGAAAGTGGAGCAGAAACAGGTTTCTGACTTTGGCTTTCTAAATATTCCTGGAAAAATAAAACACAATCATTTACTCCCACTGTCTGACTCCCATAAACATATATAAAATATAATTTAATCTTCAAAAAGTTAAAAGTGAGTTGTTAATAAAATGAGCCATACTATTGATATATAACATGAGAAATACTTTCTATTAGCCTAAACTATCTTCAGAAGTGCAGAATGACTCATAGAATGTTGTTAAGCATGAAATCAAAGAACTGAAGCTCCAAAGACAGAATGACGCTTAGGAAAAATCGTTTAAAAATTAAGGGCAAAACTTAACTTTTCTCACATCTTCATAAAATTAGTTGGCATTCCCAATATTATTAACAGTGATAATTGACCAACCATACCCTTTTAAAGGAAATCTGACAACCCGAAGGTCATATTATATTCAAAAGAATGTCAATTCAAAAGCAAAAACAAGAGAAGCTCTGCAGAATTTAAAAAAAATAGTGGTAAGAAATGACAAGGTCCTTAACCAGAAAGCATATGGCATAGCAGTTAGACTTCCTTAAAATAAAACTAAGAAGTGGAGCAGAAGGAGAGGCAGGACCTCTGTGCCTTATCTTTGGGTTCCCAACTCCCCATCCTTCTTTCTCCTTTACCAATTTGGAAATCTTAAGAATTTAAAACTGCAGGACCTCAGAGATTCACCAGCCCCAGGCTTCTCCATGAGGATGGCACTCTTCCTCTGAATATGTGGGTACTAGACTCCACTGAGTAGAACAGAGCATCGCCCTGGACCATCAGTGTTACCCAGCTGTGAGACATGTTTTTAAAAATGTCTCCTAAAGGCAATTTTAAAACATAACATATAAAATATTGATTTATATAAAGCATTATGCATAATTCTCATGAATTATAAAAGACAAACTATGAAACTGGTGTTTCCCAAAGACAGACATCTAGTCTCCTTTGTCAACAGGCATATCGGTGGAAAAATTCAGGAAATACTCCTCTTGTCAGAGTCTTGTTCTACAAGAGAAGAAGCTGAGGCCCTAACTCACATGGAGAAGAGGCATCGGAGGCTGGTCTGGTGCCCAGATCTTCCAACACTGAGCTAGACCGATGTTTCCACACAGCTTCAGCTCAACAGACACTCACCTTTAAGGAAAATGGTTGTGCAAAATCCACTCTGACACATCCGTAGTTTTTTCGTAACATTCTGATAACGCCTCTTGCTATGCTCCAGAGGCTCTCATTCTTCTTGGGTTTTCCCTAGTTTGCAATTTTGAAAAAATAGTATGGTAAGCAACAAAGCTAACAAATATGCAAATATTATTATCCAAAGATAAAGTTCATGAATTTTTTTAATGGAAATTGAAGGTTTATCTGGAAAAATAATGAATCAAGGAGGAAAAATACCTATCCATCTGCTGAGACCTGTCAGAAAATGTTGAGCACTCAAAGATGCTAAAAGATGCAGTGATATCATCGGGAAGGTAATTTGGCCAATGAAAAGGAAAACATTTAACACAACTTCTAATGCACTGTTTACATCATTCACAAGAATACAATTGCGAACTACTGAAGGATAAAGATGACACAATAGCCTGAAAATCTGTTCTGTGGTTCTCAGATAAAGTCAAAGAGACCACCTTATTGTGATCTGATGATCATGATGGTGCAAATTCGTAACATTAAGCAACCAAACACCAAATTCAGCCCCAGCGTGGCCTGTAAGCCAACTGTTCATTCAGTGAGTGTTTCCTGAATATTTGACATGCATAAGGCACAGTGGCATGGACACAGGACTCAGATATGATGTCATGAGACCCCATCAGGGTGAGGGAGCATACATTCAGGCTGCACACAGGCAACACAAGGAGCGGGCCTCCCAAGAGATACAGTAATTATCCAGGCCTATCATTTTATTTTTTAGTGGGATTCCTTGAGTTTTTAGTATGTTTTGAGTAATAAGCTTGACTTAAGTACCATGACCAGGACTTTCACACTAAATAAGAACAAAACTAAATCCCTCTGGAACTTGCAAACTGCTGGGAGGAACAGTAAGTTGGTAAAACCATTCTGGAAAACTGTTTGGCAGCATCTACAAAACTGAATGTACCTATGCTTTAAGAGCTATCAATTCCACTCCTAGGTACATACTCAACAAAATGCATACATATGGTCAAGAAAAAGGTTTAAGAATGGTCACAGCCCAAACCAGGAAACCAAACTTGTTTTTCAACAGAATAGACAAATTGTATATTCATACTCTGTAATAGTACACAGCTATGACAATGAACAAATTCTAACTATCTGTAATAAGTTGTTGCTTGAGCAAAGGAAACCAGAGACAAAAAGTCCACACACTATATAATTCCATTTATATAATGATCAAAAACAGGCAAGTCAATCTATTCTGTAAGAAGTAAAGATAACCAGCTACTCATGAGGGGACAGCAATGAGAGAAGGGATAAGGGGGGGTGGTTTCTAGAGTCCTTGACCTCAGTGCGATTATGTAGGTGTGTTCACGTTGTGCTAATTCAAGCTACATGCATATGATAGATGCAGTCTTTCATAATTATTCAACAGAAAGTTCATGAAAAATTGCTGCCACTTTTCAAAATTAACTTGTAGCTGCTTTGCCAACATGATCCCACCAATTCTTCAGGTTTAACTTAAAACTCTACACATAAGCAATAAGCTCTGACTAGACCAAGCCACACATACCCTTCCCAGGGCAAAGTATTCTTTCAGTATCAAGTATTCTTTCATTTCCCAACTCTTACGACTAAGGCTGGTGTTGATTAATCTAATCATGGCAATTCCTCCAAATGCAGGAAGACATGTTAACACTACCAATCAGGCTGCGATAGGAGATGAAAGCCCAGCCTACCATGTGTTATAAAATTAGAGAGTACCAAGAATATTCTCAACTAACTCTCAAAGCACTTATCTAAAAGCAAAAGGCTAAAAAAACAGAGATGACTTTTGTGCAGGTGGTCTTCTTACCAGTTGTTCGCCATTGTAATGACCCTCAATAATACGATCGTAGGAGATCCCAACAGGTATTATCAAGATGTCTGGGATGGTATTGGTAGACAGAGTATCTACCACAACTGACAAAAGTCCTGCCCGAGCACAGGAGATTTTTCCACTTCTTGAGCGTGTACCTTCCAGAAAAATCTCCAAGAACTGCTGCTGTCGAAGTAGTTCAACTATATGCTGGCATATAAGAAGAAAGGAGAACATGAACTCATGAACTCAGAACAAGCTCAGCAAAGTTGAATTCCAATGTTATATTTTTATGATAACAAAAAGTAATCAGCAAACTCATACCCAAGCAATAATCACTGAAATAATTACTCAGACAACTGTTTTTTAAAACTCTTAATCAAGTCTCTCTTTCTTCTACTATAATCACTACCATAACAGCTTTAAGGATAATTAGAGATCACACATACCCCATGGAGTAAAGCTCTGTAGAGAATATCTTTCCGTCCATCTGGCGTCTCATCTAGCCTCCGTCGTATGAAAAAGCCTCCAAGCTTATGGATCAAAGTACTATAAATTTAAGAATGCATTAATTTTTTTTAATGTAAAAAGAAGTCTCAAATTCCAGTGTGGATATAAGCCACAGGTGTTGTTTGAGCTGCTGATTATGAAAATCTGGCCATTACCCATACAGTTGACACATTTCTATCATTTACATTATGCATTAGCTTTCAGAATGTCACTGTGTATAATGAAGCTCTGTTACATCTGTTATATGCCAAAAGGAGTTTCCATGATACATTACCCTGCAAAGGTGCTGGTACAGATTTTAAGAAGATTATAAAATACTGGTCAATTTTAAAATCCTGTTCAGGCTCTCAAGACACTGATCTTTAGACATCCCCAAATTTTCCTTTGGCACATTCACTTCAAGATGAATGTGATACTTAAAAAGCTCCTTTGGGAAAATTTTCTCAAATAAGTTATTTCTTAGAGTATTCCAGTGAGATAAGGATAAGTTTATCAAACTGGAACCAAGCATAACCATCCTCCCAAAGCATGAAATAAAAATTTGCTTCATTTATGCATACATAGAACAGACAATTCTTACAACCCCATGTCTCTGCCTACAAAACTGATGAATTATTTTGATAGGAGGCAGAAATTTTCAAATACTTATCAACCTTTCCAATCTCGGAGCCTTCTCTTCTGTTCAAACAGTGTGATATTAATATAAATATTAGTACACAGTTTTGGCACCTTCTACAGTCAGCATAAGGAGGAACTTAATGTCTTTGAAAGTTAACTCTCTGAAAGTTAAACTTTGCAGAACAAATTCTTAAGGAGATGCTGCTGCTAAGTCACTTCAGTCGTGTCCAACTCTGTGTGACCCCAGAGACGGCAGCCCACCAGGCTCCCCCGTCCCTGGGATTCTCCAGGCAAGAACACTGGAGTGGGTTACCATTTAACCATGCACAAAAATAACCCATCCTGAAAAGTGGTTTGTGACTTGTACAGACTGACATGTAACCAAAGAACACTGCAAATAAACAGGTCAGATTATTTAGAATCTGTCACAGCTGAAGGAATGATAAGCTCACTGGCATAGAGGTCATGAAAAGGGAAGAAATTATCAGTGTTTATCAGGCAATTCCCAGAGATTCACCTCGAGAATCAATCCAACATAGAGGGAATAAGCACATAAATTGTTCTGATTATAGGGGAGGCAAACGGTTACGGGCAAGGCTTCTCTAGAGCCCAGACGAAAAAGCCCTCTTTATGCTCAGTCTATAAACACTGTTTCAAAAAAGTGAAAGTGAAAGTTGCTCAATCATGTCCAGCTCTTTGTAACCCCATGGACTATACAGTCCATGGAATTCTCTAGGTTAAAATACTGGAGTGGGTAGCCTTTCCTTTCTCCAGGAGATCTTCCCAACCCAGGGATCGAACCCAGGTCTCCTGCATTGCAGGTGGATTCTTAACCAGCTGAGCCACAAGGGAAGCCCAAGAATACCGGAGTGGGTAGTCCATCCCTTCTCCAGAGGATTTTCCCAACCCAGGAATCGAACTGGGGTCTCCTGCATTGCAAGTGGAATCTTTACCAAATGAGTTATCAGGGAAGCCCCCTTTCAAAAAAGAAACATTTTATGACTTTCTAATTTAACTTTCCAGGTTCCTTGATACTGGGAAGAGGTACCCATGAGAAAAAGCATAGATATTCTGATCCTTGGAAAAGCATGATACTTGGAAAAGTCTGTAGCATCACATCACAGTGGATTAGAGTCAGCTGTTTGTCTATACTCCCCACTGTTTTATATGAACTATTTGAAAGCAAGGACTATGTGTCTTGTTCACCCTTGCCTGGAGCACATGTGGGCAAGTATCGGCTGACTGCATGTATGAATGGCTTCTCTTCACTCACGTGAGTCACATTAGCTACAGAACTCTGGACCGAGGGATTAGGAAGGAACTCCTTGGACTGTGACGCTGAGGATCAGACTCCCTGGCATGCAAAGCAGTGACCGCTCCCTTATGAGGCCCTGCCTGCATGACCCACCAGCCTGCTCCCCTCGGGTCACTCTCCACATTTAACCTTCCTCTCGCTCTCTATTCCTCACACAGCTGAACTGAGCGATGCTTTGTGCTCCAAAGTTTGAGACTAAACACGTCTCAAATCTATGACCGCTTCTCTGAGAAAACTATTATACCTTTCTTTAAGCCTTCATCACCTTTTTGTCTGAACTAACACAGTCAGAATTGATCTGTGAGTTGCTCAGTCTTCTTTGTACTTTCCAAATTTTCCACAATAAACATGCATTCTTTTAAAACAAAGCTAAAAATCCTAATGTCCTCATTACAATAAAATGTATCTAAAGTTATAATAGAAAAATAAAAGTTCAAAACACAATCTTCATACNGTGAAAGTGAAAGTTGCTCAATCATGTCCAGCTCTTTGTAACCCCATGGACTATACAGTCCATGGAATTCTCTAGGTTAAAATACTGGAGTGGGTAGCCTTTCCTTTCTCCAGGAGATCTTCCCAACCCAGGGATCGAACCCAGGTCTCCCGCATTGCAGGTGGATTCTTAACCAGCTGAGCCACAAGGGAAGCCCAAGAATACCGGAGTGGGTAGTCCATCCCTTCTCCAGAGGATTTTCCCAACCCAGGAATCGAACTGGGGTCTCCTGCATTGCAAGTGGAATCTTTACCAAATGAGTTATCAGGGAAGCCCCCTTTCAAAAAAGAAACATTTTATGACTTTCTAATTTAACTTTCCAGGTTCCTTGATACTGGGAAGAGGTACCCATGAGAAAAAGCATAGATATTCTGATCCTTGGAAAAGCATGATACTTGGAAAAGTCTGTAGCATCACATCACAGTGGATCAGAGTCAGCTGTTTGTCTATACTCCCCACTGTTTTATATGAACTATTTGAAAGCAAGGACTATGTGTCTTGTTCACCCTTGCCTGGAGCACATGTGGGCAAGTATCGGCTGACTGTATGTATGAATGGCTTCTCTTCACTCACGTGAGTCACATTAGCTACAGAACTCTGGACCGAGGGATTAGGAAGGAACTCCTTGGACTGTGACGCTGAGGATCAGACTCCCTGGCATGCAAAGCAGTGACCGCTCCCTTATGAGGCCCTGCCTGCATGACCCACCAGCCTGCTCCCCTCGGGTCACTCTCCACATTTAACCTTCCTCTCGCTCTCTATTCCTCACACAGCTGAACTGAGCGATGCTTTGTGCTCCAAAGTTTGAGACTAAACACGTCTCAAATCTATGACCGCTTCTCTGAGAAAACTATTATACCTTTCTTTAAGCCTTCATCACCTTTTTGTCTGAACTAACACAGTCAGAATTGATCTGTGAGTTGCTCAGTCTTCTTTGTACTTTCCAAATTTTCCACAATAAACATGCATTCTTTTAAAACAAAGCTAAAAATCCTAATGTCCTCATTACAATAAAATGTATCTAAAGTTATAATAGAAAAATAAAAGTTCAAAACACAATCTTCATACTTTAACTTTCAAAATAAGGTGATCTTACCTGAAGATGGGGATGTTGAGATTATTGCCTGAAGCAATGTACGGCGCTTTGATGTTATGGCAGAAGAGAATGAAAGTGAGCAGGAGATAGTCAATGTGTGATCTATGAACTGGCAGAAATATAAGCGGCAAATTCATCTAGCAAAAGGAAAAATGCCAAATTTAAAATTCAAATGGAAAGTTGAATTACAGTTCAAACATTTGGTTAGAATCATTCAAACACTAGCTAATTAGTGACTCATTCTGTAAAAACATTTTTCAGTAAATAAAAATGGCAATTAGTATTTCAGTGATATATTATCTAGCTAAAAACAACTGCAACAATGAAAAATAATCAGGGAAGGAAGAGAGCAATCAAGAATTCAAGGTGACTCCGTCATGTATCTTCTGAGAGGAAGCCCTAATTATATAAAAAGAATGTAGGTTTTGGACACAAGGTTGGTTTGGTTTGAAATTCTAGAGAAATGACTTATTGGCCATAACTTGGGACAGTTTCTTAATCTGTATGTGCCTTTATTTCCTCATTCATAAATTAAGGATCATTCTATCTGATTTTCAAAATTATTGCAAGGTAAATTACAGAAGGAATCCTTCATATTGCTAACAGGTCCTTCTTTACACCACTTTCCCCCCAAATACAAAGCTGGTGCAGTTATCTCACATGGGGGAAAACCTGCAAATGTGTGGGACTGCACAAGAGTATACAAAAAACATTCCCCCCAAATTCCAAAATCACTCTGCAAAATGTGGAGAAAAAAGAATGATAGATTCACATAATTCTTGCCTCAGTTGCAGCTTTAACCATTTCAAGCTGACCCTTGTGAATCTGAATATTCCAAAAGAAGCTGTTGAAGAGTTTCAGCAGCACCCATCCAGTCAGTCTGAAAGGAAGTTTAAAAAGTTTTTCAATGTATACACATATTTATATATATACACATACATAGTTTGACAGCTATCTGCCTAAACTTCTGAACCTAAAACCTAAGAGTGATTGTAACTGACTTCATGTTATGAGCACATGTGTGTGTATACATGTGAATGTGTACATCTGAACTGTGGACTTAAACTGATTTTACATATGTACTACTCATAGAAGCATCCATTTATCGTGTACTAAAATCTTATATTTTACTCTACTTGCATACTTTATACTTCAGAAGATATAGGTCAAGCAAATAGTTAAGTGAGCAGAGTGATCCCATTACTGAATACAAATCACTCCCTTTAAGACATAGGCATGTGCCGATTCATCAAGAAAAAGAGAGGGTGGGCTCAAATAAATAAAATTAGAAATGAAAAAGGAGAAGTTACAATCAACACTATAGAAATACAAAGGTCATATGAGATCACAACAAACAATTATATCCAAATACTGATAAAATGGACAACCTAAAAGAAACAGACAAACTCCTAGAAATGTACAATCTCCCAAGACTGAACCAGGAAGAAATAGAAAATGTGAACAGACCAACTACCAGTAATGAAACATCAGTTCAGTTCAGTCGCTCAGTCATGTCCAACTCTTTTCGAGCCCATGAATCGCAGCACGCCAGGCCTCCCTGTCCATCACCAACTCCCGGAGTTCACTCAGACTCACATCCATCGAGTCAGTGATGCCATCCAGCCATCTCATCCTCTGTCGTCCCCTTCTCCTCCTGCCCCCAATCCCTCCCAGCATCAGAGTCTTTTCCAATGAGTCAACTCTTCGCATGAGGTGGCCAAAGAACTGAAGTTTCAGCTTTAGCATCATTCCTTCCAAAGAATCCCAGGGCTGAACATAGTCAGTAACAACAACAAAAAAAATTCCAGCAAACCAAAGTCCAGGACCAGGTGGCTTCACAGGTGAATTCTGCCAAACATTTGTAGAAGAGTTAACACAAATCTTACTCAAACCATGCCAAAAAATTGCAGAGGGAGGAACACTTCTGATTCTGCCCATCCTAAGAAGGCAGCATCACCCTGATAGCAACACCAAAGACATCACAAAAAAAGAAAATCACAGGCCAGTATCACTGATGAACTAGATGCAAAAATCCACAACAAAATATTAGGAAACCAATTCAACAATACAGTACATTAAAAGCATCATATACCATGAAGAGCAGAATTTATCCCCGGATGCAAGAATGATTCAACATCTGTAAAATTAATGTGATACATCACATTAACAAATTGAAATTTTTTTTTTAATATATGACCATCTAAACAGATGCAGAAAAAGCTCCTGACAAAATCCAGCATGCATTTATAATTAAAAACTTCCAACAAAGTGAATACAGAGGGAACATACCTAAACATAAGAAAGGCCATAAATGAGAAGCCCACAGCTTACATCAGACTCACTGGTGAAAAGCTGAAAGCATTTTCTCTAAGGTCAGGGACATAACAAGAATGAACTTTCCTGCCACTTTAATTCAACACAGTATTGAAAAGTCCTGGCCATAGCGACCAGAAAAGAAAAAGGTATGAAAGAAATCCAAAGTGATGAGAGACTCTTGATGAAGGTGGAAGAAGAGAGTGAAAAAGCTGGCTTAAAACTCAACAATCAAAAACGAAGATCACAGCATCGGGTCCCATCACTTTATGGCAAATAGATGGGAAAACAATCAAAACAGTGACAGACTTAATTTTCTTGGGCTCCAATATCACTTCAGATGGTGTCTGCAGCCATGAAATTAAAAGATGCTTGCTCCTTGGAAGAAAAACTATGACCAACATAGACAGCATATTAAAAAGAAGAAACATCACTTTGCTGACAAAGGTCCATCTAGTCAATGAACAGTATCAAAAGGTAAAAAGATATGACACTGAAAGATGAATTCCCCAGCTAAGTAGGTGCCCAATATGCTTCAGGAGAAGAGTGGAGAAATAGCTGCAGAAAGAATGAAGAGGCTGAGCCGAGGCAAAAACAACACCCACCTGTGGGTGTGACTGGTGGTGGAAGTAAAGTCTGATGCTGTAAAGAAAACACTGCATAGGAACCTGGACTGTTAGGTCCATGAGTCAAGGTAAATAGGAAATGGTCAAACAGGAGATGGCAAGAGTGAACATCGACGTTTTAGTAATCAGTGAACTAGACCAGGAGCTGGTGACTGTGGCTCAGATCATGAACTCCTTATTGCCAAATTCAGGCTTAAATTGAAGAAAGCAGGAAAACCACTAGACCATTCAGGTATGACCTAAATCAAATCCCTTACGATGATACAGTGGAAGTGACATATAGTTTTAAGGGATTAGATCTGATAGACAAGACTGTCTGAAGAACTAAGGCTGGAGACTCGTGACATTGTGCAGGAGTTAGTGATCAAGACCATCCTCAAGAAAAAGAAATGCCAAAAGGCAAAATGGTTGTCTGATGAGGCCTTACAAATAGCTGTGAAAAGAAGAGAAGCTAAAGGCAAAGGAGAAAAGGAAAGATGTACTCATCTGAATGCAGAGTTCAAACGAATAGCAATGAGAGATAAGAAAGCCTTCCTAAGTGATCAATGCAAAGAAAGAAATAGAGGAAAACAACAGAATGGGAAAGACTACAGATCTCTTCGAGAAAATTAGAGATACCAAGGGAACATTTCATGCAAAGATGGGCTCAATAAAGGACAGAAATGGTATGGACCTAACGGAAGCAGAAGATATAAAGAAGTAGTGGCAAGAATACATTGAAGAACTATACAAAAATGATCTTCATGACCCAGATAACCACAATGGTGTGATCTCTCACCTAGAGCCAGACATCCTGGAATGCAAAATCAAGTGGGCCTTAGGAAGCACCACTATGAACAAAGCTAGTGGAGGTGATGGAATTCCAGCTGACCTGTTTCAAATCCTCAAAGATGATGCTGTGAAATTGCTGCATCCAATATGCCAGCAAATTTGGAAAACTCAGCAGCGGCCACAGGACTGGAAAAGGTCAGTTTTCATTCCAATCCCAAAGAAAGGCAATGCCAAAGAATACTCAAACTACCGCACAACTGCACTCATCTCACACCCTAGTAAAGTAATGCTGAAAATTCTTCAAGCAAGGCTTCAACAGTATGTGAACCGAGAACTTTCAGATGTTCAAGCTGGATGTAGAAAAGGCAGAGGAAAGTGAAAGTCACTCAGTCATGTCTGACTCTTTGTGACCCCATGGACTGCAGCCCGACAGGGACCTCTGTCCATGGAATGCTTGAGGCAAGAATACTGGAGTGGATGACCATTCCCTTCTCACGGTGATCTTCCTGACCCAGGGATTGTACCTCAGTCTCCTGCATTGCAGGTGGATTCTTTACCATCTGAACTACCAGGGAAGCCCAGAGGCAGAGGAAACAGAGATCAAATTGCCAACATCCACTGTATCACAGAAAAAGAGAATTCCAGAAAAACATCTACTTCTGCTTCATTGACTACATTAACCCTCTGACTGTGTGGATCACAACAAACTGTGGAAAATTCTTAAAGAGACGGGAATACCAGACTACTTTACCTACCTCCTGAGAAATCTGTACGCAGATTTCTGAAGAAGCAACAGTTACAAACGGACATGAAACAACTGACTGATTCCAAATTGGGAAAGGATTACATCAAGGCTGTATACTGTCACCTTGCTTATTTAATTTATATGCAGAGTACATCATGTGAAATGTCAGGCTGGATGAGGCACAAGCTGAAATCAAGATTGCCAGGAGAAATATCAATAACCTCAAGATATGCTGATGATACCATTCTTATGGCAGAAAGTGAAGAGGAATTAAAGAGCCTCTCGATGATAGTGAAAGAAAGAGTGAAAAAGCTGGATTAAAACTCAACAATCAAAAATCAAAGCTCATGGCATCTAGTCCCATCACTTCATGGCAAATAACTGGGGAAAAAATGGAAACAGTGACAGACTTAATTTTCTTGGGCTCCAGAATCACTGCAGATGGTGACTACAGCCATGAAATTGAAAGATGCTTGCTCCTTGGAAGAAAGGCTATGACCAAACTAGACATCGTATTAAAAAGCAGAGACATTACTTTGCCAATAAATATCCATATAGTCAATGCTATGGTTTTTCCAGTAGTCATGTATGGATGTGAGAGTTGGACCATAAAGAAGGCTGAGCACTAAACAACTGATGCTTTCAAATTGTGATGCTGGAGAAGATTTTTGAGAGTCCCTTGGACTGCAAGATCAAACCTGTCAATCCTAAAGAAAATCAACCCTGAATATTCATTGGAAGGACTGATGCTGAAGCTGAATCTCCAATACTTTGGCCACCTGATGTGAAGAGCCAACTCAGTGGTAAAAGCCCTGATGCTGGGAAAGATCGAGGGCAGGAGCAGAAGGGGTGAGAGAGGATGAGATGGTTGTGTGGCATCATGGACTCAATAGACAGTTTGAACAAACTCTAGGAGATAGTGAAGGACAGGGAAGCCTGCGTGCTCTAGTCCACGGGGTCATGAAGAGTCAGACAAGACTGAGCAAGTGAGTAACAACAAAAAGTGAAAAAGAAGAAGTGAAACCATCACTGTATGCAGATGACACAGACACTAGGGAAATCCTAAAGCCATCCAAAAACTACCAGAACTCTTTGATGAATTTGTTAAAGCTGTAGAATACAAAATTAATATACAGAAATCAGGTGTATTTCTACACACGAACAACAGACTATCTGAATGGAAATTAAGAAAACAATCTCATTCACAAATGCATCAGAAAGAATAAAATACCTAGAAATAAATCTACCTAAACAAGTAAACTACCATACTTGGAAATATGTAAGTCATGCAAGAAACTGAATGTGACACAAATAGATGGAAAGATAGACTGTGTTCAGGGCTTGAAAGAACTTATCTTGTTAAAATGACCCTATCTCCAAGGCAATCTAGAGATTCAATGCAATCCTTACCAAAATGCCAAAGGCATTTTTCACAGAACTAGAATAAATAATTCTAAAATTTGCATGGAAACACATCTGAAATAGCCAAAACAATCTTAGGAAGAACGAAAGTGGAAACATCACACTCCTTAATTTCAAACTATCCCCTAAAGTTACGGTAATCAAGACAGACAGCATGTTCTGGCACAAAAACAGATACACAGATCAATGGAACAGAGAGCCCAGAAAGAAACTCACCTTATATGGGCAACCAATCTGTGACAATGGAG
>SJYW01039991.1:86084-103579 GCA_006410735.1 Raphicerus campestris | reverse complement strand
TAGACAGCATATTAAAAAGAAGAAACATCACTTTGCTGACAAAGGTCCATCTAGTCAATGAACAGTATCAAAAGGTAAAAAGATATGACACTGAAAGATGAATTCCCCAGCTAAGTAGGTGCCCAATATGCTTCAGGAGAAGAGTGGAGAAATAGCTGCAGAAAGAATGAAGAGGCTGAGCCGAGGCAAAAACAACACCCACCTGTGGGTGTGACTGGTGGTGGAAGTAAAGTCTGATGCTGTAAAGAAAACACTGCATAGGAACCTGGACTGTTAGGTCCATGAGTCAAGGTAAATAGGAAACGGTCAAACAGGAGATGGCAAGAGTGAACATCGACGTTTTAGTAATCAGTGAACTAGACCAGGAGCTGGTGACTGTGGCTCAGATCATGAACTCCTTATTGCCAAATTCAGGCTTAAATTGAAGAAAGCAGGAAAACCACTAGACCATTCAGGTATGACCTAAATCAAATCCCTTACGATGATACAGTGGAAGTGACATATAGTTTTAAGGGATTAGATCTGATAGACAAGACTGTCTGAAGAACTAAGGCTGGAGACTCGTGACATTGTGCAGGAGTTAGTGATCAAGACCATCCTCAAGAAAAAGAAATGCCAAAAGGCAAAATGGTTGTCTGATGAGGCCTTACAAATAGCTGTGAAAAGAAGAGAAGCTAAAGGCAAAGGAGAAAAGGAAAGATGTACTCATCTGAATGCAGAGTTCAAACGAATAGCAATGAGAGATAAGAAAGCCTTCCTAAGTGATCAATGCAAAGAAAGAAATAGAGGAAAACAACAGAATGGGAAAGACTACAGATCTCTTCGAGAAAATTAGAGATACCAAGGGAACATTTCATGCAAAGATGGGCTCAATAAAGGACAGAAATGGTATGGACCTAACGGAAGCAGAAGATATAAAGAAGTAGTGGCAAGAATACATTGAAGAACTATACAAAAATGATCTTCATGACCCAGATAACCACAATGGTGTGATCTCTCACCTAGAGCCAGACATCCTGGAATGCAAAATCAAGTGGGCCTTAGGAAGCACCACTATGAACAAAGCTAGTGGAGGTGATGGAATTCCAGCTGACCTGTTTCAAATCCTCAAAGATGATGCTGTGAAATTGCTGCATCCAATATGCCAGCAAATTTGGAAAACTCAGCAGCGGCCACAGGACTGGAAAAGGTCAGTTTTCATTCCAATCCCAAAGAAAGGCAATGCCAAAGAATACTCAAACTACCGCACAACTGCACTCATCTCACACCCTAGTAAAGTAATGCTGAAAATTCTTCAAGCAAGGCTTCAACAGTATGTGAACCGAGAACTTTCAGATGTTCAAGCTGGATGTAGAAAAGGCAGAGGAAAGTGAAAGTCACTCAGTCATGTCTGACTCTTTGTGACCCCATGGACTGCAGCCCGACAGGGACCTCTGTCCATGGAATGCTTGAGGCAAGAATACTGGAGTGGATGACCATTCCCTTCTCACGGTGATCTTCCTGACCCAGGGATTGTACCTCAGTCTCCTGCATTGCAGGTGGATTCTTTACCATCTGAACTACCAGGGAAGCCCAGAGGCAGAGGAAACAGAGATCAAATTGCCAACATCCACTGTATCACAGAAAAAGAGAATTCCAGAAAAACATCTACTTCTGCTTCATTGACTACATTAACCCTCTGACTGTGTGGATCACAACAAACTGTGGAAAATTCTTAAAGAGACGGGAATACCAGACTACTTTACCTACCTCCTGAGAAATCTGTATGCAGGTGAAGAAGCAACAGTTACAAATGGACATGAAACAACTGACTGATTCCAAATTGGGAAAGGATTACATCAAGGCTGTATACTGTCACCTTGCTTATTTAATTTATATGCAGAGTACATCATGTGAAATGTCAGGCTGGATGAGGCACAAGCTGAAATCAAGATTGCCAGGAGAAATATCAATAACCTCAAGATATGCTGATGATACCATTCTTATGGCAGAAAGTGAAGAGGAATTAAAGAGCCTCTCGATGATAGTGAAAGAAAGAGTGAAAAAGCTGGATTAAAACTCAACAATCAAAAATCAAAGCTCATGGCATCTAGTCCCATCACTTCATGGCAAATAACTGGGGAAACAATGGAAACAGTGACAGACTTAATCTTCTTGGGCTCCAGAATCACTGCAGATGGTGACTACAGCCATGAAATTGAAAGATGCTTGCTCCTTGGAAGAAAGGCTATGACCAACCTAGACATCATATTAAAAAGCAGAGACATTACTTTGCCAATAAATATCCATATAGTCAACGCTATGGTTTTTCCAGTAGTCATGTATGGATGTGAGAGTTGGACCATAAAGAAGGCTGAGCACCAAACAACTGATGCTTTCAAATTGCNACCTAGACATCATATTAAAAAGCAGAGACATTACTTTGCCAATAAATATCCATATAGTCAACGCTATGGTTTTTCCAGTAGTCATGTATGGATGTGAGAGTTGGACCATAAAGAAGGCTGAGCACCAAACAACTGATGCTTTCAAATTGCGATGCTGGAGAAGATTTTTGAGAGTCCCTTGGACTGCAAGATCAAACCTGTCAATCCTAAAGGAAATCAACCCTGAATATTCATTGGAAGGACTGATGCTGAAGCTGAATCTCCAATACTTTGGCCACCTGATGTGAAGAGCCAACTCAGTGGTAAAAGCCCTGATGCTGGGAAAGATCGAAGGCAGGAGCAGAAGGGGTGAGAGAGGATGAGATGGTTGTGTGGCATCATGGACTCAATAGACAGTTTGAACAAACTCTAGGAGATAGTGAAGGACAGGGAAGCCTGCGTGCTCTAGTCCACGGGGTCATGAAGAGTCAGACAAGACTGAGCAAGTGAGTAACAACAAAAAGTGAAAAAGAAGAAGTGAAACCATCACTGTATGCAGATGACAAGGACACTAGGGAAATCCTAAAGCCATCCAAAAACTACCAGAACTCTTTGATGAATTTGTTAAAGCTGCAGAATACAAAATTAATATACAGAAATCAGGTGTATTTCTACACACTAACAACAGACTATCTGAATGGAAATTAAGAAAACAATCTCATTCACAAATGCATCAGAAAGAATAAAATACCGAGAAATAAATCTACCTAAACAAGTAAACTACCATACTTGGAAATATGTAAGTCATGCAAGAAACTGAATGTGACACAAATAGATGGCAAGATAGACTGTGTTCAGGGCTTGAAAGAACTTATCTTCTTAAAATGACCCTATCTCCAAGGCAATCTAGAGATTCAATGCAATCCTTACCAAAATGCCAAAGGCATTTTTCACAGAACTAGAATAAATAATTCTAAAATTTGCATGGAAACACATCTGAAATAGCCAAAACAATCTTAGGAAGAACGAAAGTGGAAACATCACACTCCTTAATTTCAAACTATCCCCTAAAGTTACGGTAATCAAGACAGACAGCATGTTCTGGCACAAAAACAGATACACAGATCAATGGAACAGAGAGCCCAGAAAGAAACTCACCTTATATGGGCAACCAATCTGTGACAATGGAGACAAGTATGTACAATGGGGAAGAGTCTCTGTAATGAATGGTGCTGGGAAAACTGGACAACTACATGCAAAAAGTCAAACTGGACTACTCTCTCACGCCACGCTCGAAAATAAATTCAAAATGGATTAAAGACTGAAATCTAAGACCCGAAACCATAAAACTTCTAGAAGAAAACATAAGCAATATTCACTTTGCAATCAGTCTTAGTAATATTTTTTTGGATACGTCTCTTCAGGCAAGGGAAACAAAAGCAAAAATAAAGAACTAGGTTTACATCAAATTAAAAAGTTTTTTCAGAGTGAAAAAAACTCTCAGCAAGACAAAAAGGCCACCTATTAATGGGAGAAGATAATTGCAAAAGATATATCTGATAAGGGGTTAATACCTAAAAATACAAAAAACTCAAACAAGACAATAACAACAAAAAACAATCCAATTAAAAAATGGGCAGAGGATCTGAATAGACATTTTTCCAAAGAGACACAGATGGCCAGCAGGCAGATGAAAAGATGCTCAACAGCACAAATCATTGGGAGTATACAAACCAAAACTATAATGAGTTATCACCTCACCCATCAGAATGGCTGTTATCAAAAAGATAATAAAAACAAGTGCTGGAGAGAAGGTAGAGAAAAAAGAACCCCTGTATGTGGCTGGTGGGAATTTAAATTGGGGCAGCCACTATGGAAGATAATACGGAGATTTCTCAAAAAATGAAAAACAGAACTATCATAATCCAGCAATCCCACTACTGGATATTTATCTGAAGAAAATGAAAACGCTAATTAGAAGCCATATAGACACCCTTATATTCACTGCAGCACTATTTATAATAGCCAAGATGTGGAAGCAACCTAAGTGCCCATCAATAGATGAATGGATAAAAAAGATGTGGTATGTACACACATTCAGAAATGCACAATGGATTACTACTCAGCCATAAAAAAGAATGAAATTTTGCTGTTTGTGACAACACGGCCGGACTTATGCTAAGTGAAAAAAGTCAGACAGAGAAAGACAAAAACTGTACGATTTCACTTACACGTGGAAACTAAAAATCAAGAAAAAACTATAAACATAAGACAGATACAGAAAAAAACAGGCGGTTGCTAAAGGAGAGGCAGGTGGGGATGTAAGAAATAGGTGAGGGAGATTAAGAGGTACACGCTTCAATTGTAAAATAAATGAGTGACAAGTAGGAAATGTACAGTGTGGGGAATTTAGTCAGTAACTATGTAGTACCTTTGTATGTTGGCAAATCATAACTAAACTTACAGTGGTATCACTTTGAAATGTACAGAAATACTGAACTACTGAACTACTAATATTGTGTAACAGGAACTGTTGTGGTATGGTGTGGTAGATCAGTTATATTTCCAAGCAAACTCAGAAAAAGAGATCAGGCTTGTAGTTACCAAAAGGTGGCATGGGGTTAAGAATTGGATGAAGGCAGTCAAAAGATACAAACTTCCAGCTATATGATAAATAAGTGCTAGGGATATAATATATAACACAATAATATTAATTAACACTGTTGTGTGTTATATATGAAAATTGTTGAGAGTAAATCCTAAGAGTTCTCAGCACAAGGAAAACAAAATTTCATTCTATATCTTTAATTTTGTATCAATATGAGATGATAAATGTTCAGTAAACTCAATGTGGTTTTCATAGTGGTTGTGAGTCAAATCATTATGCTGTATACTTTCAAGTTACACAGTGCTGTCTTTCAGTTATATTCAATGAAACTAAAAGAAAATAAAAAGACAGGAGCATGTGAAATCTAACTCACAATTAGGACAGAAGGCAGCGGCAGTAATACAATGGCTGCTATCAACTGACAGAGACTGAGGTACCTTGAAGCATCCCAAGCGCTACTTCTCCTGAGAGTTAAATAAGACTATAAGGAGGAGTCAGTTTTTAACATCAGAATATGTTAAAAACCTCTTTTGGACCAAGAGCATTATATTAGGAAAGTCCAGTGGTTCAGTCCTGTCTGCTCAAAACCAGATGACCCCTGATGAAAGCTTTTTGCTTTGCCTTTTAATACCTGATCATTGCTGGTGAAACGGTGGCAACCATTTCTTGAAGGATCTTTCGGGCTTTCTTCTTCACTTTATTCACAGCTTTTGATCGCTGCTGAGCAGAACCATCAGGGTTTAATTCACCAGCCACTTCCTCAATTGCCTCTTGTACTCTGATTTCAAAATGGAAAGACAGACAACGTAACTGGCTCTATGCTGCAGTCTGTATTATTTTCTAAACTACAGATACAAATCACAAAGCAAAATACACTTTCTCTTTTAAATGTGATAACACAGAAGAATAAACTCAAGTTAGAAGTGCTTTCTTTGGCTGTTTATTAAATATTAAGTATATTATATTGCTAAATCAATGACTCCCTGAGGAAGCTGTAAGGCAGATTTAAAATTTTAATTCAAATTCACTGGGTAACAACTCTGTGAATTTGAATGTTCCAGTTATGTTGTAAGGGACGCAAAGTTACACTCTGGCAGAAGGGAAGAAAAGAAAGATTATCCTTCTAGATATATAATTCAGAGGTACCCCAACCCACTGCCAAAGTAACATGATTTTTTTCTTTTACTTATTATTCATTTACATTGTGACTCTATGAGTGGGATATCTGTAAAACTCTCTTGAAGGTGGACATAAATAGTCACAAGCGTTTTCCAAATCACGTCAGTAATTTTAAAAGGCACAGCTTTACATTTAAACAGTACAGACTAGTAAGCTATAAGGTAAAAGGGAAGATTTAACCCAGTCTTGTAAATCTCCCACATAACTTAGGGAAGAATGCATGAGGTTTAAACCTCCTAAAAATAACTTTTAACATCCTAGTTACAAGTCAAAACATCTGGATGAAATGAAACACACTTGATGGGCATTACCTAGGAAACAGAATATAGAATTATCCAAAGGAGTTTCTCAATTGTTTTTTTTCCTCTCACTGCTGCTGATTTTAGAGTAATATACAGCAAAATTCCCCATTATTCATTACTACAAAAAGACCAATTCCACAGGACACTGAAACACCATCCCTAAGCCTATCCTTGAACAGCATTTATATCAGTACAGCCAGGCATCCTTTCACAAGTAATTCACGTAGTTATTACACTGCCATGATCAACTATTCACTTGTGCATTCAGTAAATTCAGTGAATATGTACATGCCACTACTGCTCAGCCCTTAACAACTATACCACTGGGCTTGCATTTCTAAGCATTTTTTCAATCCACTCTGCTCTCCAGCTCCCCAAATCCAGATAGGTATCTAACACGGGCCACAAAAATGCAGTAGAATAGAGATCAACCTTCACCCAAACTCCCACAGTTTAATGGCTTAACTTTGTAATGATTTCCCCACTCCATAAGAATTCAAGTAGGTCTCTCCAACTTTTAATCAAGATCCTCTGAGGGCAAGGACAATTACTTTATTCTCTTAAAATTTCTAATAATGACTTTCTAATGAAAGAATCTGTACCTAGGTGCTTAACAATTATTTGACAGAAATATGAAATGAGCTTCTCTTCTGGCTGTAAAGTAGGAAATGCATTGTCTCCAATACTCTCATTATAAAACACTTAACAGAGAACTCTGGAAATATTTGCCTATCTGAACTCCAGCTCGCCTTTCATATTAGAACCCCATTCCATTATTCATGCATAAAATAAGGCTGCTCTTCCCACATGGCACCAAAACCATCTGTTCTCTTGCCTTTCCTTGCTTTCTTCTGGAGCTTGAACATTTAATGTTTGGAAACACAAACTCCTCTCGGGACGGAGTCCCAGAGAAACTAAAGGTTAATAAAGGAAATTACCTCCCCACTCCCACCAGCTATCCCTGCCTTTCCCCTTTACAACAGTATCCCACCCTTACCGACTGCTGTTCAGCACGTTTTCAGTTACGTTGGTGGCAAACATGCCTTTATGGACGTCTCGCTCTTGAATGAAAAGCACGTAAGAAAGACGTCTTGCCAGCCACCCTCGGTGCCTGCAACATGAAAACGATTTAGCAGAGAAGCACTGTAGGAATACCTATTATTCAGAGGCTTCCCTCTTGTAAAAACAAATCCTCATTTCACCTGTTCCAGAGATTTAGGGTTTTCCTGTAGCAAATTCTCCTGAGTAAGTAGTTCAGGATGCTATGAAGACAGTTATAATTCTTTTCTTTCATGTACTCTCAGCTAAAATTTAAACTTGGAATTCGTGTATCAATGCTTGAATAGTATTGCTCTGCAAACTAATAATCCAAATATAAAAACAAAAGAAATGTAAGCATCTTACTTTATTAATACCACTTAAAAAACCAAATATGTTGAATGCTTTATATACAAGCTTATATAGCTTACAGCTATAGCTATAGGCTATAAAAAGTAATCCGGGAATCTTTTCTTACCACAAAGGGCTAATTTTCTTTTTGTTGTCATTACAGTAATTCTTTTAAGGTGATCACAGACTCTCAAATTGAATTGATAAGGCTGATCAGTTGACAAAAGTCAAGGTTAACTAGACAACAGTCTGAATACTTGTACTCTGGATTTATGAAGCCAGAAGCTCTTACTGAGTTTTCTTGCTTTCTTGCTATGTTTTTGGTTTTGGCTTTTTTATAAAACACATTCAACATACCTAAGAAATAGGAGAAACTTCCAGCAGTGACAATGACTATGTGTTATCTGAATGGAGGTTAAAGACAGGGATCTCAGAACAAGAATGCTATAAGATTTCATTATGCGATGATTTGAAACCATTTGTAATGATTATATAATGCCTCATTATCATTTCCTCCATAAAGATATCCAGACAGTAAAAGATTTCAATTACAAATTAATTCTGAAAATATAAAAAAAGTCTTCGATCAAGAAAAAGTAATTTGGGGGAGAATTGTTTATGAATCGCATGTTCCTTCAACTCTCCTTCCTGGCATTCTTTTTCTTCCTCCTTTCCTTTCTCTCAGTTCTCTGAACAACTTGGCCCAATATGTTAAGTGTTTAAGTCTAAAATCTTTCAGTGTCTGGAATGTACAAAGTCCACACTCTTGATGAAATCCCTTTGCAACAGACTGAAAGCAGTGTGTGTGTGTGTGTGTGTGTGTGTGTGTGTGTGTGTNTATGAAGACAGTTATAATTCTTTTCTTTCATGTACTCTCAGCTAAAATTTAAACTTGGAATTCGTGTATCAATGCTTGAATAGTATTGCTCTGCAAACTAATAATCCAAATATAAAAACAAAAGAAATGTAAGCATCTTACTTTATTAATACCACTTAAAAAACCAAATATGTTGAATGCTTTATATACAAGCTTATATAGCTTACAGCTACAGCTACAGGCTATAAAAAGTAATCCGGGAATCTTTTCCTACCACAAAGGGCTAATTTTCTTTTTGTTGTCATTACAGTAATTCTTTTAAGGTGATCACAGACTCTCAAATTGAATTGATAAGGCTGATCAGTTGACAAAAGTCAAGGTTAACTAGACAACAGTCTGAATACTTGTACTCTGGATTTATGAAGCCAGAAGCTCTTACTGAGTTTTCTTGCTTTCTTGCTATGTTTTTGGTTTTGGCTTTTTTATAAAACACATTCAACATACCTAAGAAATAGGAGAAACTTCCAGCAGTGACAATGACTATGTGTTATCTGAATGGAGGTTAAAGACAGGGATCTCAGAACAAGAATGCTATAAGATTTCATTATGCGATGATTTGAAACCATTTGTAATGATTATATAATGCCTCATTATCATTTCCTCCATAAAGATATCCAGACAGTAAAAGATTTCAATTACAAATTAATTCTGAAAATATAAAAAAAGTCTTCAATCAAGAAAAAGTAATTTGGGGGAGAATTGTTTATGAATCGCATGTTCCTTCCACTCTCCTTCCTGGCATTCTTTTTCTTCCTCCTTTCCTTTCTCTCAGTTCTCTGAACAACTTGGCCCAATATGTTAAGTGTTTAAGTCTAAAATCTTTCAGTGTCTGGAATGTACAAAGTCCACACTCTTGATGAAATCCCTTTGCAACAGACTGAAAGCAGTGTGTGTGTGTGTGTGTGTGTGTGTGTGTGTGTGTGTGTACATTAAACTGTTCAGGCTTTGCTCCGTGTGTGTGTGTGTGTGTGTGTATGTGTGTGTACATAAAACTGTTCAGGCTTTGCTCCCTGCAACACAGAGGGCTAAGTAGCCAATCCCCCTGCAGTGCGTGTGTGTGTGTGCGTGCGTGCGTGCGTGTGTGTGTACATAAAACTGTTCAGGCTTTGCTCCCTGCAACACAGAGAATGGCTAAGTAGCCAATCCCCCTGCACAGGAAGCTTGTTACACTGAATAGTGTCATTGCCTAGTCAATAGCACATGCTAAAAAGTGTGTGTGTATCTCACATGGTTTTTTTTTTCCCTTAACTGCCTCCAAGTGAAGACAACAAATGAACTCCTCAGTTCTGTATGTAAAATATCTACTTACATAAAGAAGAGACTGAATGGGATTCTTTTGCTTAGGATTTTAATCATGTCAACCAGAGTGGGGAAAAAAATTGCTCTTTGCTTTTAACTTAAGAAAACAAGAGAGAGGAAAGGAAGGGTAGCACAGAAATTATCAAAACCACATCTCTTGATTTTAGTTCTATTAAAAACAAAAACAAAACTTCAGCTAACGTATATGCAAGTATATGCTCATTTATAAAAAACATCTTTAAAATATGAGCAATAACATCAGAAAGCCTTAAAATTTAAGTGTCTGACTTCTTGGACCAGTTTTTTCATGAGATTTCATGTATTTCTCATCTCCTAAGCCTCCAGGCATCTACTCTTGGAACTACAAGGACTGGCAGTAGTTTTGGCTCCCGTTCTGCTCTTGTTTTACAGACATTCACCCTCCTTTCTCATCCCCCAGCCTAAATCCACTGAGAATAAAGCCTCTTTTTCTCTCACTCTGATGCCTGGAATTTGGAAGTAAGAATTCTAAGAAAAGACTTAAGCCAGTAATAAATCAAAGAATATTCACTCTATAGATCAGGCAGATTTCAGAAAGTTATACTTTTTAAGGTATAAAATAATAATATATCATAAAACATTCAAACCTACATCTCTCCGCTGACAAATTTCTATCACATTTTGGCACATTTCAGCAGCAACATCAATATATGAATAAGTTAAAGAAACCTATAAGTAATATCTACAGTCTCATGAAAATATTATATAATACAGTAGAATAATAATAGGTCTCTCAGGTTCCAATTTTTAGATAAAGTATATGTTAGAAGTTAATACCCTATTAACTCTTCAAAAAAAACATAAAGACATTCATCTTAAAGTGCATTGGTTGGTTATTATTGAGTCTTTCTCTTGACATGCATTAGAAATATAAGAAATTTATTTTTACCTTGTGTGCGTTTCATTGATATAAATAACATTCCGCAAACCCAAAGACGGGATACTGGGGTTGAAAAATTTATCCTATATAAAACAAAATAAATATAGATATAAATATACAACTGGATTGTTGATGAAGGACTCAAATTACTAGTTCTTGAAGACTTTCAAAAGTTTGAGATGAAGAAAAATGTTTTATTGAAAAGTACTTTTTAGCTTTCAAAGGTCACAAACTCAAAACTACTCCTCAGCATCTTGCAAAGGAAATAGCGCCTCTCCCTTTGCCGAGCCCCTACCCTCAATCAGAAAGAGTTAAAGTCACGATGGCTTGTCACTGAAAGGAATACTGGAAATTTCATTGTTTTCAAAATACAAAAATACTGTGCTAAGTAGTGGTAGTGAAAGTCGCTCAGTCTATGCTAAGTACCATGTATTATTTTGAAATTACAAAATCTTCCAATAATCCTGACACATAAGAATTATTATCCTCATTTTATTTTTTTGCCTTTCTCAATTTAATGGTATTTTAATATTAACAGACATTAGAAGTCTTTTTTTAGGAACTCTCTTTGCAGCCAATTTTGATTTTAATTTACTCACTTTACGAGCTGAGTGGATAATAATGTATTCTAAATCAACATCTAATCTGTGGCTGTCAGAGAAATGACTTCTGCTTATAATTGCTAACATATTCTTAAGTTTATTTAGAGATTAAGAGGAGCATGATTTTGAAAGTTTTCTTAATGTAGTAAATGGCTTTATGAAGTATATGAAAAAGTACAATTGGAAGAATGGAAAAATCATAAGTAAATATCTTCACCTTCCATCATAATCAGACTAGCAGCAGAGAAAGGAGATGGATCTCAACTACGCCACTGATCAGCTATATGACCTTGAGCAAGCTTTTCCTCAAGTCTCTCATCTGCATAAGGAGAATTATAATAATAGGACTTTTGTGAATATAAGAACAGTTTTTATTTTTAATATTACTTATCTGTTTTTATATATTTTATATGTTTCTTTGGGCTTCCCAGGTGGTTCTAATGGTAAAAAATCCACCTGTCAACGCAGGAGATGTAAAAGATGCAGGTTCAATCTCTGTGTCAGGAAGATCCCCTGGAGAAGGGCATGGCAACCCACTCCAGTATTCTTGCTGAGAGAATCTCATGCACGGGGGAGCCTGGCAGGCTACAGTCCACGGGGTCGCAAACAGTTGGACAGGAGTGAAGCAACTCAGCATGAACACATATATTTCTTTTATATATTAAATGACTTGTCAAGGACAAATTGTGCACTCTAATAATAGTAATTCTTGAGGACTATAACATACATTATCTGATTCATCCTCAGGGTAACCCATAGCCCCATTTTATAGGAGGAAAACTGAGGCTGGCGGAAGCTTAGTAGTCAACCCCAGATCTTGCTTCAAAGTATGGGGTCTTTCTAGTCCCCTAAAATGATTGTCTACTTAATGAGAAAATGTATGACTAAAGGTCACCCTTTTTGTGAGTAATCTTAGAAGATAATCCAGAAATAGTTCTGCTAAAAAGATAAAGTCCATAACTTTAACAATGTAGGCAAAAGGTAAGCCTTCCACAAATAAATGCTGAGAAAGCACAATGTACCCACAAAAGAAGATGTCAAAATACTTAAGTGCTGTCTCTTTAGAGAAATAGGACTTCAGAGAAAAGGTAGCAGAAAATCACTCTAAATATACTGTTAAAAATTATTTTATATAAACAGGCCATGGAAGAACTTAAGATCAAATTCAGCACCATCAGGTACTACATTTAAGCAAAAATCATTTATCTATTATGCTACTCATCTCTCCCCACCCCAAACCATTACCACCACCAAATAATTTCTGACCGAAGAACACATTAAAGTATTGTTTTGATCTTTTAACCATCCAAAATTAGAATTAGATGAGATGCCCGATGTAAAAATAAAAGCCACATGACCTTCTACTTAAATCTTTATTTCTACTGGCCTATTAATCAGAACTGGCCTTACTCCTAGACTAGAAATTTCCATGATCCTTCACATCCACCAAACTATTTCAACAAGATATGTGTGATTTAAGAGGAACACTATTTCTATCGTGATGTTCTTGAGCAGACCTGAATATTTAACATAAACTGCTTGTTAAACAAATCTCTCCCAGATTAATAAACTCCTTATGCTAGGCTAGAAATTCTACTTCTGGCCCAGCCAACCCTGAGTGGAAAACTCACACAGCACCAGTAGTTATTCACATAGGTTATAAGCAACCTCAATAAATGGCAGCGTTAATAAATAGCACTTAAACATTCTAATAACTAGCCCATCCCAGAGAGAGTTTACCATCCAGGTGACTACTGCCTGAGATCACAGCCATATTAGAGTCTACATTCCTGTACTAGCTCATACTTCTTGGCAAAATGCCCTCAGATGCATACTTATCCAATCAACTCAAATACTATACTGTAATGTGGAAGATTTTGCATGACTTTCTTCCACCAAAATAAACAAACCCATTACACCATTTCTTAAATCTTCATGCTAACATTTTAGTGACCATCCTTCACTATCACGGAGTCAAAAGCAACCCCCTCGCACTCCCCTCCACTGTGGCAACAGACAATTAGCAAAAGGGTAAAGCCACAGTGTTACTTTCTTTTTCTGTCCCACTCACACTCACATGTGTGTGTATGTGCATAGGTGTATGCACACTCTCTTTCTTTCTCTCTTTCTCATTCATCTTGCTAGCATTTTAAAGTTCAGTGCTAAATTTCAATGTTGTGAAGTTACATGAAGGATCCCACTAACTCTTTGGAAGAGTTATCTGAAAGTAAGACCTACTCTCCCACTAAAGTCACGCTAAGACAAAAACAAAACAAAACAAAATATTGCCTGGCACCAACTATTAGCCAATATTCACTGAATAAATGAATGGAAAGAAAAATTAAATCAACATTTTTACTTGGGATATTTGGTTCATAAACATGGACATAAGTTCCAAAAATGCATTAAGTCCATTAACACTAAGCAAAAATAAAGTTTACACAAAGTTGGAAATCCATGTCACATATTTCACTCTGTTCTGGGGGGCTTCCCTGGTGGCTCAGACGGTAAAGAATCTGCCTCCAGTGCATCCCTGGGTTGGGAAGATACCTTGGAGAAGGGAACAGCAACCTACTCCAGTATTCTCGCCTGGAGAATTCCATGGACAGACTCTGTTTATTAAAGGTCAACAAAGGTATAAAGGTAACGTTCTTACCCAGCTCTGAGGAGTACAGGAATAACAACATCTTCCCACAAAGGGCCTCTTCCGGCTCATTAGGCTTTCTTTCCACTTCAAGGTTGCAGATCTGAAGACAGTAGGCCTGAAACCACACTCACCCTAATAAATATTAAGGAAAAATAGCGTATGAATAGCAAGAAAATTCTACTTGTCTACTTGATCTCAAAACTCTAAAATCTCTGAAAACTAAGCTGTTGGAGACAGAAGAGAAATTTCTGACACATTTCCTTTTGGTAGCCCACATTTCCGTCCATGACCAACACCTGGAACAGAGCTTGGACCATAAGCAAAAGCTGAGCACCTAAGAATAGCAATAGCTGGCTCAAAGCAGCATTCAAAGGCTTAAACATTAAGTTGTAAAAGGTCAGACAGCCTTTTGACAGTAGCAGGAGGAATAAAGTCAGACCCCTGGAACCCTATGCTAACAGTTCATCTCCCTCCCTCTTAAATCACACACTCCTACAAAAGAACTAGAAAAGGCCTTACACTTAAGAGTATGCAAGTTATTATACTATAGCTTAAAATAATTCACTTTAAATGAAAAACAAGGTCAACTTATATAACATTCCTTTATCCTAACAAGTGAGTTTAAAGTCTAGAATTGAAATTACAGCCATACTATCCAATTAGGGTCAAATACTGCTCTTCTGTCTAAATAATTTTCTCTTAACTTTGAATTCATCAGTTGCTCAAATCCCAGTGATATAACATTCTCAAAAAGAAACCCAAAGACCACCCAAAACTCCAACCCCCCCAAAAAAAAGTTTTGTTTGGTTTCTAATCTGAAGCAGACTGAAGAAATATCTGAAGAAATATTGAAAACATGCCATGTTATGCTGACACAGAAAAACAATCAAGAACAACAACAACAACAAATGCCTTTTGGATTGGGATTCATACTAAAATTTCCTATTTTCAATTATTTAAATAAACTTTATTTCCCCTACAAAATTCACACTTCTGAAATGTAATTATGGAAAACAGATACAGAATTTAAAAAAAAAAATTCTGGTTAAATTACACCACCCAAAAGAACAAACAGGCTTTTTTTCCTCTGCAAAAGTATTTTGCTTTTTAACATAATCACCATCCTTACACTTCTTACCCATTTTTTTTCTTCCCAATAACATAATACCATAAGAATTTTTAAATATTAGACTTCATAAATTAACCTTCAAACAGCTGGAGGCAGAGTCTGTAGCTATTAAGGTTCCAGCACATCCACCTTCATTAACACTGAGAAGAACATCTTTAGGCTGAATGCTTTTAACCTGTATTTTAAACTTACCCATTCCTCGGTGGCATGCTTGCACCGACCAATGCTGTATTCAGAAGAATTTGGCAAATAAGATACATCTATCGTGCCAAGGGTCAATGCAGATTCATCCATGTCACACAGCGTAACTCCCGAATCATGAGCTGTAAAAAACGTATACCGTTTAAGTTAATGAGGGATCCAGAGAGTAAATAGTAGAACTCAAAATTCTGATTTCTATGTTATTTTGCTTCAGGGTAGGATGTCAAATGAACTAAGGAGGACTTCTTAGTCATTGTAGAAAACTGGACTTTGATGTATATATATGAACTCAGGTCATCAGGATTTTAAAAAAATTTATATCTTTAGACTTCATGAACAAAACAGCTCTGAATTCACGAGGGTAATTATTACCCTATTTCAGGTATGTAACAAATAATTATTTTATTTGTGTTAAGTGAATAGTTCCTGGAAGGATGAAAATATGCATTTATTAACTTAAAGTTACATGTATGCACACAGTAGATAATTTTTGAAAAATTATGTGCTGGGAATTTTTGGTCATACATACCATGCAATGTAAAATGGACAGAGGTAATGAGTGCACCTCTAACATTTCCCACTTAAACTGAATTAAGCTTCTGATTTTCTCGTGCTGCCTTAAATGAAATGGTATTTGCACTTTTACTACATCTACAAAGCTCTAAAACAAGAAAACACTGTTCTAAAATACCTATTTATAAATTTTCATATCTTTGCAATAAGCCTTTTCCCAGCCTCAGAAAAAACGTTCACCAATAGTGAACTGCTAAAAAAAAATTTTTTTTTAATATAAGAATTTTCTAACCTAATCCTCAAATTATTTCAGCTTTTGATTATTTCTCACCTGGCCTTAAATCAGTCCTTTAAAACCTTAAAAACTCATGTTCAGGTTAACAGAGTTCCTTGGAGGGCAGAGTCCCATTTCTTTACAATCCCCATATGGATTTATAGTTACTGTAATTCTCAGGATAACTATACACATTCTTAACAATTTTACCTAAGTAACAATCTAACAAATAGGCTAGGGGAAGGAAGAGTAAACCAATGCACTTGGCATGAAAGCTCTTCTGNGCCATCCCTGGGATTCTCCAGGCAAGAACACTGGAGTGGGTTGCCATTTTCTTCTCCAATGCATGAAAGTGAAAAGTGATAGTGAAGTCGCTCAGTCGTGTCTGACTCAGCAACCCCATGGACTGCAGCCTACCAGGCTCCTCCGTCCATGGGAATTTCCAGGCAAGAGTACTGGAGTGGGATGCCATTGCCTTCTCCGGGAGAACAGTGTGGAGACTCCTTAAAAAACTGGAAATAGAATTGCCTTATGACCCAGCAATCCCACTGGTGGGCATACACACTGAGGAAACCAGAATGGAAAGAGACGTGTACCCCAATATTCATCGCAGCACTGTTTATAATAGCCAGGACATGGAAGCAACCTAGATATCCATCAGCAGATGAATGGATAAGAAAGCTGTGGTACATATACACAATGGAGTATTACTCAGCCATTAAAAAGAATACATTTTAATCAGCTCTAATGAGGTGGACGAAACTGGACCCAATTATACAGAGTGAAGTACGCCAGAAAGAAAAACACCAATACAGTGTACTAACGCATATATATGGAATTTAGAAAGATGGTAACAGTAACCCTCTATGCAAGACAGCAAAAGAGACACAGATGTGTAGAACAGTCTTTTGGACTCTGTGGGATAGGGCGAGAGTGGGATGATTTGGGAGAATGGCATTGAAACATGTATAATATCATATATGAAATGAATCGCCAGTCCAGGTTCGATGCAGGATACAGAATGCTTGGGGCTGGTGCATTGGGATGACCCAGAGGGATGGTATAGGGAAGGAGGAGGGAGGGGGGTTCAGGATGGGGAACACGTGTACACCCGTGGCAGATTTATGTTGATGTATGGCAAAACCAATACAATATTGTAAAGTAATTAGCCTCCAATTAAATAAATTTAA